>QPKB01000008.1:13104530-13407994 GCA_003546025.1 Camphora micrantha
CGAAGTCGGAACATTTGGATAAACATTTTTGAGAAAGATTTTGATGACTGTTCATAGATTCATTTGGGATTGTAATTATTATTTTTGGGAAATGTAGCTAATGACAATCTGCATAATGTTTTTGAAATGCAGTGTTGATCAATGTGTATTTCGAATGATACATGTATAAAGGACTGTATTTTGTATACATGTAAATTGTAAATGGTCATTGTCAAATATATATATTGTTTTCCGCAAAAGTTTTTATATTTGGCAGGTACTTTGTGATTGATATCCCTTGTGGATCTCGTTTTAACTTCGGTTAATTCGGGGTTTACGGGAGTAAGTATGGGTAATCACGGCTCGGCTCGGGCCCGGGTCGTGACATTTACATATGCAAGACAATGTCATTGTCTTGAAAAGCAATGGAAGCAGCATCCTGGGCCATGAAACAACTTCAACAACCCTTTTTTTTTATACTATTGTATTCTTCCACCATTTAAGTGATTAAAAATGAGAATAAATTAACCTTAATTCATTCCTTTGCCTTGTCAATTATGATGACCGATTCATTGGCAGAACAGTTATAGATATTTGAAACATATTGAATAGGCTAGAAAGAATAAGGTTTAGTTTAGATGTTTGAATATTTGAATAATCTAGTCTCAATTGCCCTCGTATGAATTGAAGATTTTTGTGATTAAAGTTACAGTAAACTATGTAGTTGTCTGAGAGTTATAATGGCATCAAAGTCACGACGCGGTAGCTAGCGATCTTGTGATCAGTCTAACCACCGCAATGATCATCATTTTTATCTCTTAAAAAATCAATTATCCTCCATATCTATGCATTTATCTAAGCCTTACAATCTCATCATTTTAATTAAGTTGCATGATTGAAGCTTCTAAAAGTGGGTCCCTTACTATAATTCCTATAAAATTAAATGTGAGAATGATATGTTGTGATTTTTAAAGACGGGTTGTATCTATATGTTCAATAATTCATAAGGGTAGGCCCATTGGATGGGCCTCATTTTTGCAATCACAAAGGCAGGTCCACATTTTCAATCTTTATGAGGTGGGGCCTTGTTCACAACTCATAGCAAAATAGGCAAGGCAAATTGTTAAAGGGTGGGCCTCATATTTGCAGTCACAAACGCAGTCAACATTTCAATTTGTATGAGGGTGGCGCCATGTTCACAACTCATATTAAAAGGAGTAAGGGAGCGTTTCTAGGGGCATTACTGGAAATCACCAAAAGTTTTATCGAGAGCTGCTATGCACACTGATTTTTGCTCTCCAGATACTGTACTTTTTCATGACCCATCTACTCCTATGTTAAATTACTTAAATGGACATCTCTCCCTCTCCAACTTCTTTCTACACCCACCCCCAATCCCCACTCTCACCCCGGTCACCACCCCAGGAAGGGTAGGAGTGAGAGGGAGGAAGGGAGAGGGAGGAAGACATGGAGGGGGAGAGAGACTGGGCGAGAGGGAGAGCAGGTTGGCGGTGGCGGATGGAGGTGGGCAATAACAGGGAGAGGGACGGAGGGAGAGAGGCGGACGGCGGGCTGAGTCGAGCATGGATAGGGAGAGAGAGGGGAGGGAGAGGAGAGAGAAAGAGGGAGAGCGTGCGGCGGGCGCTCAAGGAGAGGGAGAGAGATAGGGAAAGGGAGAAAGGGAGGTGGGCGGCGGGTAGAGAGAGGAAAAAAAGGTGTGCGTAGAGAGTGATTTTGGTAATCTATCGTGGGTATAGAGAGAAGCAGTGTGTGGAGAGAAAAACTTAATGTGCACTTAGCCTCTCTCAAAATCAATAAAGGAGTTTGGAGCCGTGTTAATGTATGGGTCTGAATTAGTTCTGAGCATGTGGAGCACCATCACTAGGTGATGATCGTCGCTGCACCTTAATATAGTGGAGCGTTACCTTAATATAGTGTAGCAACGCTCCACTGTAGCTCAACCCTAATAGTTAAATTTCAAAGATCATGGTTTCTAAATGCTTTAACCTTGATCAAGGTCTATAAACACCCCAAAATCCAAGTAAGTTGCCGAACCCACCCGGAGAAATTTGGGCCGGCGACGTATCATTTATTGTCCCTTCTGATAATGGGGTCAAGGTAAAAGCCTAGTATTAAGTTCGCACTTAAACATATATGCTATACATAAAGAGAAGGCTAGAAAATTCTCGGGGAGTGTTTTTTCAAAAGACGCCCTTAGTTGGGCCCACTAAGGTGTATGACAACTATGAAATGCCCCTGAATGGAATAATTTATATGAGATCTACTTATGTGAAAATTTTCAATTCTATTAGAAAATCCTAATCCCTTGATCCATGGCCGAAAAGTTTAGTGATTTTAAAGGCATCACTTTCTTGTAATTTCTGTCCAACGGTGAGTAAAACTTGATGAGCAGGGGCAGACTCAAGAATTCTTTCTTGGGGGGAGGGGGCGAAGAATGTATATAGTTATCAAAATATATAGGTACTTTTTTTCAAAAACTTAACGTAATGTTGGGACGACCACATATAAAAAAGTGCATACAATTTTCAAAATGTATAGGGGCTTTTTTGAAGACTTTTGTGTGGGGATTGGGGGGGGGGGTTGCATATGTAAATAACTCCCTTCCAACTGCCATGGCGCCCCTTCCAACCACCCCACCACCCCCTATTCCACTAGTATTGATGGGTGTCAAATTTGAGCTTTGAACTAATTCACGGGGGCTAGCTAGCATGTGTGAAGTAATTGGATTGATCCAAGGTGGGCTGCACGCTCTAAAAACATAGGGGAGGAAAAAGGGAATTTTTGAAAATGAGGAGTTTTTGAGAATTCCTCATACATAAATATGTAAAAAACTGTAAGCATGCAAGCTTGTGCAAAGCAATTGACAATACTATAGTAGACTGCAATGCCCTATAAAATAGGGTTCACATATGATTAATCTCGACCATCTCACAAGCTATAGTTAACATACATCCTACTTTGATAATGATCTTACCATCATTTACGGGAGATCTCTAAGAGGACCCGCTTTTGATATGAACATGAATATACTGTCGTAAATGTTGCTGATCAGCTGGTCAGAGACATCATGTAGCAGGTGTGGGTGTGTGAATTTGAGTCTCTATTAATCCGAAAAAAAAGGTTGTATAAAGTAGGGCTTGCATATGATTAATCCAGACCATCTCACGAGCAAGAATTAACACCCATGTTACTTTCATAACTTACCATAATTTACGATTAAGTTAAATCACACTTGGGCCACGGGGGATTTACCTGGCTTTCTCTGATGTCGAAGGGATTAGTCCGGCCCAAAGAGTTGCGACACCCTCCGTTATAAAAAATAATAATCACATTTGATGTGACCCCTACTTTTACCTTAAAAAACCACGCTAAGTAAGATAGTGCACATGATAACATGCTCATACCCTTCTCGGCCTTATGACTAAGATCAAAGACATGATAGCATGCTCACCATTCTCCAGTGCCAAGTTGACACTTTGCATGTGGGGACCATCGGCCCCTCCAAGATAATATTAAGAATAAATCTCATGCAAAGATTCAAATCTATAATTAATACCATCTTTTGCATCAATAATCGTATACGTTACTCAAGCTATGAAGGATATGTTTAATCTTTATCATGGGTCTTTTATATGAAATTTAAGGACGTCATTCATTTTGATTGGTTTGTATTTTAAGAATAGTGCAAAGATCAAAATCTATAAGATACATCTCATCGATAATTGCATAGCTAAGAAGGGACGTCAATTCCTTTTGTAGTGAAATTTGGAACATCTCAGACATAGCTAGAGAGACGTCATTCATTTTGATTGGGTAAACCTAAATATAGATCTCACTCTCAGTCAAAGGAAAGGTGTGGGAGATCATAAAATTGATATGAACATAGGAATACACTGTTCCTAATGCTGCTCAGATGGTCAGAGATATACGCAGTAGGTGTGAGTGTGTGAATTTAAGTCTCTATAAATTAATAAAAGAAAGAATAAAAATAAACCGTATAGGGAAAGAAGCCCTCATTTAACATTCCAATTTACTTTTAGATATGCACGGATCAGATTTCCTGTAAATGGTTGTTCCACTAATTTAACAGTGAAGTCCAAATAAAACACTAGCTACATGTCGTCCTGATATTTCCAGATTCCTAAGATAAGCTAAGATTGTGATCATTGAGGAACCCGGATGATATCTATTTTCTTTCTTTTATAAAGTTTAATATGACATGCGTCGTGGTTTACAAACTACACTAGAAGTTTAGAAACGGTCTTGTTTCTCCTCTGTTCAGATAATTAAGGAAGATGTATCTTCGAGAGAGATATTCCTTCCATTCAACTCAAGCACATGGACCTTCCTTATCTTCATGTACCGTAGAAAAGGAATATGGAAAATTTCAATGTCTCCAAGTCAATCTCTTCAGTTTCTTCTTACTTGGCGTCTCCTTCACACAAGGCTAATCTGTTACCACTCTTTGCTCCTCCTCCTTGAGATGTGTTACAAGAATAAGATTGCAGTTATGACTATCCATGTTGGTGGGGCCCACTGGTGATACAAAATACAAGGAGGTTTTTTATTTTTTTTTGTCTTTATTTTTTTATTTTTTATTTTTGGGTGGGGGGCATCTTCTTTCTTTGTTTCCATATCACTGCATTCGCCGTAGGAAGTCATAACAAGAAGGTTATCGACTAGACAGTTACACATTACTAACCATCTAATCCCATTAGATGATTTAGACCCTTTTATTATTACTTTTAATAATGCTTGTATGAGCCAAGAAGTCAAGAACTCAAGCTCAGGGCCTGTTTGTTTGGTATAATTAAAATTTTAAGCATTTTAAGACTTGGTATTTCTATAAACATTTACAAATAAAAATCTAAAATTGGATATTCAAAAATGACCATTAGATAATTTTTCTTTTAATGAAAATTGAATAAGGAAAGATGAGAAATGAATAATCAGCCCTAACCCTAATAATTCAAAAGCTATGAAATTGGTATCAAAGCCCTACCTACTACTTAGTGTGATTTGACTGTTTGGATCCAGTATTAGCGTTGCGAATGACCAAAAGAGCACAGTTTCCAGGAAACCTATAGGCCATGTGAGGGAAGCATTATTCTGTATTAAAGTCAATTACAATTTACAAGAGACTTCAGGGCAATATCCCGGATTTCAAGCATAGGATTGCTGAATTGACCAAAAAACAGCACAACTGGGATAGGAGGTACGTACAATTTTCCTTAGTTATACATGTCTTGCCAACATGGCAGAATTTATAGGATAACACCCTTTCTCATCCATTTAATTTTAGTATCCGGGCACAAGGGAAGGGTAGGGTCAAAAGTTTTTTTAGCTTAATTTATAGTGTCCTACATTTATGTTCAAATATTTTAATTAGTCTGGACCGCCCACAAATTTAATATATCAGACTTTCTTCTCCCTCGTAACTTAGGGGCTGTTGGCATGTCTATATCCTCGCCTCTATTTCTCTTAATGAGTTTTGAAAGAGATATTCAGATCAAAAGACTGTTTGGATGATGCAAATAATAATCTGTTTTAAACAGATAAGAATACCTTTTATGTCTGTAACAGGAAGGCACAATAATGAAGTTTTTTCGGACAGATGTATTTGTCGAAAGCGGAACCATGCAGTGCTACAGTGCCCAATTAAGGCAGCCCGTGTTTTTTTTCATTTTTTTAATTATAAACTCCTAGGTGATAATCCAAATCGTTGGATGTCTTAAAAACCTTAAGAACGGCTACGACGTCAAGTTTGAACCGTTGATGTTGCACAAATCTCGAGATATTTAAAAAAAAAGTTAGCCATTGGATCTACATTTATGGCCATCTGTAGGGCCCTCTTTCAAGATCAAAACCGTTGATCTTCTTTAGAAGCCCAAGAACAACTGTTGGGTCAAATTTCAGCCTTAGATCCCTTGTGAATCTGGAGAAAATCATGAAAACCTGTGGGGCCGTTGATGCCAATGCCTTTAAGCTAACTGAGTTTCACACAATTTGACTATTTTATTTTATTTTTAATTGTTGGGTTCTCAACTTCAATCAAAACTGTTGGCCCTCTTTATTATCTTAGTAATGGCGATGGTATGAAATCTCAACCGTTGGTTCTTTGTCAATCTTGAGATATATGTGAAAAATCGTGGAACATATGATTTGAATTTCTGAACTTTGTGGGCCTAAATCTCAAGATCTGAACAGTGGAACCTCTTTCTAATCCCAAAAACATTCATGGGGCCAAATTTCAGTCCTTAATTTCTTATACATCTTGAGAAATTCTTAAAAAAATATAGAACTGTAGGATCTTATAACTACTATTTCAAACTGGGAAATGGTCTTACCAAACGGTCTAAATATAAAATGTCTATTTTACATATATCTATTACCCACAGATCTATTTTTATATAGATAAGATATGCCAAAGTGTTTTTTTCACTCTTTCTTCGACCTTTCACACAATTGTCAGAGTCTATTTTTGTGATACTCGTTATTTGGGACAGGATTCAGGAAGGTTTATCTTGAGTAGTCTCTCTCTCATTGTATATTATATTAAAACAATTAATTTTGACTAGATCATTTGAATTTCATCTGTGTTTTATGCAACTCCCGGTCCAAAGACTCCCTCTAAAAAGATCCGGAATCTGTTTTACTCTAAATGGGGTTTCAATTATCCTAGTATGGTCTTTCGCCTTGAAATTCATATGATGAGATTCTGGATTGAGATACACATTTTAGGATATTTCAAGATACTTTTCGGTTTAAATCGTGTTTCGGGTGAATCTTGGATTAGGAAAACACTACACTTCAGGGAGTTAAGTGGTATTAAATGTGCTAAAACCAATGTTACAGGCGGTTTGTATGGTACTTTTGTACGAAACCACAATCTATTAGGCTCTAGGAAATTGTTGACTCTACACACAATAGAGTTGGCCAAGGTTACAAAGATAAACTTGATCTAAAAGTCATCATTCAATAAATCCATTCATGAGATCCCATTGTCGAGCTTTGATGATCTGGTCAAAGAGTTCTTTCTATTATCAAAAGCTCAGAGTGCGAAATCATAACAGTAGTTGTTTCTTTCTTCTTTTTTTTTTTTTTTTTTTTTTTTTTTTTTTATAAATATAAGCACTTAACACAGGAAAGTCACATTGTTCTGGATAAAAATGGGTTGAAATTAGGGTCCATGTTAATCTTAGCAGTCACTAAACAGATAAAAAGAAGATTATAGTAAGTTTTATTCACTAATGAAAGTTACATTATTATTGGACCCATACAATATTTGTAATGGCGAAATGCCTCCCAGCACTTTATTGCAACAGACTGACTGGCTCAATATATGGGCCTAGCTATTGAAGGGACTCTGGTTGTAACAGTCAAGGTTGTCTCCATAGCTCACACCCAAGATGTCGCAGTACCTCTTATAGAAACCAATCCGGTCTTCTACCCTAGAATCGGTTCCTTTGCCACATTCCAGTCCTCCATTGATGATGTTGGTGATGACACCGTATCCCGGTAGCCGTCCTGCAGCCCTATCGGCATCGGATGGTGTCCAACCTCCGGTGATGACGTCGTGGCAGGATGGCTTGGGTGATTGTGGGGTCATCCAGAACCAGAAGGCCGTCTTGAATGAAATCACTGCATCTGTCGCAACTAAATCAGGGTTGTTGAGGAGGTCTGATCCAATAGCATTTCCAGCAGGCCCATAGTTGTAGTTGCTGCAATCAATTCAGTCAAAGTCATGGTCAAAGGTCAAATTCTTTTAAAAATTCCCTATAAAGGATTTGTAACTTCTGGGTTAATTTGTTCAATAGACTTACTATGAAATTTGGATTGGTCCGCGGCCGTAGTATTTCTTCCCGGCAGCGCAAGGCCACTCAGTACTTGCTTGGCAATAATCACCAGGATTACCTTGCTCCTGTTTAAAGCAGTATCCCCATGCATATGGGCCATCTGGTGCACTGGCCCACCCTCCTATACATATCAAAACAATCAAATCATCATTTCCATCCCACTAGATAGCAAAGAAACAAAATTTACATTTGTTTTCAGCAACATAACATAGGGATGGTAATGAATCCAGCGAATATCTTGCCACCCCTAATGGGAAGATTGAATACATGCATTAAAAAAGCAATAAAGAAGCTATGATTTTTTAGCCTTGTGGCTGCAATGAAGTGATACCCACCAGTTGTTTCGTGGGAGGTTTGAGCTAGAAAAGCTGCAATCTCCCTCTTCTTTGTGGTGTCATCCCCAACTGTTGCAAACCCAGAAAAGGAATTCGCAGCAGCTATAAAAGCATCATAGGTATAGAAGCCATTTGCAGGGCAACTGGCCTCATTGCGGTGTTTGAGCATCTGCTCAAACTGGTCACTAGAGAGAAGTGAGGCCTGTGAAAAGGCAACGGGTACTGAAGCACCCAACAACAAGGCAACAGAGAGAAAGATCAAGTTCCAAGACCTCATGTTTCCTGAAACAAGTTCTACGATACAAGGTGTGTGGTGTTGGTTTAGATGGGGTGAGTGACGGGTATAAATAGACGGGGAGTGCATGAGATCTTTGAATAATCAGCAAGACTTTTCTCTCCTTTTTACGACAATTAGACAAGTTCTATCGGTTCACGCAATTGGGTTTGGCATGGAACTTTGTCCAATTCTCTAGATAAACGAACACGAGGCATTTTTTTTTAGTGTCTGGTGCTCCACCGGATCAAAGGGTGAATTTGCCATCCACCAAAATCAACTCTAAGTACATGTTTTTGTACAGCCCTTTCCTGTGGAAATGCGTTTTTTACGGGAGGTTGGAGTTCTAAATTATCTTTTACAAGGTAAACTAGGGATTTGACTTGTTAATTTCCCTTAAACGATGTTCCCTTAATTTTATGACTAAAAATCTACTTATGTCACAGGACTCATTTGACTTTGGTTCCAAATTTTTTATTTTTTATTTTTTTTTACTTTTCTGTCTTGGATCACAGGATATCACGGGACCCGAATGTAAAAAATTTAAAAACCCATAATATTATAGGACCCAGGTCTTGATAACAAGACGGTCTAGATTTATTAATGTATGGGCTTTTCAACTTTTTATATTTGAATCCCATGACACAATGGGATTAGGGGAGGAAAAGTAAAGAGAAAATGTGGATCAGAGTCAAACGACTTAGGTGACATTACTTCAATTTCAATTATGAAATTGGGATGCAGGATTTAAGAGGGGTTAATATGTCAAATCTCCATTATTTTATAGTTTTTCATGAAAAAGCAAAATACAACGAACGTGGTATCTTATACATAAGTGGAAATAGTATGCATCCCAAATGTGTGTGAACAAACAACTCCTATGGTTTGTTTGTGTAAAGCTATGGAAGAACAAATGTAGACACGGATTTTCAAACAGATAATTCATACTCTGCTTTCTTCTTTTACGAGAAGAAAGTGTTTAAATTTTACTATTTTCCATGGAGATCTTTGCTATACCGAACAAACAAATATATCATGACCTGAAAATGGAAGTTTTGCTTTCCTAAAAACCTCCTTGCACAAACTAGCATTATGTAAACATTCCTATATATATATAGAGGGCAAGGCTCTACTAAACTTAAGCTTAGGATAAGATTCCGTGAGGTAATGCTTATGATAAGATTCCGTAAGCTAACGCTTTTGGGGACCATCCTTGGTCCATCCAAAAGGACCAAACACATAGCCCCCTAAATTGTACATGCCCACCAACTTTTGGTCAGATTTAAATTTACTAAACCGTTGGATCGATTATATACCGATCCACATAGATCATTGACCATTTAATTTTTGGTGCCCAGATGGAGATGATAGAAATCACGATTGGAGCTAATTTTTTGCTGTAAGAAAGATCTCAGGAAGTCTTTGAAATCCCCACCCCCCATCCCCATGTGGGTCCCCAAGTAGGCCCCACCACACAATTGAGCTTACTTTAGCTTATCTTATCATAAGCTTCAGTTTAGGAGAGCCTTGCTCTTAGATATATATATATATATATATATATGGGCTGCTATATATGGGCTGCTCTCCTATTCTAAATCTTAGGATAAGATGAGCTCAGGTAAGCTCAAGTGTGTGGTCGAGCTCACCTAAAAATAGGGATGGGAGAGGTTTCAAGGACTCTTCGGGAACTTATTATTTATAAAAAATTAGCTCCAACCGCAGTTACTATTATATCTATTTGGGTCGCAAAAGTTTAATGTTTAATAATCTATTCAGATCGGTACACAGTCGATTCAACGGTCCAGTAAATTTGAATTTGACCGAAAGACTATGATACATCTGACCAGCCAGTGAGATAATAAATATAGATATAATGAAATAAGAATATGTAAAGAAAGTTGCTTTATGTATTTGATTAAGCATCTCACTAGCCAGTGAGACAATAAGGGCTCGCTCAGGTTTGTTAGATAGGAACTTGGATAGCATTAATATGGGTGTGTTAATATTTTGCATGAAAGAAAAGAAATTATATTTGATTATTTTCAAGAATATATAAAGTTAATATTCAATGAAGTTAATAATAAATAGATGACCAATCTCTAAATTCAGGGTCATCTACATTCATTTGATAGAGATGGCATGCATTGCTGTACTCGTGATCGAAAGGGTCTTCCAAACTACTCTTCGTCGTTCGTTGCATGTGATATGATTAGGAATTTAGGATCCATTTCTTTCGGTTGAACGTTATGGACCAACATGCGACAAGTGTATATATATGAAACGCCTTCCCTTTTGCATTTGGCATCATATGGAAAACGCTACATAAAATCAAAACCACTAAATCGGTCACGTACGTCTCTTATACGCTATCAACTTCCTTTCCCTTTCTTTTAGCTAATAACTTTCTTCCCATTTGGCAACATGTGGAAATACAAATAAATCTAAACCGCTAAAATGATCATATGCCTTTTACATGATATGACCTTTCTTCTTATGTATTGGCACCAAGTGGAGTTATAAATAAATCTAAACAGTTAAAGTGATCATGTCTCATACATGGTGTGAGATTCAAATAACTTGGTTGGAAAAAGTGGGTGGGTTAAAAAATCACTACTAAATATGCCATCGATCAAAAGGGAAGGCCTGGCTTCACATGATCTGTTGATACGATAGAGAAAGAAGAGATGAGTGTTTGTTAGAAGTGGATGGGTTATTCATGAGTAATAAACTTGCCATCAATTGAAAGGTAGGCCTCATAACCATCAGTTAGATAGAATTTTCTTACTAACATGCCATTAATCGTAAGGTTGGCCTCATAACCATCAGTTAGATAGAATCTTCTTACTACATTGGGCATTTTTGTGCGGTGCCGTTGAAAATTGAATCCCTAGGAGCCTAGTCTACCTATTTGGAAATGGTTTTCTAGGATTATGGAAAAGGATTTATTTTTCCTTTTTCCTTTTAGAAAAGCACCCGCATCAAACGTGAGTTTCACTTTAGCATGGAAAAAAAACATTTTTCTCTTTTATGCTTTTTTCGTAGGATAGCGGTCACATAAGCCTACCTTATAATAGGAAATATTTCTACTACCTGCTTTGAGGTTTTCGTAAGAATGGTAAGCAAAGAAAATCTATTATTGTATTATAGTCAAGTGGTTTTGAGTTTGCCTCCTAAGAGGCACAACTCGCGCGTCACTACGAGAAGAAAAACAAACATTATTATATACTGACACCTCAAGATTTTGGTTGAAATACCTTAAGCATTGTCAAGTATAACAACTTATAACGAGAAAAAAGTGGCAGAAAGATGTGTGGTGTATGGAGTCCAAGTCATGGTATCTTAAATATATATCACAATAGAAAGAAGTGGGAGGAAGATGTGGTATAGCGCAGTTAGTGTCATGATATTCTTAAAATGTCAATAAAATGTTTAGTCCAGTCCACCATTTTGAGTTCCTTTCACCAAATTAATCTCTTCCTTTTTTTTAAGAATAAAATTAATTGTCTGATAAGAGAGGTTTAAGGTCAAATATGCCGGCTAAACATGCTTTGCCAATCTGTTCATGTGTTTTTATGGTGGAGTTGTAAAAAACCAAGCCATTTAACTAATTTTTCCCAAGTTATAGGACTCAACTTAATGAACGCATCCTCCATTATGCAAAAGTAATTAAGGTCAAACTAACCCCTGAATTCGCCAAAATAATAGCTCCAGATCTTGTGTTTGAAACTCACCCAAATTTCCTTAGTGTTCGTTTAGGTGGGTTTATCAGACACCAGCAAAGGGATTATTCATCTTAAGTCAAGAACCTCACGGATACCCATGTTATAAAAAATAAATAAATAAATAAAATCATGGCTCTATTTAAACTTGAGTAAATAACAACTCTATTGAATGTAAATTGGAGATAAAAATCTATTTACTTTAAATTGGAGATGTAGAGCGTTTAATAGACAGATGGCTAGTTCCAATATCTCCTAGGTACCTGGCTGGTTCCACTTCATGCTGAGTGCCTCTGTAACGTAATTTTCGTCTTCCATTACTAATAAGGTGGATCCACCGTTCAATTTGAACGGTCAAATGATAGTAGTTTGTAATAACCGGAAGCTTGTGCTCGATGACTTTTACTCTAGTTCTAACGAAAGGACATGTAATTGTAATCTACGGTTTAGTCTTCAATGGCAGTTAGGTACTTACATTAGTCGCCTCATGTAGACGGCAGAGATGGAAGATCAACTAATTTTATAATTAGAAACTAGTTTGAACTACTGGATCAATTACTCAAGGCTTTTAAACCATCATATATGGCAATCTATATCCCAGCTTCAATTGATTTGAAACTTATTTGTCGTCCTTAGATGAAGTGGGACATTGATTTTGAGCGGTTTAGACTTTAATGTCAATCCCAATGATAAAATCATGAAGACGGCCTCAGAGAAATTATATAATCCGGAGCCACAATTTGAGTCCAAAGGCTACTACTCCCATTTGATTAGCCAAACCACAAAGTTTAGTTGTAGGACACCTCAATCTTACAGAGAGAAATTCTCATGTTGGAAGTATCACACTTAGTCTAGTAATCCAATCTAGTAAAGCAAATAAAAAAAGTAAGAGAATATCTGGTTTTTATCCTTTGAAGTGCGTTCATTGCATGTAGCTTTATTTTCCTTCCTTCCTACAACGATGTTACCCGGCAAAACCGTTTTTGACTTCTTTTCTAAGTTTGCGATAGAGATGAGAATAATGAGATGAGGCGGCTTGCATACGCATCTGCAAGACATGACTGACTCAAATAAAATATCGACCCAGCCTGTTTTTCTATCTCTTCTGGAGGAAGGAAGAAAATGCAGCTGCAGATCCACCTTCAAAGTCTCCAAAGTCAATTCTCTTTGGAATCTCTTTCTGCCGCCTTCGTTAATCTCACATTCTTCTGCGTCTTCTGTGGCGCCTGTCCATATCCTCTTGTCTACTTTCCTATGTATATGCATCAGTCTATGACTTTGTGGTCGTTGAGATATACACAAAATTCTAAAATACTATTTAAAGATGGAACTATATGAAGTCCGAGGGGGGGAGAACAGAAGAAAAAGAAGAAAACAACTGTCATGAGAATGAAAATAGATACACCAGCACTGACCAATACATATTTACGGGCGCAATGCTATTTGAAGGTGGACGTTTGTAAAGCAGGAATAGTGATTAATGAGTCTAATTGTTACACTTTGCATGCACTGAGGGCCTGTTTCTTTATGTTATTGAATATCTAAGACTGTTTAGGTGTTTTTAAGAACTAGTTAAAAAAAAAATAAAAAAAAATCAAAGGTGAATATGCAAAAATGACCACCAAATATCCTCTCTTTAATGAAAATTGCATTAACAGAAGATGATCATTAACATGAATACTTAGCCATCACCCTACTAAAAAAAAAAGGAAGAAAGAAATAAAGATTCATTATCAAGGAAAGTCTAGGCCCCATCTACTTCTCCCCATGATATCTTTCACCCCTTACCTCTTTAATAATTCAACAAAATAATTAAATAACGGTCTAACCTATTATTGACAAACCCTAATGAAACTCCAAAACACTTGCAGAAATTCAGATCTGATTCGGTATCCCTGCATCTAGCATCCTAGTTGTTCCTGGTTGTACTTCAGTTGATTAGAGACTTTTGGGTGTGAGTATTGAGAGCACATGAGTTCATGTCCATCATCTACATAAAAAAAAAAATTCTTATTAAATCCATGCATCTCAAAGTCTTGAGATCTAGAACCACGACCTTCTGTCTTCTAACGGGGATTCATATTGTATTTCATTATTAAGTTTTTGGTAGAATACTGTATTTTATTACAAAAGGCTATACTGTAAAAGCAATATTGTTGCTTGGGAGCCTAGAGAGCTTGAACCATGTTAGGGTTTTGTCATGACCCGGGCCCGAGATCCGATTCATCTAGATAAACCCCGGGTCGCGATCCTACATATTTACTCCTATAAATTCCGAATTAACCGAAGTTAAAACGAAATCCACAAAGGATAACAATCATACGTACTTGTCAAATATATATTTTTGTAGAATATATACATTGATGAAACATTTATATATACAAGTCCTTCGCAATAAAAGTAAAGTTTAATATACATATTTCAATTCACTATGTCCGTCAACCACTGTATATTTATATATAACGCAGGTGACAACTATTTACAACATATCAAAATGAATCTATCAAGTTTTCTCAAAACAAATTACAAAATATTTCTAATTCATTGGCACTTTGACCTTATGTCACTTTATTGAATAAAAAGCAACATTATGGACTGAAAAGTCACAATTGATAAGCCACTTAATACAAGAGTACTCATTGAATGACTAACTGAAATGAATGAATATCAATGAACATGAATGAAATATAGGAATGACTAGTATTTGTGTTTTATATTCATCCATGTATCAATGAACATGAATGAAATATATGAATGACTAGTATTTGTGTTTCATATTCATTCATGTTCATTGATATTCATTTATTTCAATTAGTCATTGAGTGAGTACTCTTTTATTAAGTGTACCATACACTAAGTATGTCACGACCTGGGCCCGAGATCCAATTCATCCGGACAAACCTCGGGTCGCGATCCTACAGGTTTTGAAAGCCTCAGTGGTATTGTTCAATTACATTGAGGGTCTTTACCAAAAGAAAAAAAAAATTACATTGAGGGCCATAATCCAAATATAATGATATGGGTGCCACTCGATGTGGGTTTTTGGTTTTGAGTTTATGTCAGGTTTGGATCCAAAACATAAGATCCATGATGGATCTGGATCTGGGACAGATCCCTCCCATAAAAACGAATCAAGATCTGGATACACCAAGGTTTTGCACCCATTGACATCTTTGGTATTAATTACTGATCTACTTTGTCTTAGGCTTTGGATCAGAGTACATGAGGAGGAGTTCTAGTGCAAGATACAGCTAATCCATGTACCATTTTTATCGCGATTAACAAATTTAATTATCAATATTGTCACCAATATTTTCTGAGATGACAATTGACAATATTTTTAATTTTTAGTATAGCATTCGCATCATTCTTATCAAAGAACACAATTGAGGAATATTTTCTTGTATATCTCATTCACGGTAGTGTAACAATATATAGAATACATATAGGAGCTTTACAAGGAATGAAATAATGTCTACAGAATTATAGGAGATATACTATAATTAGGGATGTTGACTATATCAATTCCTTAACTCTAGTAATCATATCAATTAACCCTTAATTCTATCACCCCTCCTCAAGTTGGTGCATGGATATCGCACCTGCCTAACTTGCATAAAGAATCATAAATAACATTGCTAGCCACGGCTTTGGTAAGAACATCGGCTCGCTGTTCTTCCGACTTCATAAACGGGAATGTCATGATCCCAGCATAATTTTTTGAGATAATTAGCGAAAGGTCCCTAATATAGGACTTGTAAGGCCTCTAGTCCATCAACTTTTTCTTTAAGGCTTGTAGTCCATGCAGCTTGGACATATTTTGATGAGAGGTCCATAGACACATCACCTTATGGAGAGAGGTCCCTAGATACGCCACCTCATATATTTTCGTGACTGATTTGCCCTTATAACTGATTAGGCATAACATTTTAAATTTTGAAATTTGAAATATTTCATTCTCCCTCTTCTTCTTCTTCAATCAGAACATGTTGAATCGGATAAAAGAAACAGAGGAAGAAATGAGAGAGGAGAAAGGAGAGATTCTACAAGACGCTGCAAACAGACCCCTAAACATGTTGAATCTTCGGTCCAGACGCCTAAATCGCCATTGGAAGAGAAGCAGCGAGCGATATCTGGATTCGCCCATCGTCGGAACCGGAAGAGGGGTCGGACTTCATCTTCGTTGGTCGTTCTTCGCTATCCGAAGACCACCGTGCCACGTCGCACGTCGCCGGAGATCAAGAAGAAGCAACAGTAAGGCGCTGCATCTCAGTTGTGTCAGTTCCTCACCAGGCGCAGATCAAGAAGTAACAAGACGCAGTTCAGTTCGGGTTCTGGATTTTGCAAAGACAAGTGGTTCTAGATTCTAGCGACGTGCCAATTTAGGTCATGTTCCTCGCCTTGGTGCACCGCCAGTGCTGGATTCTGGAAGTGGTGGCTTGTTGCGCCCAGATCCAGAACCCAGATCGAGAAGCAGTGCCTTGTAGCAACAAGTTCTGTTACAGAATCAGAACCCTTCAGAGGAAGGAGAAAACCCAATTGGGTCGGTTCCTCACCAGGCCAGTCTAGTTCGGGTTCGACCCGGCGCAGTCCAGAAGCCTAGTGAGGCAGAGTTATTAGCCAGTTCAGTTCAGATTTCGGAGATGATGATGATGGGTTTGATTGGGTTTTGATGGGGGTTGGATCGATTGAGAAGGAAGAAGGTCTGCCGGTTTCATTGTAGCCGCCACAATAGTTTTCCGATCGTTGCCAAACATTGTTGACGGTGCTATGCCATCGCCAGAGAAAGAAGGCAGCAGGGTTGTTATATTGTTTTTTGACAAATCTATATGAATTTCTATGAAATTTATCTGAGTTTTTTTGAAATTTATCTAAGTTTTTTGTCAAATTTATCTGAATTTTAACAGATTTATATGAGTTTGTGTCAAATTTATCTGAGTTTTTCATTTTATTGTCAAATTTATTTAAGTTTTGTGCAAATTTATCTGAGTTTCTGTAAAACTTATCTGAGTTTTTATCAAATTTATCTGAGTTTCTGTCAAATTTATCTGAGTTTTTATCAAATTTATCTGAGTTTCTGTCAAATTTATCTGAGTTCTGAACAAATCTATCTGAGTTTTTGACTATTTATTTGAGTTTTGGAACAAATTTATTTTAGTTCTAAACAAATCCATCTGAGTTTTTGGAAAAATTTATTTGATTTTTTTAAAAATATGGCCGACTTTCTGAAAAATTTATCTCCATTTTGAAAATTTTAACAGAGTTTTTGAATGAATATTTCTTTTTTTTTTGGCAAATTTATTTGTATTTTCTTATATCTATTTGTGTTTTTGAATTTTATTTGTGTCTTTTAAAATTTATTTGTACTTTTTGAAATGATTTAACTGAGTTTTGACAAAAATACTTGAGTTTTTGAAATTTTTTTCTGAAATTTGGAAAATTGGTTTATCTTAGTTTTGGAAAATGTATTTTCATGTTTTTTAAATTTATTTGCATTTTTTAATTTTATTTACGTATTTTGGATTTTATTTGTGTCCTTTGAAATTTATTTGCGTTTTTTGAAATTTATTTACATTTTTTAATTTTATTTACGTGTTTTGGATTTTATTTGCGTCATTTGAAATTCATTTGCGTCTTTTGAAATTTATTTGCATTTTCTGAATTTTCTTTGGATCTTTATAGATTTATTTGAGTCTTTTGAAATTTATTTATAGTTTCTGAAATTTATTTTGATCTTTTTAAACTTATTTCATTTTTTTTTTTAAATTTATTGCCTATTTTTATAATTTATTGCGATTTTTGAAATTATTGCATTTTTTAATTTATTTGAGTTATTTTGAAATTTATTTGTGTGTTTTTATAATTTATTTGAAAATCTCATGATTCCATTAATCGTGGCCCATTGAATGATAGTTGACTATTATTAAGGGATATCCCATTAATTATGGGATATGATTTAAAGAAAGGGTAAATTAGACATATCAGGTATGGGAATCTGTTAGAGGACTTTTGGCTGCATGACTTTTTTTTATGGATTGTTTGCAACAAAGTCATACTTTGAGGGACCTCTCGCCGAATCCCCCTAATTTTTTTCCTTAATGAAATGTCTATCAATTTCAACATGTTTTGTCTGATCATGTTGGACTGTATTATGAGCAATCTCTATAGCTGAAGTATTATCACAATACAACTTCATTGCTTCTTTAGAGCCGGCCGTCAAATCCTTTAGCAAGTTTCTCAACCATAGTAATTCACACACTCCAAATGCCATGCCTCTATACTCTGCTTCTGCACTTGACCTTGCTACAATAGGTTGCTTTTTACTCCTCCAGGTCACAAGGTTTCCTCCCACAAACGTAAAGTATCCTGAAGTAGATCTTCTGTCATTAGTTGAACCAGCCCAATCTTCATCGGTGTAATTTTCTACTTTCATATGATTATGCTTGGTGAAAATTAACCCTTTACATGGAGCTGACTTCAAATATCTTAATATACGATCTACTGCATCCATGTGAGGTTTACGGGGATCATGCATAAACTGGCACACTACCGACACTGCATAAGCAATATCTGGCCTGGTGCGAGACAAATAAATCAATTTTCCCACAAGTCTCTGGTATCTTCCCTTATCAGTAGGAGTTGCATCCGAACAATAGAACAACTTATGATTTTGTTCTATAGGGGTACTTTCAGACTTACATCCGAGTGTACCTGTTTCATTTAACAGATCAAGGATGTATTTATGCTGAGGTAAGAAGATACCATTCTTTGATCGGGCTACCTCAATACCAAGAAAATATTTCAAGTCACTAAGTTGTTTCATTTCAAACTTCGTAGCCAAGCGTCGTTGTAAACTTTCAATTTCATCTTGGTCATCACCCGTTACTACCATATCATCCACATAGATAATCAAAGTAGTACTTTTACCCTTCTTGTGCTTCAGGAATAATGTGTGATCTAAGCTGCTTTGTTTATAACCAAAGCTCTTCCTGGACTTGGTGAATCTACCGAACCACGCCCTTGGAGATTGCTTTAACCCATATAATGCCTTCTTTAGCTTGCACACCATTGTAGTATTTGAGTACTCCTCTACACCTAGAGGAGGATCCATATACACTTCTTTTGCAAGATCTCCATGTAAAAATGCATTTTTTACGTCAAATTGAAGAAGCTGCCAATCTCGGTTAGCTGCCAAAGATAAGAGCACTCTCACTGTATTAAGCTCGGCAACAGGTGCAAAAGTGTCTTGATAGTCAATCCCCATATGATTGTGTATACCCTTTTGCGACCAACCGAGCTTTGTACCTTTCAATAGTACCATCTGCATTATGCTTGATTGCAAACACCCATCGACATCCCACAGTCCTTTTACCTTTTGGTGGAGGCACAAGCTCTCAAGTGGAATTCTTTTTAAGCACTGCCATTTCTTCTATCATGGCTTGGGTCCATCTAGCATCTGCTAAAGCTTCCTGCATTTTACTAGCTAGGAATTGAGACAGACGATAACTGCAGCACATAAGAAGCATATGACTTGGACAATTTTTTGGAAGACACATGATTGCTAATGGGATATCTAGCTTTTGATTTAGGATCCGGTTCATACATAGTGGGTGGTATACCATGGTTAGATGGGACTGGAAAGCGAGATTGAGACAGTTGAGGTTCAAGATTAGCATCATCAAGAACAATAGAATGAGGATGAGTGGGTACCTTTGAGGTCGTCTCTGGAGAAGAAGATTGAGGCAGTGACAGTGGTTGTGTAGAACCTTGAGGCAAGATTGTACTACCATGAAGGGAGCTCGAGCTCGAATCGTGTTCTTCAAGTGGGTTTTTGTCTTCTCCATCCAGTTGACCGGTGATGGTCTCACTTCCTGTTGCTTGAAGCTGGTCCATAACTATAGTTTCATCGTCCTCGGGTGCCCGACTGATAGGAAAGAAAGCATGGAGTTCCTCATGATTAATTACTTCTTTTTTATGCTCCCCCTGAAGTGATAAATCAGCATTTTGTGGCTGGTAGAAGAGTTCGTTTTCATGAAAAGTAACATCCATGGAAACATAAAATCTCCTTGAAGATGGATCAAAGCATTTGTAATCTTTTTGATTGATTTCATAACCCACAAAAACACACTTCAAAGCATGAGACTCAAGCTTAGTTCTTTGATGTGGGTGTAAATGGACGTACACCACACTCCCAAAAATTTGTGGAGCTAAATGTACCACGGGTGGCAGTGTGTAATGATCAGATAAAGCATCCAATGGTCTTCGGAAATTAAGGACACTGGATGGTGCACGATTTATCAAGTACACTGCCAAATACAATGCTTCACCCCACAAGTAAGAGGGAACATGTCCCCCAATCAAAAGAGACCGAGTGACTTCCAATAACTGTCTATTTTTCCGCTCTGCAACACCCTTTGTTGAGGAAAATAGGGACATGTTGTTTGGTGGATAATCCCTACCAAGTACATGAATGCTGTCAATTCTTGCTTGAATATTCCCCCCAACAAACCTGCTACATGGACCGAATTTGGGACCGATCCTTGGATCGGTCCCAAAGTTCGGTCCCAATATCAGAACTTTGGGGCCGGTCCAAGGATCGGTCCCAAAAATTCGGTCCATGTAGACTTTTTCTTCCCCCCAATTATCCGAACGAAGAACTTTTATTGGAATGCCAAATTGAGTAGTCACCATTTGATGAAATAATTTGAAGACTGAGCAAACATCACTCTTTTGTTTCAACTGATAAACCCAAGTCATCCGAGTGCAATCATCAACAAAAGTTACAAACCACCTCATCCCATTAGGAGTAGAAGTCAGTGCCGGTCCCCAAACATCTGAATGAACTAATGAAAAAAGGAAAGTTGATTTATTATCACTTAAAGAAAAACTATTGCGGTGACTTTTTGCCATCGTACAAGTTTCGCAAATAAAATCCTCAAAAGTATAGCCACTAAACAAAGAGGGAAATAATCTCTTAAGGTAACTAAAAGAGGGATGTCCTAATCTCTTGTGCCATAACCAAATTTCCTCTCTCTTTTTTTTATGAGGCATTCGGCGACGGGTCCCTTAACATTTCATTTTATTGCCTTAGGCCCACAATCTTTTTTCATAGTGTGATAGGTCATTTTTTCAAATTTGAAGACCTAATATGTCTAATTTACCCTTTCTTCAAAATCATATCCCACGATTAGTGGGATATGCCATTAATAATGGTCAACTACCATTAAATTAGCCAAATAAATTTCAAAAGATCCAAATAAATTTCAAAATATGTAAATAAAATTAAAAAATGAAAACAAATCCAAAAAATACAAATAAATTAGAAAGAATGAAAATAAATTTTAAAAAATGCAATAATTTCAAAAAACACAATAAATTTCAAAAGAATGTAGATAAATTTAAAAAGAAGCAAATAAATTTCAAAAGATCCAAATAAGTTTCAAAAAATATAAATAACTTTCAAAAAATAAAAATCAATTTAAAAAGATGCAAATAAATTTCAAAAGATCCAAATAAATTTAAAAAAATATAAAATTAATTTTAAAAGATGAAAATTAATTTCAAAAGATAGAAATAAATTTCAAAAAATATAAATTAATTTCAAAGGATGCAAATAAAATTAAAAAACTCAAATAAAAACTAAAGTATTTTTGTCAAAACTCAGTTAAATTTATTTTAAAAAATGCAAAGAAATTTCAAAAAACTATCTTGAGTTTAGTTCAAAAACTCAGTTAAAATTTTCCAAATGAAGATAAATTTATCAGAAAGTCAGCTATATTTTTCAAAAAATAAAAATGTAATTTTCCAAAAACTAAGATAAATTTGTCTAGAACTCAGATAAATTTGTTCCAAAACGTAGATAATTTAGCCAAAAACTCAGATAAATTTGTTTCAGAACTCAGATAAATTTGCGCAAAACTCAAATAAATTTCACAAAAAAATGTAAATGTCAGATAAATTTGATATAAACTCGTATAAATTTATTAAAACTCATATAAACTTCTTTCTCTAGTGATGGTGCAGCACCCTCCACTCCTTTCGAATCTCACGGTGGGGTCCAGTCAAATCTCCGGATCGTCAAAATATCGCGAAAACAGTTTCAGCTGTTGATTTGGTCAAATCTGCCTTTCACCGTACCGCGTTGACGTGTTGCTGACGTCAGAGACTGTAGCAGCATCTCCCCTTTGGTTCTGGGCTATTGCACAACGGGTCAGGCCGGCCTGGACTGGGCCCAATGTGGATTGGCTGGCTACTGGGCTTCTTCTGTAAACGGGTCGGGCCGACTTGGACTGGACCCAACCCAAAACTCTCTTCTTCTTCGTTCTTCTGTTCTGGTTCAGAAACTAGAACTGACTTCTTCTTCCTTCCTCGCTTCAGCCACGGCAGGGGTGCGGCTCTTCTTCGGTCACACGCAGGGGCGACTCAGGCGAAGAGAATCTCCGGCGTCTGTTCACGACGAGGTGGGGCATAGCCGAAAACAGAACCCAAATCGAAAGCTTGGCTGCGATCTCTCCTCTTCAAACCCTTCTCCCTCTGGTCAGCAACGGCGAGTGGTTCCGGTGGCAGCAGGCGACACCAGATCTTCTGATCAACTCCAGCGATACGCAGCAGTGATCAGTAACTCGTGTGGACCACCTGGTGATCGTCTCTCTCTAACTCCGGTTTCCTACTTCTTCCTTTCCAGATCTGCGATCTGTCACGCCCTCTAAGATTTCCTCCGGTCTTCTTCTTCCTCAGTCACGGCAGCGGAGTTGCTTCTTCTTCTTCGATCGACGGCAGCGGCGTTCCACAGAGCTTCTTCTCCGATCGAACTTCTTCTCAAATGGCTTTTATTCGGGAAGAAGAGGGATAATGCAAAATGAAAAGGAGGGATAATCCAAAATTTAAAATTTAAAGTTCAAAATCTCATTCCTAAAATGGTTGAAAGGGTAAATCAGACATGTAAATTGTATTTAGGGACTTCTGGCTGCAAAAAGTCTAACTGCTTGGATCAGAGCCCTTAAAAAGAATTTGCCCGGACTGGAGGCTGGATAGATTCAATTCTAAGGACCTTTCGCTAATTATCTCCTTTTTTATTCACCAAATCTTCCTTCACTAAGTGGACTTGCCCTTCTCTATTGGAATATTGGAAAGCTTCCTCCAGATAGTACAATCCGCCAACTTGTCTACCACTGCCAATCTTCTCCTTAGTATGGATGTGCTGAAAAACACAATGAGTAGGAATAAAATACAGCAACACAATTGTGAGTTTTGGTGAATTGATAAATGGAAAAAAGATTGTAATTCAATGAGGGCACAAACAACACATCTTTGGTGGTTAAAGTTGGAGATAAAGGAACTGTACCAGTCCCTAGAACTGGAGATGATACACCATTAGCATTGGTGATGCTGGTTTTGGGACACTTTTGGGGTAAGTGAGAAATTTCTTCCTGGTCACAAGTCATATGCTCTGTTGCACCGGACTCAATTATCCAATCACTATTTCTGGTAAAAGACATACCTGACTTAGCAGTGAATCCGGAAGCTAGATTCCCTCTTGAATTTGTTTCTTCTTCCTTTGCAGTGGAAGATGCTTGTGACGTTTTCTTTCCCTTGGGATGCCAATCCGGATATCCATGGAGTCGAAAGCATGTATTAGCAATATGACCAGTACCACCGCAGTGAGTGCACTTCCTATCCTTCTTTGAGGTAGATGACTTTTGAGAGATCATTGCAGCCCCTTCTTCAATATTCTCGCCCAACATAACATTTTGACGATTAGCTTCCCCACACACCATAGCGTAAGCCGTTTGTATATTGGGAAGAGGTTTAGTTGCAAGTACACGACCCCGAACTCCATCTAACTGAGAATCAAGGCCAGCCGAAAACGTATACACACATTGGCAATTGACCTTGGTTGTATATTTTGGAATATCACTAGTACACTCCATAACAAAGTTATCAATATCATCGAGTTCCTACCAAATTTTATGTAGTTTACTAAAATAAGAGACAATAGACCGTCCAATTTGGTGGACAAAGATTTCCTCGCAATGTAATTGATAGAATCTTGACGCATCCTGATCAACCGAATATGTCTGTTTTACGGCCTCCCATATCTCCTTTGCCGTAGTCAATTGAAGAAAGAGAGATCTGATTTCCTTAGTCAATGAGTCAAGAAGCCATGATTTAACTAGGCAATTATCATCCTCCCACGCTTCATAGTCTTTTGAGTAAACATCTTTTGGTGCAGCCTTCGTACCCGAGATAAAGCCCCAACATTTCCGTCCATGGATCATATTTTGAGCATTCAAAGACCACTCCATATAATTTGTACCATCAAGCTGTTATGGAGTTATCAAGGAGGAGGTTTCCCGCATCCAGAATCCAACAAGTGTAGAAAAAGATTCGATCTTCTTTGGAGAAGCAGCACCTTCTTTGTGCACAGACATATAGGTAAGAGTCGTAGCGGAATGATATGAAAAAAAAAACAATTGTGAACAAAGGACCAGATTTCAATTCCTAGGGTAAAGAAGAGGAGATTAAAGCTGGCTCTGATACCATATCAAAGAACACAATTGAGGAATATTTTCTTGTATATCTCATTCACGGTAGTGTAACAATATATAGAATACATGCAGAAGCTTTACAAGGAATGAAATAATGTATATACAGAATTATAGGAGTATACTATAATTAGGGATGTTGACTATATCAATCCCTTGATTCTAGTAATCATATCAATTAACCCTTAATTCTATCAATTCTCATTTAAGTATTTTCAAAATTTGAGCATTGGAAATATCAATAATATGCTTATGGAAACATAGACTCCCTAGTCATACAAATATAATGAAGAGACCACGACAATACACAGAGTTGTTATGGAGTCCAACTGGGCCTTTTGTCATGGTAGACCTATGAATATAGGGATGTAAATGAGTTGGTTTTGAGCCGGAACCATATCTGAAATCGAAATCATTTTTGAATGATGGTACCGGTTTTTACTGGAAACATATTTTGTTAATTCTAGACCCAATTTTGATAAGTAGACTCGGATCCAGTTCCAACTAAAAGACTAAGATCCAGTTCCAAAATCGATTCTAACTTCTTTTTTTATTTATTTATTAAAATAAGGATATCATTCAACTCATAATAGTGCATCAAGTACACTGCCTCCAATATTAAACATAAAAATGACCAACTGAAGATGATTTTGACCTATAATTTACAACATTAAAGACTCATGTCGGGCACCATCCAAGTTCATAGGTCGAAACATATATGGATTCGCAACCAGACCCGTTTATCAATTGAAATCTAATTTTTTTTTTTAGGGATCCATACCCATTTATGAATCGAAACTTAAAATAGTTTTTTTTTCAAATCTATTTTTCATGGGTTGGAACCTCCAGATAATCAAAGAATCATACCCTATTTACATTCCTATATAAATGAAGTCCAAGTCGACCACTTGGGGCCACTTGAAGTACAATGATAAGTCACTTTGCCCATTAGCCATCCTATCTCCAACATGACATGGCACATTAGAAGGGTTGATAGCTCGCTTGAACCTGACTAAAAATTTCTTATGAGTCCGGATCCTATGAGGCTCTAACGTAGGGAAATTTTGAGTTGAATGGATTGGAACTCCATGGTGGAGGCTAACCCTATTGAAAATCCAAACGGTTCAAAATGAACGCCCTCCAAATATATGGAATGCCCTTGAATTTTACTTCAATATGAGTTCATCCCCATGTAATATTGAACATCGATCAATAATGTGATTAGTGAATATTATATATAATGATAAGATTTTTTATTCGTGATCCTACTCAAATGATCAATTTTATGGTGGGACAAATACCCAGTGGAATGAACTTGGGAGATTCCTATAAATGGAGAGTGCGTTCAGTTTGAATGTATTAAATTTTCAATAGGAGAGCCCCATTGTGGAATCCTTTCAACTCAATATTTCTCCAAGTGAGGCCTCAAATGATCCAGAGTCATCTGTTGTAAATGATATACAAATCCATTTTACTAATCAACACTGATTGGAATATTTTATCTTTGTTTTTTTAATTTGAAGTGCAGTCCTAGATATATATAGTCCAACTGCAGCTTTAGACGGTTTCGAATTCTGATAGTACTAAATGCATGGGGTTTCAAAGTATGGGGTAGATCAAACTGTTAATCTTGTGGCGTCTATAGCTTTTTGAAAGATCTTGTTGGATGAGATAGCTGATGTTGGAACTTTTCCTATTGGTGAGTGGTGACCAATTCGTTGCCAAACTCTTTACTTCTGGATGGGTATCGTAGTAAGGATTAATCAAGAAAAATACTAACAAAAATTATATTACTACAACTGAAGTTTGATGAGTTAAATTCACCTGTCTAACCCCAAGGGGTTGGCCGAGTGGTCAGAACCACGATTCCTCTCTCTTCCGAAACTAGAGGTCCTGGTATTAATTATCGGTTCTCCCCTCTTCAAGAACTGAAGGTTGAGTCCACCAATGCTACTACCTTAGGGCCACAAGAATTTTACCCGATTTCTCTCTGGGCCCGGAAAGATTAGTCCAGACCAAAGGGTTGGAACCCTCCATTAGCAAATAAAAATCCACATGTGTAACATTTATGTCACAAGTGAAATATGCATTGCTCCTTATGGGCCCATTTCTGTGATTGTGACCCCTATTGAATTCTAAGACTTCCCATCAAGCAAAAAATAAAAATAAAAAAAAGTTCTAGGACTTCCTAAGTAAATATCCCTTTCAAAGATGATAAAATTAAAGGACTAAGTTTATGATCCATTGAGGGTCATCTAAGTATCCTCGTTGGCTTTACCCAAAAAATAAATAAATAAATATATATATATATATATATATATATCCTTGTTGGAAAATGATTACCCAGTGATTGCCCTAGCTAGTAAATTAATTTTTATTTTATTTTACACTTAGCCTTCTTTCTAAATATTTGCCTTATAGCCTTTACTTTTCACCCCTTTAATATTCCTTCATCCGGACCCATTTGACTGCTCTAAATTCTTGTTTTACCAAAAGAGGGAGATTAAAAATAAATAAATGAAAAAAGATTCTGAATTCCTAAAATTTGATTACGTAGAAGGTTGGCAAATGGGTCATTTCGGGATCACTTTAAAATGCACCCCATCTATAACCATTTCCCATCTATAGTCCATGATTTCTGAGATATTTCAAATTAAAGGAGAAACAAAGAAAAGCCTTTTAACATATTCAGATCATATATATTCTAAGGGAAGTTTTATTAATTCATACGTGAAGTAGTTGTAGGCTGAGAAATTACATAGATGACAAACTAGGATTTAGCCAAACTGAGTTCAGCCCTTTATTCCTATGGACCGAGTTCAAGGGCCTAATTACTGAAAGGCCTCTGTTTGTAAAAGTCGAGGTTGTCCCCATAGCTCACACCCAAGATATTCCAGTACCTCTTATAAAAGCCAATTCGATCTGCTACTCTAGAATCGGTTCCTTTGCCGCATTCCAGTCCTCCATTGATGATGTTGGTGATGACACCACATCCAGGTAGCCGTCCCGCAGCCCTATCGGCACCGGATGGTATCCAACTTCCGGTGATGATGTCGTGTCAGGATGGCTTGGGTGGTTGTGGGGTCATCCAAAACCAGAAGGCCGTCCTGAATGAGATCACAGGATCTGTGGCAACTAAACCAGGGTTGTTGAGTAGGCCTACTCGAATGGCTCTTCCAGCAGGCCCATAATTGTAGTTGCTGCAAGCAATTCAGTCAAATCCTGACTCTGTCAGAGGTAGAGAATTATGACCATGACAGAAATATTTGTAAAGATGCAAACTAATGACCCATATAATGTTAGGACCAAAAATCAAGTAATTCCTCTCATTGTAATAAAGAAATTCTCAAGAAAATGCTTAAGAAAATAGAACATATATATAATGGAAATTTAAATTAAACATCAATTCCACTCCGAACCCAACACGAATAGAGTGTGGTGGTCAACTGGCCATCCGTCATGAGTCCCACCAACTGAGTTGTCTGTTTCATCATTCCTTTTATTATTTTTTTTAGTAAAAAAATAAAAAGAAATTCATTAAAAGAGAGAAAGAGGAATTAAGATGGAGGATTTAAAAAACTTACTATGAAATCTGCATAGGTCCTCGGCCATAGTACTTCTTCTCGGGAGCACAAGGCCACTCTGTACTAGGTTGACAATAATTACCAGGATCACCTCTCTCCTCTTTATTGCAGTATCCCCATGCATATGGGCCATCTGGTGCAGTGAGCGCCCCCCCCCCCCCCCCCCCCGCCCCCCCGGATATATCCGAACAATCAAACCATCTCCTTCATTTTACCAACCAAAAAAAAAAGAAAAAAAAAAAAGAAAAAAAAATCCATCTCCTTCATTTCACTTGGGCCTGTTAACGAAATTAGGCAGGAAAATTCATCTTTTCTATCTATTTGAAACATCAAATGGGCCCTTTAATTGGGAGACGGTATTAATTATCAAATAAACATAATTTAGGTATGTCTTTTCTTTGTTTATGACACTGTATCCCAGAGTTCTTTGACTCAATAGGACTAATCCCGGAGTGGTGCCCTCTAAACCCACAGAAGCGCACACCAAATAAATTTGGGACGGTTTCGAATGCTAGGCCTTGTGCAAACTAGAGAATGAATTTTTCGTGTTAAAATATGGTTCACCCACCAGTTATTTCATGGGAGGTTTGGCTAAGGAAGGCTGCAATCTCCCTCTTTCGAGTGTCTGTGTCCCCCAACTCAGCGAATCCATTGAAAGAATTTGTTGCTGCTATGAAAGCATCATAGGTGTAGAAGCCCCTTGCAGGGCAACTGGCATCAATGCGATGCTTTAGCATCTGCTCGAATTGGTCGCTGCTGATGAGTGAGGTTAAAGCACCACCACCTCCTGGGGGTGTGGGAGTTGGTGTTGGTGTCGAGCCACCGCTGCATTGGCTTTGGCAACCAGGCCCACAATATGCGTCGGTGCTGCCACAGTAGCCATATTGGCTGCAGCAGAGGCCGTCGGGGCACGTAGCTCCCCCGGCTTGACTTCCACACTGTTGTGCATAGGCACTAACCCCCTGTTTGGGAAGGGGGAGAATGTGGGGGGGGGAGGGAAAAAAAGGAGGGAAAGTGGGGGAAAATAATTTTGGAGGGTGTTTGGGAAAGGGAGGGGAGGGAAAATGGAGGGGATAGAGGGAAAAGGGTGGTGCCCTCTTTCCCCACAAAAGGGCACAAAATGGGGAGAGGAGGGGAAATGAGAGAAAAGACCAAAATGCCCCTTTTGTAAAGAGAGAACGAAAGTTTTTCTTAAAATAAGGTTCAAAACAGTAATTTTCTTGGGATCTTTGGCCAAATAAAGCCCTACTTTTTCACTTTTCTTACGATCTTTTGTCACTTCCCCAAACAAGAGAAGGTAAACTGAAATTTTTGCTCCCCTCCCTTCCCCTTCAGCATCCTTCCCCCTAGATTTTCCCTCCCCTCCCCTCCCCATCCCATAACGATGCTAAGTATGGAAGCCAAGGAGAAGATGGCTAAGGTCCAGGCCTACATTCTTTTCTACGTCAAGTGCGCATGTAGATGAGGTGAGGATGGGTATCGAGATGGTGAGTCCTGATCCTCTGCAGCCTTTCCTGTATAGGGTTTTTCTGCTTCTCAATTTTTCTAAAGTGCTTGTGTTACAGTTGTGCGGTTAATTTCTTGTCATAAAAGACTTAAAAAAAAACTATCTAATAAAATAAATTGATTGGTCATGAGCGGCTATGAGGTACAGAGGAAGGAAATTAAAATAGGGTTCACATATGATTAATCCCGACTGTGTGGGAGATTTTCATAATACAAAGATTATTCTAGTTTCAGTAAGAGTACCGGCTGGGTCTCGGCTTTATACATCTCGGCAATGGTGCCGACGATTACTTTCACAGTATCGAGACCATTCTAGATTTGGTAAAGATACCAGCTACGTATGCCTGGGTCTCAGTGAGATTGTTCTGGCTTCAGTAATTATACCAGTAAGGCATAGCGCATCTCGGCAATAGTGCCGGAATGCTATCATACTTGGCCTCGGTACCATCTTCAGTTCGGTTCACCGAGACGAGCACTGGCTACCTCTATAAAGACTCGGCCACGTTGCAGAACGTGTTGGCCACGTTACAAAACATGCTGGCCATATTACAAAACATGCTAACAGACAAGATGATCATTGGATAGAGATAAGGAGTTATCTTTATTGACGATACGTCTACAATCCCTAAAAGAGCGGGATTAGTATCAGGGTATGGCCTGATGGGACAGTACCTCCAATTACCTCCAAGAAATCAGGGTAAGGTCAAATCAGGGCAAGAGTCACAGGACTCCCAGCCTATATATACAAGGAACAAACCCAAAAAAGGTATGCTGATACGTTGAACTACACACATTCCTACTCTCTTCTATTATCTCCCTCACTCATCCTTTGTTCAGTGAATACACTAACTTAGACATTGGAGTGCCGTTGGCTGACTGCAGTCAGGGTCTCTGACCTTCGTTCCTCCTTTCCTTTTAGGTTTCAGGCATCCAATCATTCCCAAAGAAGAAGATCTATCTAAGCAAGTCCGTAATATTTAGGCACTTACAATTGGCGCCGTCTGTGGGAAAAGATTGAATAAAAAACACCATGCCTCCAAAACCCAAAAAGGGTGGAGAATCATCGAAAACCTTACTACCACCGCCATTGTTGTTTGCGCAGTTGCGCCACCAACGGTGTTACCAACATAACTGCCCCCAATCCTTCGCCAGAGGACATCTAGGCAGAATCTGGTCCGGTGAACGTATCAGGGACTGAAACTTAGTCAGGTTTATCTTCAAAGGGAGTGACAGCATCGCCCTGGGAAGATAATCTTCGACTGGAGCCTCTCCGTCGAGATAAATCTCCAATGCCAGCTAAATCTCGTCTTGGCGATGATGATGATGATGATGATGATGATGATGATGATGACAACTCTCTCATCGCAGATATCAGGGCCCAAAACCTTGTTATGCAAGAGCAAGATGAATTGATTCTTCGACTTCAGCAACAGCTACAAGAAAAGGTGACAACCCCAGTTCCACCCTCTTGATGTGACCAAGCTCCTTCGATTGAACAGGATTTGAGGCAAATCCAGAATAACAAGAGGTGCCATCGAACTTATGACGAGGGCTCGAGTAGCAGCCACTTGGACGATGCCTCAAGGAGACTGAGGTGAGGACCGGAGGACAATGAAGACCTGAGAAAATGGCTTGACCAACAAGTCAAACTAACGGTCCAGCAGAACATGGAGGTAGTCGATTTTACCCGAGATCGGCTAAACTCCTTCGATGCTAAAGACCTTGGCACATCTCCCTTCTCTTAGGAGATAAGGGACTTTTCTCTCCTTGAAAAGTTCAGTGTCCCGAGATTTGTTCTTTATGATGGGAACTCAGATCGAGCAGCACATCTCCGACATTTTACTCGGCGGATGTCAGTATGAGGCAATGTTGGTCACCTGAACTGTAGAGTCTTTCTCTTCTAATTTAGGAGACCTCCCCCTAAAATGGTTCTGTGTGCTTCCAGAAGGGTCATTTTCGAGCTGGCGGCAGCTCTGAAATTTCTTCGTGGAAAAATTCCAAGCTCACAGGGTCTCCACAAAACGAACGATGACCTAATGGCTATCAGATTGAGGCGAACCGAGAAACATCACACAGTTCGCCAAAAGGTTCTGCACCGTATACAGTCAAGTTGAAGACACCACAGATACGGTGGCAATCAAGTCCTTCAAACAAGCTCTACAGTAAGTAATGAGCTGCACAAGGACTTGGTTCGGTTCCCCGTGGTCACAGTGAAAGCACTGATGGCCGAGCTGAACCAGTTCATTGAGCAAGAAGAAGAAGAGATCTGAGTTCTTGGGAAAGCTTTGGCCTCTGGCAAGAAGGCAAAGCCTCCAAGAAAGACATGAAATCATCTCGGAAGGAGGAGGCGGACTGAAACGAGGCATTGTCGAGCTCAACAGTGAACTCGATCTCCACCTTGGGGTTCGGAAAGAAGTCCAGCCCAGCTGCAGCCTCCTATAAGGCCGAGAACACGATCTTCATGGAGCCAATCAACAAGCTCCTCGGCAATATCAAGTCATAACCATTCTTCAAATGGCCGCAGCCAATGAAGGGTGATCCCTCCACCCAAAATCAAAACAAGTTCTGTGCTTACCACAAGCAGAATGGGCACATAACCGAAAATTGCAAGGCCTTCAAGTCCCACCTCGAGAAGCTTGTCAAGGATGGACACTTGAAGGATTACATCAAAGAAGAAGGCAATTCGGTTCATCAGCGCCAAGACGATAATCAGGACAGTGATGAACCGGAGGGCATCATTCCATAAAGTTGAGAGGTCCGAGCTCCTAAACTTCTTGTTACAGAACAAGGAAGTGAGCTCGGTACTTTTCAGAGAAGAATTTCTAGACTTGCACTATAGTGGTTGTTAACAGACATCCACTTAAGTCCCTTTACAGAAAGACATGTTTTTCTGAAAAAATCTAAAGATGCGTTGTCCAACTGGAGCAGTATCTAGTATCAACCCAAACCAGCAATAAAGGCCCAAGTTTTAGCAGACTTCACTGTGAAGTTTATTTTTCTTAGTTCGGCACCTAGCCAGCTCGAAACCGAACTAGGGGGTAATGAGCATAACGGTGAAGTTGCCGAAACACAAGAAAAACGACCTAGGAAGCAGTTCCTTGGTTCATCATCAATGAGCATAACGGTGAAGTTGCCGAGACCAAAGAAGAACGACCTCGGAAGTAGTTCCTTGGCTCATCATAGAAGGCCTTCGTCAACGGGTCCTCAAAAAGACAACGCTAAAATCCTGGAGCACTTCAGCTGGTGGTCTTCAGTAACTCTCAGTTGGTGATGAGCCAGTTGAACGGAGACCACGAAGCTCGGACGAAAGGATGTCAACCTACCTAACTGCTACGGAGCATTAAGGAAATAGATAAAAGCCCCAAGTTAGGGAACTCAGTGGCTACCTCGGTACAATTACCTACCTAACTGCTATGGAGCATTAGGGAATTAGAGAAAAACCTTAAATAGTTAAGGCACACCAAGTTAGAGAACTCGGTGGGTACCTCAGTGTTCGGGATATTTGGTTATGGAACCGGGCTTGGTTATGGAACCGAGATTAATTTATTTCTATCACCGAGGTAAAAACTGCAATTTCTTGTATTCCTTAAAGTTAAAGAACTAAAACTAGTTTGCTCTTGTTAAGCTCGGCTAAAGAACCAGCTACAGTATGGACAAATTTGGTATTTGGATGCAAGTTTTTATTCTTGAGTTACAAAACTTAAGACTTCGGTTGTTGAACCGGACTCAATTGCTTAGGACCGGTTATGGAACCGAACTAAGGAAGTTGAGAATATACGAGATTCTGGTTGTTGAACTGAGCTCGATTACTTGAGAAAATGTTTCGATTGTTGAACCGAACTCAAACCTGTATAAAACTCGGTTTTGGAGCCAAGATCAAGCACATGTAATTTTCAAAATGTTTGGTTGCAAGCATAAAAAAGAAAAAGTGCACTTGTATTTATAGAATCAGAAGTACAATAATCATCATTATATCAAAACTATCTTCAAAAAGAAATAACAAAGAACATCTTCAGTCGGTCGCCCCGATGGATAGCATCAGCCTCGGATTGAGCAGCATCGGTCGCGACTGGAGTGGCTTCAGACGTGGCAACCTCAGAAGGAGCCTCAACCTCAGTGGACAGAACGGGGGTAGCAGGGCTCGACCCTGGATCCGAACTTGGGAACTTAAGCGGATCCTTGTAAATAGAGTGTTCCTCATGGACCACTGTTTCCTTCAGTGCAGCCCGACACCCAAGCTCCCACGCTTGTTGACTTATCTTGAGAACCTAAGCCTCGTAGAGTGTCGTCACCTTTGCCACCCCTTCATCGAAAGCAGGGTCGGTCTTAGCACAAAGCTTGGCTTCAAGCTCGGCCTTCTGTTTTCCAAAGCGGCTTCAATCTCGGCTTTCTGCTTCTCCAAGGTAGCCTCAAGGTCAGTTGACTGTTTCTCTTGAGCCTCAGTCTCGGCCTTCAGTCTACAGATCTCAGCTAGTGCCATATCAAGGTCGGACTTCAAACCGGAGTTTTTGTCCACCTACTCCCTCAGCTCCTAATTACTTGCTTCCAAGGTGGCTTGGAGGTCTTTTTTTTCTGCCTCTAGCCCTGAAACCTTGAAGTGGCTCTCCTGAAGCTTTTCCAGGGCGACTTGGCATTTCTGCACTATCTGTAGAAGAAATGAGCGTCAGAAAATAATAACCGAAATTAAGTACTTGGTAAAACTTGTGGAAGACTTACCAAAATAGCTGACTGCATTGATGAGACCGCCATCGAAAATGTCATCAAGACTCCTGAGCCTTTGCTTAACCCGAGGCAGGGCGCAGGCTCGGCCAACCGCAGCAATGACGAGGGCATTACTACTAGAAATGCAGTCTTCCACCGATAATGGCCTTCCAGGTTTGACTTGCAGGCTCAGTCTCGAAGGAGCCGGCCTGGTGGGCTAGGGAGCCCAGACCGCGCTAGAACCCGTCTCAAGAACCTCGGTCCTAGCCCTCTTCTCCCGAGGGGCTCCTCCCATGTGGTCTGGCAGGCTGCTGTCGAACTCTTGTACTTGGAGAAGTAGCAGGAACGAGAGTAGAAGCATCAGCAGCAGCTGAAGACGTGGAAGCATGAGTGAGATCGGTAGCAGCGCCAGGGAGCGTGGGGGCACCAGGAGCTCAGCCTCCGAATACCAAAGTCCCCAAATCCTTCACGACAAGACAACGACGTTGCATGCCTCCTCTTTTTTCCGAGCTAGGAGGATGGCTAGGGGAGCGAACGATTTGTTATGATCTCTTCGATCTCGAGGAGGTCTCTACTTCCACGGCAACAGTGCTGGTCTCAGCAGGCTCGACGCTTTTCGAATCAAATCCCGAGGTAGTGGCCTCGGCGCCAGAAGCGACCCGATGCTCGACTTCGGTTAGGGTTAGAACTGGCTCTGACCTTTCTTCTTCAACAAGAGCATCGCGCCCTCCCCTTGCCTGAGGTAGATCAGTCCTCCTCTTTGATGAAAAAGTGGTACTTCGGCTCGTAATTTAGCAGTGCAAAAGCAGCTCGGCCTCTGTGACCTCGGTAGCTGTATACAGCCCGGAACAAAGTGTTGTCCTTCACCCAACCAACTCATTTGGCTTCCTGTCTTCTCTGGCGAATGTCTGCATGACGAACAGAAAATATTAGCTCGGTAAAACAAGAAAAGGAAAGGAAAAGAAGAATTTGAAGACAAAGTTAGTAATTAACCGGAGGGCTCCCGAAGCCACGAGAGACTTTGTCTATCCTTGCCACTTTGGGAATGGTTCCTGCATACTCTCAGTGGCTCAAAATGAACAAGCGGTCGTCCCCAATGTACCTATTGGAGTCCTCCAGATTGATGATAAAAACTCCCGTTTTGCCTTGACTTGAAGGTAATAGAGGTTATCACTACCAAACTTGTTGAGCTCGTAAACCTCTTCGATATCATGGACGCCGAGATTAATACCTAGAATCTTATTCAGCTCAGCCGTGCCCATGATTATTTTGTAGTTATTCGGCATCAGCTGGCAAGGGCAGATATGCTATTTCTTAAGGCAGGTTATAAGGAGGGGATGTAGGGGGAATCGGACCCCAACTTCGACTATGGTCACCAGGTAGAAGGGCATCCAACCATCCATGAAGGAATACCCGTCGAAAGCATTGTTTGGGTCATTCAACCTAATGAGGACATCATCAGGGATCCCATATTTGGACCTTAACTCAGCCGTGGCCTCTTGGGTTTCCAGCCACTGGCTGTAAATACCTATTCCTAAGGAACTAGAAGGACGGAAAACGAAGCTTGAAAAAGGGAAAAGGGGGCAAAAAACCCTAAACAGAACCCTAGAGGAGACCAGAGAACAGAAACAAACAGAGGAAGAAGAGAAGACTTACGAAAACAAGACAAACTATGGACGTTGAGCTCGAATACAGAGGAACTCGACTTCGACGGAACCTCTCTCTTATGCAAACCCTCTCTCTTCTCTAAAACCCTATTGCTCTCTAACGAATATGAAGATGGGAGATGTGAAGGAAGCACCTCTATTTATAATTAAAAAGAGGCGCCCCTTTTAAATTTCAAGGACGCACGTGTGAAGCGTCACCTTAAGTACTGTGCACATCTCTTCAAGCCGATTGGATTGCCAACAGGCGAAGACACATAGTGCCACTGATACATCTTTTGCATCGATCAAGGCGCCCCATTTATTACCTCGAGCAAGCGAAGTGGCGAAGTGACATGGTGATAGAGATCGTATGTCACTGACCAAGATAATACAAGCTTTGGATATCGAGATCAAATGTTCAGAAAGATCTCCCATCATAATACTTAGCTTCCGACCTCAAAGAGTTAGAGAACTCTAAGAAGTCAGAAGCTAGGGGGCAATTGTGGGGTAGATTTTCATAATACAGAGATTATCCTAGTTTTGGTAAGAGTACCGGCTGGGTCTCAACTTTATACATCTCGGCAATGGTGTTGGCGAATACTTTTGCAGTACCGAGACGATTCTAGCTTCGGTAAAGGTACCAGCTACGTATGCCTTGGTCTCGGTGAGATTGTTTTGGCTTCGGTAAAGGTATCAGCTAGGCATAGCGCATCTCGGTAGTAGTTCCAGAATGTTGTCATACTCGGCCTTGGTACCATCTTCAGTTCTGTTCACCGAGATGAGCACTGGCTACCTCTATAAAGACTCGGCCACGTTGCAGAACGTGTTGGCCACGTTACAAAACATGTTGACAGACAGGATGATTATCAGATGGAGATAAGGAGTTGTCCTTATTCGACGGTTACGTCTACAATCCCTGAAAGAGCGTGATCCGTATCAGTGCATGGCCCGATGGGACAGTACCTCCAACTACCTTCAAGAAATCAGGGTACGGTCCGATGGGGACTCTACCTCTGACACATCAGGGTAAGGTCAAGTCAGGGCAAGAGTCACAGGATTCCCAGCCTATATATACAAGGAACAAATCCAAAAAAGGTATGCTAATATGCTGAACTACACACATTCCTACTCTTTTCTCTTATCTCCCTAACTCATCGGAGTGCCTTTGGCTGACCGCAGCCAGGGTCTCTGACCTTCGTTTCTCCTTTCCTTTTAGGTTTCAGGCATCCAATCCTTCCCAAAGAAGAGTTATATCTATCTAAGCAAGTCCGTAATATTTAGGCACTTACATTGACCATCTCACAAGCTATAGTTAACACACATCCTACTTTGATAATGATCTTACCATCATTTACGGGAGATCACTAAGAGGACCCGCTTTTGATATGAACATGAATATACTGTCTTAAATGTTGCTGATTAGTTGGTTAGAGACATCATGTAGCAGGTGTGGGTGAGTGAATTTGAGTTTATAAATGTTGCTGATCAGCTGGTCAGAGACATCATGTAGCAGGTGTGGGTGTGTGAATTTCAGTCTCTATTAATCCAAAAAAAAAAAAAGAATAAAAAATAAGGTTGTATAAAGTAGGGCTCACATATGATTAATCCAGACCATCTCACGAGCAAGAATTAACACCCATCCTACTTTCATAATCTTACCATAATTTACGATTAATTAAGTTAAATCACATTGGGGCCATGGGGGATTTACTCGGTTTTCTCTGGTGTTGAAGAGATTAGTCCGGCCCAACGAGCTACGACACCCTCCGTTATCAAAAAATAGTAATCACATTTGATGTCACCCCTACTTTTACCTTAAAAACCACGCTAAGTAAGATACTGTACATGATAACATGCTCCTTCCCTTATCGGCCTTTTGACTAAGATCAAGGACATGATAGCATGCTCATACCCTTCTCAGCCTTTTGACTAAGATCAAGGAAATGATATCATGCTCACTATTCTCCAGTGCCAAGTTCACACTTGGCAAGTGGGGGACCATCGGCCCCACCAAGATAATATTAAGAATAAATCTCATGCAAAGATTTAAATTATATATATATTAGAGTAAACGGGAAGGAAGGCTGTGAGGGATGCCACATCATTAGTAGGTGAGTTCTCCTTTTAAATAAATATTTTAAAAAACAGAGAGAGATTTCACATGGGTATCCCTATCCAACTCATTCAAGATGTTTTCAACATAATCTCACCCATTTTGAGATTTCTACATTTTCCATTTTGAATTCAAGATAATAGAAATATTAGGATTAGTTATAATCTGACAATCAAATTCAAATTCAAATCCTCTTCTATCCCACTATCCCAACACAGTAGCCCATTTATCTTATAAAATCAGATCAATTCTTCACCTCATTAACCTCTTCAATAGAGAGTGACATTGGCATCTGCTGCTGCCCAGTAGTGAAGAAGCACCATTGGCGGACCTAAGTGTATTGGGTTGGGGGCTGAAGCCCCCTCCAAAATTGAAAAATACCGATAAGGTCCTAAAGGCACTTATGTCTTAGCCCCCACTTGAAATTAACCAAAGACCCCCCTTCCATTTCCCAACTCCAAAAACCCACTACCCTTTACCAACTCCAAAAACCCAAATCATTAGTTTACATGATGGCTGATGGGGCACACATTGGATATCACAACCATATCCAATTTTTATCCATTTTTTTCTTTCTTATGATTATAAACCATGTGCATCCATCCCTCGCCATATGAAGAGGGACAAACTAGATAAGGCCCACCTAGAGCCCCGTTGATCATGGGACTTGGGAGATGGAAAGAGACATCTTGGAAGGGCCCATATATCAAGCTCGAGGTCAATCCCATGCCTCTCTAACTTCTTCATCCGTGGCTGATAAATCTCACATCTTTATATTAAAGGAAGAAAATTGACCCTTGATCCAACGACTCAATCTATTCAGATTAGTGAAAATTCAATGGATCCAATATAATTTAGGGGGTCTCATGTGTTCAGATGGTTCAGATATATCATAAAGTTGGCCCCGCTATGTTGTCCTTGACCGTGCACATGAATATTTCCCCATTTTGTTAATAATATCAATACTTGGTATATCTTTCACTCTTTCTCATCTTTTAGTCAAAACCAAATCTATTACTAAATCAATGAAACTAGATTTATAATTAAATCAATCACTTCATTTATAAAAGTGATTTCATAATAGGAATTATGGTTTTAAACACAGCTAGCCCAATTGACCTAACTATTAGTACTTCCGAGTTTAGTCTCATTCATATATTATAGCTAAAGACTTATACAAAATTAAAAAAAAAATTCTTACCAATTCATGATTTAGTCAAGGAGGACATTTATGTCCCTTGCCTGCTTAGCTAGCTTAAAGCTTCTCATTTGATAGCCATCCACTATGAAGACGTGGTTAATTTTTTTCCTCATATTTTCTTTTAATTAATTTTGAAATCTAGAATAACATTGATTTTACATTGAGCTCCATTGAAAAGTACAACTCCATTTATTGTGTGAAAGTCTAAATTAGTGGACATGAGAAGGGTGCAACATGTTCGATCAAATTTTTGGCAAACTTAAAATTGACAAAAACCTAAGTTCAACCTCGCCTAACTAATGTTCCCAAATGGCTAACATGAACCTAACCTAAACCAAACCTAAACCGAACAAGAATTGAATTTGTTTCGATTTTTAGGCAACAACCAAAACCTAAATCTGTTAACCTTAGTTTAAAATTTGATTAGTTTGGGCCAATGGAGGTTAGTTTAGGCTCAACCAAAGTTTGGCAAATGTGTACTTAGTGCAAGAGTGACAAAGATTATCTCTTAATTAAATGAAATATAATTTCTCTTTTGTCATAGTTAACGTGAAGAAAGTATAACAAAATCATGATTAACATTTTGAAGTGACCATCGTTAGCCCCCCTCAAGCAAAAATCCTGGGTCCACCACTGAGAAGCACCGCCACAGCACTGCAAAGTCTTCCTTGTTATTTTCCCTGTTACTGATATAAAAAAAAAAGTCTTCCCTGCTTCAACATCAGATCCCCACTTCCCACCGGGGACACTGGATAAGCAATTACAAGATTTGACCTCTTCCTTGAAGGAGGCAACAACATCAAAGTTGAGGCGAAGGAACTCGGTCACTCTTGCAACCATGTGGCCGATCTCTTGCACATCAAATCTGGTGACTGCGGCAATCTCAGAGATAGAGACAGAGACGGGGAGGCATGCAGTTCATGCATCAATGAGGATGGTTCTTTTATTACATATATAGTTCTTTTAGTGTTTATATATATATATATATATATATATATATATACATGCCACTAGCTTGAGGAGACGCCACTTTCAGTTAGTTTCTTCTGCACATTATGGGTGTTAAAACTTAAAAGTCATACAAGCTGTTGATTCTAAATGCCCAGTCCAATGCAAATGCAAATGCAATCCGTCATCACAGCTGAAGGAATAGAACGACCCATACAATGAGCGAAAGAAAGAGGAAAAACAAAAACAAAAAGACCTGTACATGTATGATCTGGATTATTGGTTGTTTTTTTCATGAGATTTGGGTGGGCCATGGCCAAAAGATGAGTAGCTTTGGGCTATCATAGCCATTTGATGAGCAGCTCCAACTTGAACGTCAATGCATTTGGGTCATGCATTTCTTTTTTAGTTTATTTTCTAGCATCGGTTAAGTAGTTGGTCAAAAAAAAAATAGTAAAAGTAAAAACTTGATGAGAGGTCCATATAGACTACTATCAATTAGTACTGGTCCCTTAGACGATGCTACAAGTAGTAGTTTCTTGCGTTTAGGCCCACTTGAGTGAGACCATCTTCCGATCAAGTCCCGATTCGGTTCCACTTTAAAGCAAGACCCACCATCCATCCATGCATCACCTCACCAAGAAATTTAAATATCTCAAATTTTTTGTGATGTAAATGGATTTGAAAACTCAAATTCAAATTACATTCTAAATCCCTTAAACCTCTCTCAAACTTCTTCAACAAAAAAATCAATTTCATGAAAGCTAGAAATTTGGACCTCAACTCCTAATTCTCTTTTCATTTCGTACTTCGCCGTAAGTAATCTGTTCAATAACTCTCAATCCAGATACATATATCTTATTTGTTTTTCTATTATTTTTCTAATGATTGTTTGGATTTGTTCTCCCTAAAGTCTCGATTTTAAAGTAAACCTTATCTCATTTTTCCTTATAAGATTAGAATCAAATCTATTTAACAGAAGTCTGTGGGGCCCACTTTCATGGTGTTAGCAGACAAATTATCATGATTTGAGAATAGATCAATCATCCACATAAAGTAGAAACAACAGATGGATTTGTGGGGACCACTTAGATCTCCCGATTAATAGACACATTCATTTTATATATTTTTTTTCATTACATGTTAAAAGATTCTTATATTTAAAGATAATAAATTTCTTTTGTTTAGACTTATTTTATCTTAATAATATTTTAAAATAATTCTTAAAATTTTAATATACTTTTATTTTTGGCTCGGGCTTAGCACGGGCATTTGTAGCTAGTCTATAATTAATACCATCTTTTGCATCATTAATCATATACATTACTCAAGCTACGAAGGATATGTTTAATCTTGTTATGGGACCAGTTCTTTTTGTAGTGAGATTTAAGAACATCCCATACATAGCTAGGGACGTCATTCATTTTAGACGGCTTGGATTTTCACTGGGTAAACCCTAATTTAGATCTCACTCTCATTCTAAGAAAAGGTGTGGGAGATTATGACTTGATATGAACATGAATACACTGTCCCTAAATGCTCCTCAACTGGTAAGATCAGAGACATATGGAGTAGGTGTGAGTGGGTGAATTTAAGTTTCTATAAATTAGAAAAAGAAAGAATAAAAATTAAACCATGTTGGAAAAGAAGCCTTCATTTAACCTTCCAATTTACTTTTAGATATGCACGGATCAGATTTCCTGAAAATGGTTGTTCCACTAATTTAACAGTGAAGTCCAAATTAAGCACTAGCTACATGTCCACCTGATATTTCCAGATTCCTAAGATAAGCTAAGATTGTGATCATTGAGGATCCCGGATGATAACTATTTTCTTTCTTTTTATAAAGTTTAATATGACATGCGTCGTGGTTTACATACTACACTAGAACTTTATAAACGGTCTCTTTTCTCCGTTGTTCAGATAATTAAGGAAGATGTATCTTCGAGAGAGATCGTCCTTCCATTTAATTCAAACACATGAACCTTCCATATCTTCATGTACCGTAGAAAAGGAATATGGAAAATTTTAATGTCTCCCAAGTCAATCTCTTCAGTCTCCTTCACACAAGGCTAATCTGTTACCACTCTTTGCTCCTCCTCCTTGAGATGTGTTACAAGAATAAGATTTCAGTTATGACAATCCATGTTGGTGGGGCCCACTGATGGCACAAAATACAAGGAAGTTCTTTTTTTTTTTTTTTTTTTGACCTGGTTCAGGCCGGGATGACTGCGACGGAGATGACCGGGGAGAAGGGATGCACAGCTCGTCTCGGTACTATTGTTATGCTTTGGTGCGAATCAAATCGAGCCCTAGGTCCAGGATGACTACACGATGGAAGTGATGGAGATGAGAGAGAGAGAGAGCTCTCAACGAGAGGGAAGACCGAGAGAGAGAGATTGATAAACCCCTTTGCTGCTTCGATGGCGTGCAGATCATGCCGGGAAAGAAGAGAGAGTTGTCGAAGAGAGGGAAGACCGGGAGAGAGAGATCGATCAACTCCTTTGCTGCTTCGATGGCGTGCAGATCGTGCCAGGAAGGAAGAGGAAGACTTCCACTCTGATATGGGCTTTCAACGATTTGGGCGGCGAGTATCACTCCTCTGTTTTTGTTTCTCCCCATTTAGTTATATAGGGGACATGAAAGTCGTTGGATGAGTGAGCTAATCGAACGGCCCTGAGTGGTCCCTACATGAAATGATAAGGATGGTTCTCACTAGACCATTTCCCATTTTAATTAGTATGGACCGCCCACAAATTTAGTATATCAGACTTTCTTCTCCCTCATAACTTTGTGTTTTTTTTTCACTCTTTCTTCGACCTTTCACACTGTTGTCAGAGTCTAATTTTGTGATGCTCGTTCTTTGGGGCAGGAGCCAGGAAGGTTTATCTTGAGTAGTCTCTCTCTCTCATTGTATATTATATTAAAACTATTAATTTTGACCAAACTGAATTTAATTTTGTTCATTTGAATTTGATCTTAATTTCAAATTTCACCAAATATCCGATTTTACTGTGACACGAAATAGTGCATCAATATTCTTTTTAATACCCTAGCCAAAGGGGCATGGACCCAAGAGATGAACAAATGGGAAGACAACCCTCTCACGTGAGAAAGGAGGCCGCACACATGGGAAGAAAGCTCATATTATTGGAAAGGGAGGCAAGAAGAAAGCCCACACAACTGGAAAGGGAGATAGCACGCGCGGCCGGGTGAGAACTACCGCTCCTTACCACTCGCATAAGGAGCCGTCGTTCTCAATGGTGTATCAATAATTGATTTCAATTTTATCACTCTCAATTTCAATTGCAACAAGTTCTCCTAATAATTGATTTTAGAGTCACAATGTACAATGACTATATTAAGTATATTATATACAATTCAATGTACAATGACTATGTTAAGTATATTATACTTTATAATTCAATGATATAGTGGTTGAATTAATGTCTTGCCGGTGAAGGATTTGGCCACCTATATTGAATTTAAAGTAAAACATTGTTAAAAGATTGATAATAATTCCAAACCCAGAACATGATTAGCGTCCAAACCCAGAACATGATTTAAGAATATTCAACTGTACATGATAGTGATTGACTCCTTAATTAAAGGGATTGCATGCAGTGCTACTTTTTGGTTGTAGGGAATGCATGAAGAAAATGTAAGTATACACAATATAGAGTTGAGATAAACTTGATCTAAAAGTCATCATTCAATAAACCCATTCATGAGATCCCATTGTCGAGCTTTGATGATTTGGTCTAGAGTTCTTTCTATTATCAAGCTCATAGAGTGCGAAATCATAACCGTGGTTGTTTCTCTTTTTTATAAATAAGCACTTATCACAGGAAAATCACATTGTTCTGGATAAAAATGGGGTGAAATTAGGGTCCATGCTAATCTTAGCAGTCACAAAACAGATAAAAAGAAGATTATATAGAGTAAGTTTTATTCAGTAACGAAAGTTACATTATTATTGGACCCATACAATATTTGTAATGGAAAAATGCCTCCCAGCACTTTATTGCAACGGACTAACTGGCTTAATATATGACTATATGGGCCTAGCTATTGAAGGGACTCTGGTTGTAACAGTCAAGGTTGTCTCCATAGCTCACACCCAAGATGTCGCAGTACCTCTTATAGAAACCAATCCGGTCTTCTACCCTAGAATCGGTTCCTTTGCCACATTCCAGTCCTCCATTGATGATGTTGGTGATGACACCGTATCCTGGTAGCCGTCCTGCAGCCCTATCAGCATCGGATGGTGTCCAACCTCCGGTGATGACGTCGTGGCTCGATGGCTTGGGTGATTGTGGGGTCATCCAGAACCAGAAGGCCGTCTTGAATGAAATCACTGCATCTGTGGCAACTAAATCAGGGTTGTTGAGGAGGTCTGATCCAATAGCATTTCCAGCAGGCCCATAGTTGTAGTTGCTGCAAGCAATTCAGTCAAAGTCATGGCCAAGGTTGAGGTCAAATTCTTTCAAAAAATCCCTATAAAAGATATCTAACTTCTGGGTTAATTTGTTCAATACACTTACTATGAAATTTGGATTGGTCCGCGGCCGTAATATTTCTTCCCAGCAGCGCAAGGCCACTCAGTACTTGCATTGCAATAATCACCAGGATTATCTCGCTCCTCTTTAAAGCAGTATCCCCATGCATATGGGCCATCTGGTGCATTGGGCCACCCTCCTATACATATCAAAGCAATCAAATCATCATTTCCATCTCACTAGATAGCAAAGAAACAAAATTTACATTTGTTTTCAGCAACATAACATAGGGATGGTAATGAATCCAGCTAATATCTTGCCACCCCTAATGGGAAGATTGAATGCATGCATTAAAAAAGCAATAAAGAAGCTATGATTTTTTAGCCTTGTGGCTGCAATGAAGTGATACCCACCAGTTGTTTCGTGGGAGGTTTGAGCTAGAAAAGCTGCAATCTCCCTCTTCTTTGTGGTGTCATCCCCAACTGTTGCAAACCCAGAGAAGGAATTCGCAGCAGCTATAAAAGCATCATAGGTATAGAAGCCATTTGCAGGGCAACTGACCTCATTGCGGTGTTTGAGTATCTGCTCAAACTGGTCACTAGAGAGAAGTGAGGCCTGTGAGAAGGCAACGGGTACTGAAGCACCCAATAACAAGGCAACAGAGAGAAAGATCAAGTTCCAAGACCTCATGTTTCCTGAAACAAGTTCTACAATACAAGGTGTGTGGTGTTGGTTTAGATGGGGTGAGTGATGGGTATAAATAGACGGGGAGTGCATGAGATCTTTGAATAATCAGCAAGACTTTTCTCTCCTTTTTACGACAATTAGACAAGTTCTATCGGTTCACGCAATTGGGTTTGGCATGGAACTTTGTCCAATTCTCTAGATAAACGAACACGAGGAATTTTTTGTAGTGTCTGGCGCTCCACTGGATCAAAGGGTGAATTTGCCATCCACCAAAATCAACTCTAAGTACATGTTTTTGTACTGCCCTTTCCCGTGGAAATGCGTTTTTTATGGGAGGTTGGAGTTCTAAATTTCTCTTTTACAAGGTAAAATAGGGTTTTGACTTATTAATTTCCCTTAAACGATGTTCCCCTAATTTTATGACTGAAAATCGACTGATGTCACCATACTCATTTGACTCTGGTTCACAATTTATTTATTTTTTTTACTTTTCTATCATGGATCACAAGATATCAAGGGACCCGAATGTAAAATTTTTAAAAACCCATAATATTATAGGACCCAGGTCTAGATAACAAGACGGTCTAGATTTATTAATGTACCGGCTTTTCAACTTTTTACATTTGGATCCGATAACATAATGGGATTTAGGGAGGAAAAGTAAAGAGAATATGTGGACAAGAGTCAAACGACTTTAGTAACATTACTTCAATTTCAATTATAAAATCGAGGATGCAGGATTTAAGACGGGTTAATATGTCAAATCTCCATTATTTTTTAGTTTTTTCATGAATGCAGGATTTATAACTTGTATTAGGCCCAACTCGCGCCTTAATATGTCAAATTTCAATTACAGTCACTATTTTGAACAGATGCAACCCCCATGAAAAGACCTGATACAAGCTATAAATGAGCATCTAGTCCATGGGTTTTTTATCATCCAATTCGTTGTTGTTGTGCATTGTATTGTCCAGTCTTCATCAGAGTCAAGGAGAGAGTCCAGCCCCACTGTTGGTTCGCCAGTCACACAGTTTGTAGTGCTACAACTGCAAGGTTAGCCTCATAACCATCAGTTAGATAGAACCTTCTTACTACACTGGGCACGTTTGTGCGGTGCTGTTGAAAATTGAGTACATAGGAACCTAGTCTGCCTATTTGGAAATGGTTTTCTAGGATTGTGGAAAAGGGTTTATTTTTCCTTTTTCCTTTTTCCTTTTAGAAAAGCACCCCCATCAAACGTGAGTTTCACTTTAGCATGGAAAAATGCAATTTTCTCTTCTATGCTTTTTTTGTAGGATAGCAGTCACATAAGCCTACCTTATAATAGGAAATATTTCTACTACCTGCTTGGAGGTTTACGTAAGAATGGTAAGCACAGAAAATTTATTATGGTATTAGAGTCAAGTGGTCATGAGTTTGCCTCCCAAGGGGCACAACTGGGCAGTATGAGAGAAAAAAAAAAAACATTATAATATACTGACACCTCAAGATTAATTTGGTTGAAATACCTTAAGCATTGTCAAGTATAACAACTCATAACCAGAAAAAAGTGCCAGAAAGATGTGTGGTTTATGGAGTCCAAGACATGGTATTTTAAATATATATCACAATAGAAAGAAGTGGGAGGAAGATGTGGTATAGCGCAGTTAGTGTCATGATATTCTTAAAATATCAATAAAATGTTTAGTCCAGTCCTCCATTTTGAGTTCCTTTCACCAAATTAATCTCTTCCTTTTTTTTTGAAGAATAAAATTAATGATCTGATAACAGAGGTTTAAGGTCAAATATGCCGGTTAAACATGCATTGCCAATCTGTTCATGTGTTTTTATGGTGGAGTTGTAAAAAACCTAGCCATTTAACTAATTTTTCCCAAGTTATAGGACTCAAGTTAATGAACGCATCCTCCATTATGCAAAAGTAATTAAGGTCAAACTAACTGCTGAATTCGCCAAAATAATAGCTCCAGATCTTGTGTTCGAAAACCCACCCAAATTTGCAAAGTGTGCGTTTAGGTGGGTTTAGCAGACACCAACAAAGGGCTTATTCCTCTTAGGTCGAGGACCTCGGGAATACCTATGTTATAATAAATAAATAAATAAAATAATAGCTCTATTTAAACCTGAGAAAATAACAACTCTATTGAATGTAAATTGGAGATAAAAATCTATCTACTTTAAATTGGAGATGTAGAGCGTTTAATAGACAGATGGCTGGTTCCAATATCTCCCAGGTACCAGGCTGGTTCCACTTCATGTTGAGTGCCTCTGTAACGTAATTTTCGTCTTCCATTGCTAATAAGGTGGATTGAACGGTCAAATGACAGTTGTTTGTAATAACTGGACGCTTGTGTTCGATGACTTTTACTCTAGTTCTAATGAAAGGATATGTAATTGTAATCTACGGTTTAGTCTTCAATGGCAATTAGGTACTTATATTAGTCGCCTCATGTAGACGGCAGAGATAGAAGATCAACTAATTTTAAAATTAGAAACTATTTTGAACTACTGGATCAATTACTCAAGGCCTTTAAACCATCATATATGGCAATCTATATCCCAGCTTCAATTGATTTGAAACTTACTTGTCCTTCTTAGACGAAGTGGGACATTGATTTTGACGGTTTAGACTTTAATGTCAATCCCAATGATGAAATCATGAAGACGGCCTCAGAGAAATTATATAATCCGGAGCCACAATTTGAGTCCAAAGGCTACTACTCCCATTTGGCCAAACCACACAAAGTTTAGTTGTAGGACACCTCAATCTTACAGAGAGAAATTCTCATGTTGGAAGTATCACACTTAGTCTAGTAATCCAATCTAAGCAAAGCAAATAAAAAAAGTTAGAGAATATCTGGTTTTTATCCTTTGAAGTGCATTCATTGCATGTAGCTTTATTTTCCTTCCTTCCTACAACGATGTTACCCTGCAAAACCGTATTTGACTTTTTTTCTAAGTTTGCGATAGAGATGAGAATAATGAGATGAGGCGGCTTGCATACGCAAGCCTCTTTTTCTGTCTCAAATCAAATATGGACCCTCTTTTTCTGTCTCTTCTGGAGAAAGGAAGAAAATGGAGCCGCAGAGTCTCCAAATTCAAGTCTGTTTGGAATCTCTTTTGGCCGCCTTCGTTAACCTCACATGCTTCTGCGTCTTCTGTTGGGGAAAAACAGAAGAAAAGAAGAAGAAAACAACTGTCATGAGAATGAAAATAGATACATCAGTACTGACCAATACATATTTACGGGGGAAATATTATTTGAAGGTGGACGTTTGTAAAGCTGGAATAGTGATGAATCAGTCTAATTGTTACACTTTGCATGCACTGAGATGAGGCGGCTTGCATACGCAACTGCATGACATGACTGACTTAAATCAAATATGGACCCTTTTTTTCTGTCTCTTCTGGATAAAGGAAGAAAATGGAGGTGCAGAGTCGGAGTCTCCAAAGTCAAGTCTCTTTGGAATCTCTTTTTGCCGCCTTCGTTAACCTCACATGCTTCTGCGTCTTCTGTTGGGGAAAAACAGAAGAAAAAGAAGAAAACAACTGTCATGAGAAAGAAAATAGATACACCAGTACTGACCAATATTACATATTTATGGGGGAAATGCTATTTGAAGGTGGACGCTTGTAAAGCTGGAATAGTGATTAATGAGTCTAATTGTTACACTTCGCATGCACTGAGGGTCTGTTTCTTTTATGTCATTGAATATCTAAGACTGTTCATGTGTTTTTAAGAAGTAGTTAAAAAAAAAAATTCTGAGGTGAATATGTAAAAATGACCACCAAATACCCTCTCTTTAATGAAAATTGCATTAACGGAACATGAAACATGAATACCTAGCCATCACCCTACCTTTAAAAAAAAAAAAAAAAAAAAAAAAAAAAAAAAACACGAAGAAAGAAAGAAAGATTCACTATCAAGGAAAGTCTAGGCCCATCTACTTCTCCCCGCGATATCTTTCACCACTTACCTTTTTAATAATCCAACAAAACAATTAAATAACGGACTAACATATTATTGACAAACCCTAATGAAAACTCCCAAATGCAAGCAGAAATTCAGATCTGATTCGGTATCCCTGCATCTAACATCCTAGTTGTTCTTGGCTGTACTTCAGTTGATTAGACACTTTTGGGTGTGAGTATTGAGATCACATGAGTTCATGTCCATCATCTACATAAAAAAAATCTTATGAAATCCATGCATCTCAAAGTCTTGAGATCTAGAACCACGACCTTCTGTCTAACCGAGGATTCATATCGTATTTCATTATTATGTTTTTGGTAGAATACTGTATTTTATTACAAAAGGCTATACTGTAAAAGTAATATGTTGCTTGGGAGTCCAGAGAGTTTGAACCATGTTAGGGTTTTGAAAGCCTCAGTAGTTTTGTTCAATTACATTGAGGGTCTTTACCAAAACAAAAAAAAAAAATTACATTGAGGGCCATAATCCAAATATTATCATATGGGTGCCACTCAGATGTGGGTTTTTGGTTTGGAGTTGATGTCTGGTTTGGACCCAAAACATAAGACCCATGATGGATCTGGATCTGGGACAGATCCATCCCATAAAAACGAATCAAGATCTGGATACACCAAGGTTCCGCGCCCATAGACATATTGGTATTGACCGATCTATTCGTCTTAGGTTTTGTATCTAGATGATCAGAGTAAATGAAGAGGAGTTCTAGTGCAAGATACAGCTAATCCATGTACCATTTTTATCACGAACAAATGTAATTATCAGTATTGTCACCAATATTTTCTGAGATGACAATTGACAATATTTTTAATTTTTAGTATTGCATTCACATCATTCTTATTTAAGTATTTTCAAAATTTGAGCATTTGAAATATCAATAATATGCTGCTGGAAACATAGACTCCCTAATCATTATACAAATATAATGACGAGACGACGACCGTACACAAAGAGTTGTTATGGAGTCCAACTAGGCCCTTGCTCATGGCAGCCCTATGAATACAGGGATGTAAATGAGTTGGTTCTGAGCCGGAATACTGGATCTGAAATCGAAATCATTTTTGAATGATGGTACCGGTTTTGACTGGGAACATATTTTGTTAGTTCTAGACCCAGTTCTGATAAGTAGACTCAGATCCTGTTCCAACTAAATGACTAAGATTCAGTTCCAAAATCAGTACTAACTTCTTCTTCTTTTTTTTTATTAAAATAAGGAAATCATTCAACTCATAATAGTGCATCAAGTCCACTACCTCCAATTTTAAACATAAAAAATGACCAACTAAAGCTGATTTTGAACTACAATTTACAACATCAAAAACTTAAGTCAGGCGCCGGCTAGGTCCATGGGTCTAAACATATATGGATTCGCAACCAGACCCGTTTATCAATTAAAATCTAAATTTATTTTTTGGGAACCATACTCATTTATAAATCGAAATCTAAAATAGGTTTTTCAAATATGATTTTTATGGATTGGAACCTCCGGATAATCAAAGAATCATATCCCCATTTACATTCCTATATAAATGAAGTCCAAGTTGGCCACTTGGGGCCACTTGAAGTACAATGATAAGTCACTTTTCTCCAAGTCGGAGCCTCAAACGATCCAGAATCATCTGTTGTAAACGATATACAAATCCATTTTACTAATCAACATTGATTGGATTATTTTATCTTTATTTTTTAATTTGAAGTGCAGTCCTGGATATAGTCCAACTGTAGCTTTAGACGGTTTCAAATCCCGATAATATTAAATGCATAGGGTTTCAAAGTACGAGGTAGATCAAACTATTAATCTTGTGGCGTCCATAGCTTTTTGAAAGATCTTGTTGGATGAGATAGCTGATCTTAGAACTTTTCCTATTGGTGAGTGAACTTTTCCTATTGGTGAGTGTGACCAACTCACCGCCAAATTCTCCACTTATGGATGGGTATCATGGTAAGGATTAATCAAGAAAAATACTCACAAAAATATATTACTACAACTGAAGCTTGATTTGTTATAAAATCCACCTGTCTTATCCCAAGGGGTTGACTGAGTGGTCACGACCATGGTTTCTCTCTCCCATAACTAAACGTCCTGGTATTGATCTCGGTTCTCCCCTCTTCAAGAACCGAAGGTTGAGTCCACTAGTGCTACCACCTAAGGGTCACAGAGATTTTACCCGGCTTTTCTCTGGACCTGAAAGGATTAGGCCAGCTCAAAGGGTTGGAACCCTCCATTAGCAAATAAAAATCCATATGGAGCGAACATAAATCTGCTCGAGCGAACCTGAAGAAAATGTTTAGGTCTTTTTACTCAATTGAGATGCAATTTTCTTAGTCCAAAAGTTTCTTGGATTTGTGGCTTCTAATTGAATTTATGTTCAGCTAACCCAATGATGAGGTTTGATTGATTAAATGGTTAATCATATATACTTAAAGTATACTTGGAATTTTCATAAGTTAGTATCCATGAATTTGGAACTAAGATGGATCGAGTGTTAACCGAAGGGTTGACCGAATTTGATTAATTGGATTTCAATAATGATAATAGCTTCTAAAGCTAACCGATAGATCATTGATTAGTTAACCGAAACTAATAAAATTTTGGAATTAATTTCTGAATTTAAATATAAGAGCTTATTGATTATATCACGGCAATTGATACTGTTTTACCTCCATGGGTGTTAATTAAGGAGACTTTAATGTATAAAATTCATATAAATTATGATGTCCATCGAGAATAACACGTACATTAAATAACTGAGGATTACACCTAAATGGTTTGTATTATTTAATTGAATTTCTATACTGAATTGTATCCGATATGGATCATAACTTGAATTGGATCCTAAAGGAATTGTTTATTGAATTGAATCCGTTAATTTGTAATTGAACGGAATTAATATGTTAATTTGTATTATTTCTTGACTCTGGCACTACATAGTGATTTCATTAATGCTCGTTAGAGTTATTTCTGCTACAGCAAATGATTTGGGAGTGTTCCGGAGCTCCGTGGTGATGTCAGTGGTCCCTAACTCGGGCACTGATAAATCCCACCATACATGTTATTTGTATTTCCTTCCTTCAGGGAAGATGATTCCTTCCGTATGGAAGATGTGATTACTTCCTTTTTAGGAAGATGTGATTTGAAATGAAATGCTATTGTAGTTTGCCAAATTTGAACAAAGACACTCATTGAATCTGAATTTTAATCGTACTGGTTTAATATTGAAATTTAGACAGATTAAATGTGTAATTAGCATGTACAATTATGTATCTATTTATACATTGCTGAATTGTCGAATTCACATTATTCTTGATGGCATTACAGGCCCAGTTGCCCGTACCGATCATGCCCAAGCCGCTACCAACGAAGGAGACCGCTCTGTTTCCTCCAGGAGGATTAGCTGAGTGGAGATGATTTGATATCATATGAGTATGATATTGAAAACGAAAACACTAAAGAAAACTTTTGAGATGGGAATTGGTTTTGAAACATTTCACACTTTTCATCCTTGCATTGTATTAAATATGCAAGTGAATTTTATTGTACATAGAGTATATGGGATTTTTTTTATATGTTGAACATTGTATATTTGTACATATTTCCGCATAATGTATATTTGATATCCCTTTTGAAATTTTTTTTATTGAAGTTCACAGGAGTAAATATGGGGCACGAATCAGGGTTGACTTGGATTAATTGTAATCTCGCGCTCGGGTCGTGTCACCTTTTCATACCATAATTTAGATGGGCCAGCACATTTTCATTAGATGCAAATACAGGACTCAATTATTTATAAAATACACAAACAAAGGTGGCATATCTTTTCTTGTTTCCTTTCCACAAAATAAGTAGCTGATGTCACAATGTAAGTCCCAAAATATTGTTAGTTCCAACTTGGCAGGACCAGCAATGTCTATCAAAATCATGGACTAATGTGAGGATTCAGTGATCACAGAGATGTATGTCATATTAATTAAATGTTGGAATTACTTAGTGAAAAGATGCAAGGCATTGTTTTTACCATAAGTTACAGTACACATTGTTTTCACCATATGTTAAAGATAGTTTGAATTGGAATTTATGTCAGTTTGAATCAGAATTTGAATATAGCTAGCTCACCCACTTCATTGGAATCACAAATCCCAACATTCTTTTTGAAAACATGAAAAGGGCATCACCATTACTATACGACCAAGAGGGGGAGGAAACCACATAATTGGCATCCTCTCCTTTGTTGGTCCGCACCCCATGAAAGCTTCCTTGTTAATTATGACATTATTAATAAAGAGGTTAGAAAACTCATTTCTCACCAAATCCCACTCGACAACCATGATGATGATTTTATGAATTAACTACTCTAGGGAAGAAGAGGTGTGTATATTAGTCAATTTCTTAATTGAATCTTGGTTTGCCACTTCTTCCTTGTAATAGCACTATTGATGCCAATTTCTTTAACTTTTCAATAAATGAGAGCGAATTTGACTAAATAACTTGCCCCATCGCTCCATCAAACAGCACAACTCTTTTCACATAGATCTTTTACATCTCTGCCCCTTTCTTTGTTCATCATAGTAAACAAACATTTCATTCATGGTATGTGATCGGACCCCAAGTGTAGGGTGCAATTGCAGTAATAATCTGGTGAGTCCAGGTGTATCCATAAGGAGCAATGCTTTTTGTGAAACTTTCCAACTTTGACTTATCCCAAATAAACACTATATATGGCCTAAATGGAAACTAATTAAATTACATCAACTTTTCTAAAATAACTTAATCTAAAAAAATATTTAATTACAATAGTTTCCAAAAAAAAACACGAATCTAAATAAAGAAACCTATTCTAGATATTACTAATTTAGCTAAAAAAACCTGCAAAAGAATACACAAATCAAACAACCAATTTAATATAAGATAAATAAAAACAAAACTTCCTAAAACAAATTAAAATGTAAATATGAATGATTTATGAGATCCTATATGAAAAAAATGCAATTCTAGACTAGCTCCTAAAAATCTGATGCTTGCTGTAAAAGAATTTTAAGTATGGTAACTCTTGCACATGCCCAATTTAATTGGACTATACGACTAGTCTAAGATGATATGAACCTAAATCTACTGGCTGAAATCAATACTCTGATGATGCATGAACACAACAGAAAAAGAATAATGGAAAAAGGACTTAAAATAAAAAAAATATGATCACCTAAAGATCCCTAGTTGAAACAGTTATGCTGCTGAAATATGGTACAGGCTTTGATGGTTACCCCTATTTGTGCGTCTGGTTGACACGGTTTCCGATGTTATTTTTGGCTGAAATTCTGGGGTTTCAAAGTCCTATTACTATACTTCAAATCTGTTATTTTTCAGAACAAAAACATTCACGTTTACCTGATTTTCAAATCGCGCACTTTTGTAACATAGTTGGGTCAATTCTGCTGAAATTGTGCAGAATTTTTCACTATTCACATACCAGGTCTGAGTTTAATCATTATAATCAGTCATCAAATATTGTGATTTCAGCAGTAAAAGCCTATTCTAATGCAATTTCTAAATATGATGCATGTACAAAAACACTTTCCAACCATAGATTATGTAAGTAATAAAAATAGAAAGTTTCTACTAAACATCGAAAGATGCAAGTTGAGTTTCTATTACAAGAATTTGCAAGTAAAAAATATGATCAGAATATTAACTTAAAATAAAAACAAAAGGAGTGGAAAAATGAAAAGCGAAAAAGATGTATCAATGATCTAGAAACTAGACGATCATACAAGTATTGAAAATGCGATAATGAAGTCATTTCTTCTCAGAATAGGAAAATCATCTCTTCTCAGAATAGGAAAAAAAATGCAAGTGATTACTTGATGTCTCTCGATTTTTAATCCAATTTTTTTTATTTTTAAAAACCTAGATCTAATCATGTGAAATATTGTCTCCAATCAGAACATATAAAATAACTAGAAAGAGAAAATTAAATCACTTACATAAAGAACACGTATAATCAATCCAAGTAGTGTCTTTATTCCTTGATCTTTGAGTACAAGAAATTAATGTTCTTCTCTCATTTTCATTCTCTCAACATGGCCTCTCAACCTATGTCTAAAAGAATTAGAAAAAAGAAGTAGAAAGGGACTTAGAGAGAGAAAGGAGTGGAGTGGAGTGGAATGGAGAGAGAGAAAACCTCCAAAATTGCTACCCAAAAGTCTTGGACGTCCAACCCCCTTGGCTGGTCTCTTTTTATATATTTTGATGCTCCTTGTTGCCAAGAATTCCCCTCCTTCGTCGGGCTTTTGTTTCCTCTTTTGCCTTAATTCTTTTCTTCATCTTCAAGCTACTCTTCTCTCTTTGGAAAGACTTTCAAATTTGAGAGATCTCCTTGCCTTATTAGGTTTCTTGATGCACGCACTTTCCTTGTAAAATTTCAAAAATATCTTTAAAAATCGCATGATGATGTAGAGAGAAGAAACTTTCCAAATATTGAGATTCCTTGCAATTCCCGCCTGAAACTGTAGCATACAACTTTTTGAGGTCATATCTCCCTCAATATAGCTCTGATTTATTGAATCTTAGGCTCCACGGATATCTACTAGAAAAGAGCTTTCCAACGGTTGCTAGATTGCGTCGACCCGACACTCAATTTGAGAATTATGGCCATTTTAAGTTGCTGCCCCTGAAAAATTTGGGAATAATTGTGCACAAATGGAAGCTTTTATGTTGGCATGCAATGGGGTGTGTGGGACCCATGTTGGACGTCCAAGGCATGCTTGGACTCTTTCCTTGCTTGCTTAATTGACTCTCCTTTGACCTCTCTTCTCAAATTTCATAAATGTAGGTCCCATGTTGATTTCTCCTACAAATTGAAATAATTGAAATAAATTTAACATAAATTACATGTAAGAAAATAAACATGAATTATGCATGGAACACTACATACCTCCCAAATGAAAAACTTTCCAAAAATAGCATATCGTGCCAAAAATAGTAAGCATGCATTGATGAAGCCCAAAAAAAAAAAAAAAAAAAAAAAAAAAAAAAAAAAAAAAAAACTAATTTTGGGGTGATAAATGAAATGAAAAACCTTAATTTCATAAAAGACATGCATTGTGATGAATTTTGACCTATTTTTACCATGTTTCCAAAAATAACCCCAAATGCATGAAATCATGAAATTGAATGTAATCTATTTTTTCCCTATTTCTTCTCCTTGATACATATTTTTCCTAGTCCTTATCTTCAATAGCCATTTCTAAAGTTATTTTTACACTTTTATATTCCAAATCACTAAAAAAAAATATTTCCTACTGCACAAGACTCAAAAAAATTAACCCCTTTAAAAAATTCGCACCGCTACACTAATAATATCACTACAACCTCTATATATCACTCGCTACGTAGTGTTTTAGCTACTCGCTGCTACACCTTCATTCTTCTCAAAGTAGCCTTCAAAATGGTCTCCAAAAATTAGAAAAGTAAAGTGAAGTCACCGTCATAGTAGGCTAGCTCCTGAACAAGATCATGAGAAATCATGTGGAGGTAGACATAAGGAATGTTTGCTTGATTTTAACACCAAATGAAGATACAGTGAGTGTGTGGTACTTATGTTGTGTGGGTCCTCAGTTGTATATGGCTATGTTGCTCATTTCTGAGAACACACACACACACACCCCGATGGGGGAGGGGGGAGAGATAGAGGCTTCCTTTTGTCCTGATAAAGCAACAAAATTAAATGCCTAGCAAGCATCTTAGCTTTCTTTGCCTAATGTAATTAAAATTAGAGTCTTCTAGTTTAGGATATAGGTTATTGTTGCATTTGATGTTCTTTTGTTCTCCTGTAATATGTTTACATCCTTGGCTTTAATGTGAATTTGATTTTTTAATCTAAGAGTTTTAACATGATGTAGATTTATTATTTTCATTGATCAAGTAATGCATTGAATAGATCTAGGTTTTATTATATATTCATTCAAATATTCTATGTCTTCCATTTCGTATTTGGGTCTATTTAAATTAGATTTATTGGATTCGGATGGGCCACTGTGTGAGAAATGTTGATTCTTTTGATCTGATAAATAGATAAGATCTACATTTCATTATTTTTATCAAATCGAAGGAATCAAAATTTTATACAGATTTGTGACTCATCAAAATCATTGTCAGCGTAATTTAAATAGATCCAAATACATAGTAGAAGCCATAGATGTAAATGATTATACAATGAAACCAAGACCTATGAAATGATTTGATCAATGTAAACAACAGATCTACTAGCATGTAAAACTTTTAAATTAAAAAATCAAAGTCATATTACTATTAAGGATCTAAACATATTACAGAAGATCAAAAGCCCATTTGGATCCTAACCAGAAAAATCAAAGAGCAAGATTCAACTTACTCAATGAAGAAGAAAAATTGCAAGAATTGATTGTGGCAAAACTTTGATATACTTAAGGAAGGGAAAGGGAAGGAAAGGGAAGAAAGGTGGCATGGTTTTTGATATCTTGAGGAAGGAGGAAGGGAAAGGGAAGGGAAAGCCTCTTTAAAAAGGATGCTTGAGTAACGTTTGCATTAATTAACATTAATGGGCTTGAGGGCAAGACAGGTTGTCTTGCCATTTTTACTCTTTGGTTGCTATCCAAGATCCCTAATTCTGTAATTTTTACTCTTTGGTTGATCTTGGATTTTCCTTCCTTTTAAGAAAGCAACCTGGTGAAGGAAAATGCTGTCAGGAAGAACAGAAACTAATCTTGTAGCCAGGATCTTGGAAATAACCTTATAGGTAAAGTTTAGTAAGCTGATCGAGCGGTAATCACCAAAGGAGGAGGGGGCAGCAACCTTAGGAATAAGGGAGATAAAGAAAGAGTTTGAAGCCTTTAGAAGCTTTTTGGAAAGGAAAAAAAAAATTTTTACAGCACCTATGACTGTCATTCCCACTATGCCCTTACAGTTACAAAATCTATCAGGACCAGGAGAGCTAGACCTTTTGAGGCTGAACAATGAAGCTATGATTTCATCAGCAAAGCATTTGGGCAAAGGATAAGACAATATTAAATGCATGGGGTTTCAAAGTATGGAGTAGATCAAACTGTTAATCTTGTGGCATCCATAGTTTTTTGAAAATTCTTGTTGGATGAGATAGCTGATGTTGGAACTTTTCCTATTGGTGAGTGGTGACCAACTCATCGCCAAACTCTCTACTTCTGGATGGGTATCGTAGTAAGGATTAATCAAGAAAAATACTAACAAAAATTATATTACTACAACTAAAGTTTGATGAGTTAAATCCACCTATCTAACCCCCAAGGGGTTGAATGAGTGGTCAGGACAACAATTCATCTCTCTTCCGAAACTAGAGGTCCTGATATCGATCCCCAGTTCCCTTTCTTCAGGAATCGAAGGTTGAGTCCACTAGTGCTACCACCTAGGGGCCATAGGGGTTTTACCTTACTTCTCTCTAGGCCTGGAGGGATTAGTCCAGCCGAAAGGATTAGGAACCCTCCGTAGCACAGAAATAAAAAAAAAAAAAAAAAAAAGATTCACATGTCTAACATTTATGTCGCAAATGAAATGTGCAAGGTTCCTTATGGGCCCATTTCTGTGATTGTGATCCCTATTGATTTCTTGGACTTCCTATCAAGCTAAAAAAAAATTCCAGGACTTGCTAAGTAAATATCCTTTTCAAAGATGCTAAAATTAAAGGACTAAAGTTTATGATCCACAAAGGGTCATCTAAGTATCCTCGTTGGCTTTACCCAAAAAAAGAAAAAAAAAAGAAAAAAAAAACATATATCCTTGTCGGAAAATGATTACCCAGTGATTGCCCTAGCTACTAAATTAAGTTCTTTTAAAACTAAGCCTTCTTTCTAAATATTCGCTCTATATTCTTTACTTTTCACCCCTTTAATATTCCCTCATCAGGACCCGTTTCACTGCACTAAATTCTTGTTTTACCAAAAGAGGGAGAGTAAAAATAAATAAATAAATAAAAAGATTCTGAATTCCTGGAAATTGAGTACGTAGAAGGTTGGCAAATGGGTCATTTCGGGATCACTTTAAAATGCACCCCATCTATATCCATATCCCCTCTATAGTCCATGATTTCTGAGGGAAGTTTTATTAATTCATATGTGAAGTATTTGTAGGCTGAGAATTACATAGATGACAGAGTAGGATTTAGCCAAAGTGAGTTCAGCACTTTATTCCTATGGACCGAGTTCAAGGGCCTAAGAACCGAAGGCATCTGGTTGGAACAGTCGAGGTTGTCCCCATAGCTCACACCCAAGATATCGCAGTACCTCTCATAAAAACCAATTCGATCTGCTACTCTAGAATCGATTCCTTTGCCGCATTCCAGTCCTCCATTGATGATGTTGGTGATGACACCATATCCAGGTAGCCGTCCCGCAGCCCTATCGGCATCGGATGGTGTCCAACTTCCGGTGATGACGTCGTGGCAGGATGGCTTGGGTGGTTGTGGGGTCATCCAAAACCAGAAGGCCGTCTTGAATGAGATCACAGGATCTGTGGCAACTAAATCAGGGTTGTTGAGTAGGTCTACTCCAATGGCTCTTCCAGCAGGCCCATAATTGTAGTTGCTGCAAGCAATTCAGTCAACTCAGTCAGAGGTAGAGAATTATGACCATGACAGAAATATTTGTAAAGATGCAAACTAATGACCCATTTAATGTAAGGACCAAAAATCAAGTGATTCCTCTCATTGTAATGAAGAAATTCTTAAGAAAATGATTAAGAAAATAGGACATATATATATATATATAATGGAAATTTAAATTAAACATCAATCCCACCCCGAACCCAACATGAATAGAGTTTGGTGGTCAACTGGCCAACTATCATTAGTCCCATCGAGTTGTCTTTATTAGCATTCCTTTTTTCTTTTCTTTTTTGTTTGGTAAACAAAAAAATAGCAATTCATTAATAGAGAGAAAGAGGAATTAAAATGGAGGATTAAAAATCTCACTATGAAATCTGCACAGGTCCTCGGCCATAGTACTTCTTCTCGGGAGCGCAAGGCCACTCTGTACTAGGTTGACAATAATTACCAGGATCACCTCTCTCCTCTTTATTGCAGTATCCCCATGCATATGGGCCATCTGGTGCAGTGGCCCACCCCCCTGGATATATCAGATCAATCAAACCATCTCCTTCACTTTACCAACCCAAAAAAAAAAAAGGGAAAAAAAATGTCCATCTCCTTCATTTCACTTTGGCCTGTTAATGAAATTAGGCAGGAAAATTCATCTTTTCTGCCTATTTCAAACATCCAATGGGCCCTTTAATTGGGAGGCGGTATTAATTATCAAATAAACATAATTAGGTATATCTTTTCTTTGTTTATGGCACCATATTCCAGAGGTCTTTGACCAGGTAGAACTAATCCTGAGGTGGTGCCCTCTAACCCCACACAAGCGCACATTAGATAAATTTGGGACAGTTTTGGACGCTAAACCTTGTGCAAACCAGAGAAGGAATTTTTCATGTAAAAATATGGTTCGCCCACCAGTTATTTCATGGGAGGTTTGGCCAAGGAAGGCAGCAATCTCCCGCTTACGAGTGTCTGTGTCCCCCAACTCAGCGAATCCACTGAAAGAATTTGCTGCGGCTATGAAAGCTTCATAGGTGTAGAAGCCCCTTGCAGGGCAACTGGCATCATTGCGATGCTTTAGCATCTGCTCGAATTGGTCGCTGCTGATGACTGAGGCTACAGCACCACCACCTCCTGGGGTTGTGGGAGTTGGTGTTGGTGTCGAGCCACCGCTGCATTGGCTTTGGCAACCAGGCCCACAATATGGGTCGGTGCTGCCACAGTAGCCATATTGGCTGCAGCAGAGGCCACCGGGGCACGTAGCTCCCCCGGCTTGACTTCCACACTGTTGTGCATAGGCACTAAGTATGGAAGCCAAGGAGAAGATGGTTAAGGTCCAGGCCTTCATTCTTTTCTACGTCAAGTGCATGATGGAGATGAGGTGAGAATGGGGTATAAATAGATGGTTGAGTCCTGATCCTCTGCAGCCTTTCCTGTATAGGGTTTTTCTGCTTCTCAATTTTTCGAAAGTGCATGTGTTACAGTTGTGCGGTTAATTTCTTGTCATAAAAGACTTAAAAAAAATATTTAATAAAATAAATTGATTGGTCATGAGCGACTATGAGATATGGAAGAAGGAAATTGAATTTTTAATTAAAGCATCCATTTTATGATCTTAGATTAGATGAACATAATAACATACATTAAATACGCAGGAACATAAAAAATCGCTCGACTTGCTCGACTTAGTTTTGGATAGCCCATTGCTTCACTTGGTTAAATGACAAGCAGCCAAAAAAATCATCTATCTAAAATCAGGTTTATGGATTGTTTCTGACCAATTAAATGATGTCAATAAAACTAATGGCTAACAAATTATAATCCCTAGTTTCCTCTCACTTGAGAAGGTTGGGGAGTTCACATTATCGTCTGAGCATTTAGTGCCATAACAAATAAGGTTGTGATAGGGACAAGAAGATATATTGACTTGTACCCAAGAAAAAACAGTACATCCATTAACAAGTGGGAAAGGAAAGGAGATTAATGTACAGGGGAGAGAGACAAGAAATTGCCGTGTGCAGAATGCACCATCAGGTCGTAACCATCTCAACTTCCATTTATGTTTCTTATCGCAAGTTCCATTTCACAAGTGTCTGAAATTTATTAATATAAAAGTCCTCTGAATTCTTCTCTTACCTAGAATTAATAATTTCATTCATATAAAAAATCCTTTGATGGTGGTTTCCTAGCACCTCAGAATTGACCATTGACGATCACTGCCCGTGTCATGTGGGCAATGGCTTTTGATTTTTTATTTTTCCGGAGCCCATGGTAGCCGAGAGGCCCAAGACCAATGATAGGACCCATACCTGTGAAGAGAGGGCCCACACAAAGTAGGAAGCGAACTCTCCCACACATACAGCGCGCAAGAAAGTCCACGTAGGTAGAAAATGGTAGCATACCCAAAGATCAAATCCTAGACACAGGGAATGGATCTGGGACAGTCGCCCAAGGTCCAAATTTAAATATCTATATGAATTCTTACTTTTTTTTTTAGAAATATGGAGTTTGAATGGGCCTTGGAGTGGGGGTGGACCTACGTTGGAGGCGATTACCCCAGGTCGGAATTGAAATCTCCATAGAGTTGAATGGGATCTTGGAGCTTGCTCTACATGTCTAAACTTGTCGCTCCACATATGTCTAAACATAACTTCACACATGTAAAGCTTCGTTAGTAAAACAAAAAACAAAAAAACAAAAAAAAAACAAAAGAAAAGAAAACTCCCATTGCCCCCTCTTCTTTAGCTTCTTCTTTCGAAATCCCTTCGCATCGATTGTTGATCGAGCCCATCATCGCCGGTCCCTTTGCACTTTATAAACTACTGCATCTTCATATGCCAAACATATCTAGTATAATCTTTTTTAATCACTCTATACTTAAATCTGAACGCTTAATCTTCAAATCCTAATTTCAAACCCTAAGTCCCCAAAACATAATCCAAACCCTAAGCCATAAACCATCAAATCTAAACATATCTACAAATCCAAAGAAGTACAAATCCATTCTCGTTATCATCTCTTCTTAGCCTCACTATGATTCAAAGACGGAATTTCACTCACATTATCTAGAGGTTGACGGCTTTGAGAAAGTGAAAAGAAAAAAGATGGGTGTCTTGTATTCAGTTTTTCCTTGCACACCCACTCACCTTGAATTTGTAGTGATCTCCATTGGACATTGATTTTGAAATATAAATTTAGTAAAACATGATAATGTCAATTTGGGGATCTAAGAATAATGTTAGAATCATTTTTTATCCATCTAGTGGTGGAATTTTTTTTTTTTTTTTTTTTTTTTTTTTTTTTTTGTACTTCTGATTAACATCATAGTTTCTAACCTCTTTAGTGCCTAATCTTCAATAATTATCATGCATAAGTTGAGTTCCACGAGTTGGACATTTTCTAAAGAAAAACTGTAGGTGTTATTTGGCAAAGTGAAAGAATCTAGCAAAGTCCAGCAAAAATTATTGTTTTCGAAATGTTAAGTCTAGAAAAAACTTTTCCCCACCCAAATGAAAATCCTAGGTCCGCCACTGCCTCGACATCTAGATGAGATACGGGGTAGCTAACCAACTAAGCAACCCCTTATTCTCACATTGGTAATGGCTTAAGTACCAGAAAAAACATAAAATTTGTTTATGGCTCTTAAAAGTATTTGAAATGCATTAAAATCAATTTTTAGATGATTTGTTCCTGCGAGGGAGGGCTCAAACTCATACACTCTCAACTCATAAAAGGCTTATTTAGTGTCTCTAGCCAACAAACAAAACATGAATTAATTTTAAGGGATTTTGATTGTAGGACTACCCTAAAATCAGACATTTGCCGGACAATAATAAAGTTATAAAAAGTCCTGTAGAGCTATTTGGAGGATTTGGGAGTGCCAACCTGGGGACAGCTTTTGGAAAAGTAAAATTAAGATAAATTAATCACATCATAACCCGAGTCTACTACAATGCTCATCACATAAAAAGACAAATATGAAATCAAAAGACGAATTGTTCTGCATAATAGCCTTCTTAAGGTCGAATATTCTCCGGCTTCAGCCCTGATAAAGACATGGAGGACAAAGAGAGATTAAAAATTGGAGGTGAGAAAGAACATCACTTCCTTTAGAACATCAATCATCACTGCAATGACTGTTGCCAATGAAAGGATATAAACAAAAAATTTCTTCAGTCCACCGCTTTTAAACACTTAATCAATCTCCTTTATCTTCTTTCTTGCAGAAATGTAAGTACAGACATGGTTTCTAAAACTTTCGTTTCCTCTTCATCCGCAAGAAAGCAGCCCTATTGGTGTTACAAGCATATAGCATTCTTAAAGACCAATCAAACATCTCATCCACCTATATATATCAACGTTCACGCTCATCATGGGACGACCAAAAACTAAAGCAAATTCTCAACTTCATATGCTCCAAGCACTTAATTTGTATGGCATATCCTCAACTTCAAGAGCGATAGGATGGGTTCTTTGGGGACACTGTTATAGTGAACATGTTTGGAATTTCATAACACCACATGGAACAACCCATCCTATCAAGAAGGCCTCAAAATTGTTTTCGAAAATCAAAGAGAAGGTGAAGTCACCTTTACAATAGGGCTCCTGTGAAGCTTAGACAATCATGTGAAGGGAGACACAAGGAATCCTTACTTGATTTTTAGATAGCAGATGAAGATGTAATGTGTGTGAAATACATGGGTCCCCTGCTGCATAAGGCCCTGCTACTTGTTGCTGGAAATAGAGAGAGTGGGACATGCTTCCTTGTGTACTCATTAGGGCAAAGGATTTATTGTCTGGCATCTCATCTTTCTTTGCCTAATGTTAACTAAAATTTAAATTAATGAAGTGTCCTTTTGTGGTCTCCTTGTGGGTTTCCTCTGTTTTTAAGCAACTTGCTTGCCCTCTTCCTCTTACCTTTTGTTACACCCCGTCCCGAGTTAATAAAAATTAACTCTAGTTAATCGAGATTAAAGTAGATTAAACATGATTAATCAATTGAAATGTGATTAATGGTCAAAATGAATCAAATTAGTCTCAAGAGAATGAATTAAGCATAATGAGATAGTTTTACAAGAGATTGAATTAATTAAGTTGAATTTAGACTCAATTTGATGGAATTAGAGACTGTTCCGTAAATACGGATTTTTGTGTATTTTGTCAAATACTGTGAAACTTGGTACCATCATGTATATTTCGACGAGTATATCAACTTTCATAATACACTCGATTTCAGTTGACTTCAAATGAATCAAATGGGCTTCATTTGACTCAAAATGGAAATATGAAAATGAATAGGGTTAAACTACAAAATTTTGTTTATAAGGTTTCAAATGAAACCCAAGATCAGTCACTCGATCCTTCCAGCAGTAACAAGAGAGAGAGCTCAGTCTAGTTTTCTTCCTCCTTGCTTTTTCCTCATCAATTGTCCAAGTTTGGAACTTTACAAATGAAATCCGAAGAAGGAAGTTGATTTCTATAATTTTCTCATCATCTTCTTCAATCTTTTTGGAGCAAAAGTTAGAAAGAAATCTCAGATTTTCCTTTCTTCAAGTTATAAGTAAGTAACCTATGAGAGTTGTAGAAATTCAGATTCTATTAGAAATTTAAGATTGTTGTTTAGTGCAAATAACTTATAAGAAATTCATTTTTGGGATTATTCTTGATGTTAGGTTACAAAGAAAAGGGTTCCAAATAGAGAAATTGATGTCAAAATCAAACTAACAAAAGGGTTTTGTGTTAAACTTCAACTAAAGGCAAATATAGCAGCACTGATGAATATATGCTATTTTAGAAGTAAAGGAACTGTTGTTTATCTTTGTATAGATAAGTTTCAGTTTGATTTCTTTGTAGTTGATATGTGGTGTTTGTTTGATTTGATTTATGGAACAATTTAATGGGTTTGGAAATGATTATATGATGGAATCTAAGTGTTTTTTTTTTTATGAATGAATGGTGATTGAGAAGAGGACAGGAGGTCCTATGATTTTATTGCAAATTGTTATAAACTTGGAGTGGAAGAAGACTGTTTAGAATTTCGAAATTGGAATTCTGAAGCAGCTACTCGAGCGAACAAGAAGTTGCTCGAGCGAACCACCTTCTGTATAGCATCCACTCGAGCAAACAAGGATCCGCTCGAGTGAACTTGTCTATATCTGTCATCACTTGAGTGAACAAGAGGAGTCACTCAAGCGACCAACTCTCTGGAAGTCACCTGCTCGAGCGAACATAAAGCAAATGTTCAGGTCTTTTTACTCAATTGAGATGCAATTTTCTTAGTCTAAATGTTCATTGGATTTGTAGCTTATAATTGAATTTATGTTCAGCTAACCCAATGATGAGGTTTGATTGACTAAATGGTTAATCATATATACTTAAAGTATTCTTGGAATTTTCATAAGTTAGTATCAATGGATTTGGAACTAAAATGGATAGAGTGTTAACCGAAGGGTTAACCGAATTTGAATAATTGGATTTCAATAATGATAATAGCTTCTAAAGCTAACTGATAGATCATTGATTAGTTAATCGAAACTAATAAATTTCAGAATTAATTTCAAAATTTAAATATAAGAGCCTATTGATTATATAAAGGCTATTGATACTATTTTACCTCCATGAGTGTTAATTAAGGGGACTTTAATGTACAAAATTCATACGAATTATGATGTTCATCGAGAATAACACGTACATTAAATAACTGAAGATTACACCTGAATGGTTGGTATTATTTAATTGAATTTGTATACTGAATTGTATCCGATATGGATCATATCTTGAATTGGATCCTAATGGAATTGATTATTGAACTGAATCCATTAATTTGTAATTGAACGGAATCAATATGTTAACTTGTATTATTTCTTGACTCTGGCACTACATAGTGATTTCGTTAATGCTCGTTAGAGCTGTTCTCGCTATAGCAGATGATTTGGGAGTGTTCCGGAGCTCTGCAATGATGTCAGCAGTCCCTAGCTCGGGCACTGATAAATCTCACAACACATGTTATTTGTATTTCCTTCTTTCAGGGAAGATGATTCCTTCCGTATGGAAGATGTGATTCCTTCCTTTTTAGGAAGATATAATTTGAAATAAAATGCTATTATAGTTTGCCAAATTTAAATAAAGACTCTCGTTGATTCTGAATTGTAATTGTACTGGTCTAATATTAAAATTTAGACATATTAAATGTGTAATTAGCATGTACAATCATGTATCTATTTATACATTGTTGAATTGTTGAATTCAAGGAATTATTGATGGCATTACAGGCCCAGCTACCGTGCCAATCCTGCCCATGTCGCAACGCCAGCGGAGGAGACCGCTCCAGTTCCTCTAGGAGGATTAGCTCAGTGGAGATGATTTGATATCATATGTGTATGATATAGAAAATGAAAACAGTAAGAGATGGGAATTGGTTTTGAAACATTTCACACTTTTCATCCTTGCATTGTATTAAATATGCAAGTAAATGTTTTTGTACATAGAGTAAATGGAATTTTGTTTTATACATTGAACATTGTATATTTGGACATATATTCGCATAATGTATATTTGATATCCGTTGTAGATTTTGTTTGAATGAAGTTCACGGGAGTAAGTATGGGGCACGACTGGGAGTTAACTCGGATTAATCGTAATCTCGGGCTCGGGTCGTCTCACCTTTCCGTACCATAATTTAGATGGGCCAACACATTTTTATTAGATACAAATACAAGACTCAATTATTTACAAAATACACAAACAAAGGTGGCATATCTCTGCTTGTTTCCTTTGCACAAAACAAGTAGCTGATATCACAATATAAGTCCCAAAATATTGTTAGCTCCAACTTGGCAGGACCAGCAATGTCTCTCAAAATCATGGAGTAATGTGAGGATTCAGAGATCATAGAGATGTATGTCATATTAATTAAATGTTGGAACTACTTTGTGAAAAGATGCAGAGCACTGTTTTTACCATAAGTTACAGTACGCATTGTTTTCACCATATGTTAAAGATAGTTTGAATTAAAATTTATGTCAGTTTGAATCAGAATTTGAATATAGCTAGCATACCCACTTCATTGGAATTACAAACCCCAACATTCTTTTTGAAAACATGAAAAGGGCATCACCATCACTATACCTATTGGACCTGATTTACCTCTTGTTGCGCCATCTTAAGCGTACCAAGTGGGGGAGGAGACCAAATAATTGACATCCTCTCCATTGTTGGTCCGCACCCCATGAAAGCTTCCTTGTTAATTATGACATCATTAATAGAGAAGTTAGAAAACTCATTTCTCACCAAATCCCACTTGACAACCATGATGATGATTTTAGAAATTAACTCCTCTAGGGAAAAAGAGGTGTGTATATTACTCAATTTCTTAATTGAATCTCGGTTTGCCACTTCTTCCTTGTAGAAGCACTACTTATGCCAATTTCTTTAACTTGTCAATAAATGAGAGCGAATTTGACTAAATGATTTGCCCCATCGCTCCATCAAACACCACAGCTCTTTTCACATAGATCTTATACATCTCTACCCTTTTCTTTGTTCATCATAGTAAACAAACACTTCATTCATGGTATGTGATGATGTTGATGGTGAGTTTTCCCATGCCCTTAACTTGTCTTGGATTTCCTTGACTCTAAATAGCTACTTTGCGACCGCATTATCGGCCATGGCAGTTTCAGACCGCTTCATTGTTTTGAAAACAACAGAGCTATGGTCTAAAATCCATTAGACCCAAGTAGTTATAAATTTAAAATACTATTTCTTCTCCTCAATACATATTTTTCCTAGTCCTTATCTTCAATAGCTATTTCTAAAGTTGTTTTTACACTTTTATATTCCAAATCACTTTAAAAATAAAAAATAAAAATAAAAATAAAAAAGAACACCTACTACACAAGACTCAAAAAATTTAACCCCTTTAAAAAATTTGCACTACTACACTAGTAATATCGCTACAGCCACTATTTATCAATCGCTACGAAGTGTTTTAGCTACTCGCTGCTACGCCCTCATTCTTTTCAAAGAAGCCTTCAAAATGGTCTCCAAAAATCAGAAAAGTAAAGTGAAGTCACTGTCATAGTAGGCTAGCTCCTGTACAAGATTATGAGAAATCATGTGAAGGCAGACATAAGGAATGTTTGCTTGATTTTAACACGAAATGAAGATACGGTGAGTGTGTGATACTAATGTTGTGTGGGTCCTTAATTGTATAAGGCCATGTTGCTCATTACTAAGAACACACACACACCCCCCTAATGGTGGGGGTGGGGGTGTGGGTGGAGGCTTCCTTTTGTCTTGATAGAGCAACAAAATTAAATGCCTAGTAAGCATCTCAGCTTTCTCTGCCTAATGTAATTAAAATTAAAGTCTTCTAGGTTAGGTTATATGTCACGACCTGAGCCCAAGATCAGAGTAATCAAAACTAACCCCGGGTCGCGAATGCATTCGTACATACTCCCGTAAACCCCGAAATAACCGAAGTTAAGACAAAGCCCACAAGGGATCTTGCATATGTACCTGTCAATGTACAATTGCGGAAACACACACACACACACATATATATATATACATTGACAACCATTTAAAAAAAAAAAAAAAAGAAAGAAAAACTAAACAAGTCCTTTACACAAGTAAAGTCAATATACACAATCCATGTTCAACTAAGTCAACAACTGCATATTCAAATACAATGCAGGTGACGTCTAATTACTATTCAAAATGAATATACAGAAGTTTCTATGAAATATCTCCAAAACATTCTATCCTTTGACACTCCGATTTAAGTCTATTCGATTAAACCTCCTAGGGGTATCGGATGGGCATCATGCGCTGGCGGCTCGGCCTCTGCTTGACCTACAAGGGCAACTGGGCCTGTAATATCATCAGTAACACCGTGAACACGACGGTTCAACAATACATATACAATTCTACAATAACACATATTATCTTTATCAATTAACTGATTCAACAATTCTAGACAGTCAATTCGAGAACAATGTCTTGTGCAATATTAAACATAACAATAACTATATTGGCAACTACAATAGTATTGGTTTTAGTTTAATATGGTTCTTCCCAAAGGAATCACTTCATATTTGTTCATTTCAGTGTTCTCATTCAATTCATTCATTAATGGCTTATCAGTGGGACTCGTCAGTCCAATGTATGACTTTTCAGTCTATGATCTTTCAGTCCAATAAGGGTGGGATTTCTCAATGTCTGGATCAGAGATCACTGGTATCACCACGGATATCCGGAACGCCCCCAAATCCATCTACTGCAATAGGATTTTTGTTACCTTTAGTAACTGTTCATTATTCATTCCTTAATTCAGAGTAAATTCAATGTCAATTCAATGTGGCTCAATAATGAGCTTAGGGAAACTACTATGTAGTGCCAGACTCATAAGTCTAATCAAATCAGTCATTCTATTCAATCTTATCCCAACTCTAAAAAAATTACATAAGCCAAATAACTGAGTGAAATGTTCGTTATCACTGTACGTGTTACTGTGGATGACATTACCCTAATTAGATTTGTACGTTCAGATAACCTTAGCTAACACGTATGAAGGTTTAGATATCATTAACACTAGCCTCAATAGTTAAGCTCTCAATTCAGAAAGAATCAGAATTCAATCTGTAATTTTTCCTCAGTGATGGTTACCTTTGCGGTTACCTAGCGGTTAACCACATTCTGGAAGGCGGTAAATTTCTAACTCAATCTCGGTCAACTCGCGGTTACCTTTCGACTAAAATTTCGGCTAACTGAAATTCAGCGGTCAGCTTTCCAAAGACTGACCAGCTTATGGATTTTCAGTGGTTAGCCTAGCGGTCAGCAACTCGGCTAGCCGAACAACACCCAGAACTTCATTTTCGAGCTTCAGAACTTCTTAAGTAAATTTCAAAAATTGACTTTCTTGAACTCAAATCACTTCAATAACATCTCAAAACTTAGAAGGTGTATATACTTGCCTCTAATGAAGATTAATCCACAAAAACTCCTTGTCTAGCTTGGATTTGAGGTGGAAACTTCTTAACTTGAAGCTTTCTCTCCAAGAAAACCTAAGAAAAAGATGAAGAAGATGAAGTGGATGAAGCCTCTTCACTTGAATCACTCCAAAACTTCACTTGATGCTTGAAGGAGATGAAAATGGAAGAAAGAAGAAGAAAAATAGATAAGACAAGGTGCCTAGAGTTTGGCTGTGCTGTAAATGAGATGAATGAACTCATTTAACTTATATAAGCCCTTAATTTGCACCTAAGTCCATTAATTCCTCTCAATTATAATTCGTGTCAAATGAAGGGTCATTTGATTTGATTCTCGTCGAACGACTTCAAGTCTTCTACAAAAGTTAACGTAGTCGTCAAGATACGTATGTTGGTATCAAGAGTTTCCGTATTCGATAAAATACGTGAAAATTCGTATTTACGAAAAAGTCCTTAGTTTCATTGTTTGAGTCTAAACTCCATTTAATTCATTCAATCTCATTCATTATCAGTTCATTAAGCCTAAATCATTCATTTTAGGCTAATCCAATTCTATTTTGTCATAAACCATCATTAGCTTAATTAAACATATTTAATTAGCAAAATTTTCAATTAATTAGAGTTAATGTCAATTAACTCGGGAGGGGGCCTAACATTCCCCTAAACTTTTAGAATCATTCGGTCCTCCGAATGCAATACAAATCAATACAAGTCAATAAGCAATTCAAATAAAAATTACCTGAACGAATAGCTCAAAATACTTCTGAGTCATTTGCTCCTTAAGCTTCCATGTAGCTTCACTGGGTTCATGATGATCCCAAAGGACCTTGACCCATTTTATCATTCTCGTACGTAGAACTGCCTCTTTGGTATCAATAATCTAAATTGGCCTCTCAACATATGTGGTGTTTGGTAATACTTGGATCTCTTCATGAGGAATGACATGTGAAGGATCAGCCACAAACTTTTAAAGCATTGAAACATGAAATACATTGTGAATACCAGAGAGTTCTGCTGGAAGGTCTAGGCAATAAGCCACATTTCCAATCTGGCTCGAGATTTTAAAAGCTCCAATGAATCTCAGGGAAAGCTTCCCTTTTTGCCCGAATCGGATAGTACCCTTCATTAGAGAAGTCTTCAAAAAGACTAGATCATCAACTACAAACTCTAGATCACGCCGACGATTGTCAGTATAGTTTTTCTGCCTCGATCTAGCAATTTTCAACCTATCTTGTACTTTTCAAACTTTTTCTGCTGTTTCAACAATGATTGTAGGACCGTGGAAACTTCGAGTTCCAACTTCTTCCCAGCTCACTGGAGTTCTACATCTTCGACAATATAGTGCTTCAAATGGTGTCGTTTCAATGCTAAAGTGATAGCTATTGTTGTACCTAAATTCACACAAAGCCAAATGGTCATCCCAATCACGCCCAAAATCAACAACACTGACACGAAGCAAGTCTTCTAAAGTCTGTATAGTCCGTTCTGAATGTCAGTCTGTCTGTTAATGATAAGCAGTACTAAACCGAAGTCTAGTACCCATGGAATTCTGAAATGGTTGCCAAAATGTGGATACAAACTGACTATCTCGATTAGAGACAATCGAGATCGGTGTTCCATGCAATCAAGTCACTTAATTCCTTGACAAATAATTTGGACATATAGCTGAATCTCATATCCTTTCTAAATGGAAGGAAGTGTGCGGACTTCGAAAGACAATCAACGATTACCCATACAGTATCATGCTGTTTCTTCGTCTTCGGCAAACCAGATCCAAAGTCCATCGTAATGTGTTCTCACTTCCTTCTAGGAATATTCAGTGGATGAATCAATCCAGGTGGTTTTCGGTGCTCAAATTTCACACGCTGGCAAGTTAAGCAGGAAGGCACATAACATGCTATCTCTCGCTTCATATTATTCCACCAGAACCTACCTTTAAGATTTCTATACATTTTCGTGCTTCCCGGATGCATAGAATATCTGGTATGGTGAGCTTCGAACATCACTGCCTGTTTCAAATATTCTTGTGCCGGTATACATAATCAATCTCTAAAATAGAAAACTCCTTCTACCAATATGAAGTCTGGTCTAGTTGCAATGTTATTCCTGACCTTCACCAATTCAGGATCTTCAAACTGCCTATCTTTGATCTCCTTGATAAGAAGCGGTTCGAATACAGACATTGCTACAATCATTCTTCGGTCGTCCATTACCTCAATGGACACTTCGAAATCCTTGAATTCATCAATCAGGTTCCATCCATGCTCCAACGATATCAAGTCAGCAAATTTTCGACTCAAAGCATCAGCTACGACATTATCTTTTCCAACTACATATGTGAATGAAAAGTCGTAATCCTTGATCAGCTCTAACCAACGGCGTTGCCTCAAATTGATATCCTTCTGAGTAAACAAGTACTGAAGGCTTCTGTGATCACAATGTACTTCAAAAGTCTCTCCATACAGATAGTGCCTCCATTGCTTCAGTGCAAATACAACAGCCGCAAGGTCTAAATCATGAGTAGCACAGTTCTTCTCATGTTCCTTTAATTGACGTGAGCCGTAGGCAATCACCTTGTCATTCTGCATTAATACACATCCCAATCCAATACCCGAGGCATCTAAGTAAATCTTAAACCCTCCTCTTCCATTAGCTGAGGACAAGATTGGGGTTGAAATCAATTTCTGCTTCAAAGTTTGGAAACTAGACTCACAGATATCATTCCATTGGAATGGAACGTTCTTCCTAGGCAATTTCGTTAGTGGGGCTGCTATCTTTGAGAAGTCCTTGACGAGTCTTCTATAATAGCCTGCCAATCCTAAGAAACTTTGAACTTTTGGCACGTTCTTCGGACTCTGCCAATTGGTAACTACTTCAATCTTAACTGAATCAACAGCTAATCCATCTCTGGTAATGACATGACCCAGAAATGCAACCTGCTGCAACCAAAAGTCGCACTTCTCTAGTTTTGCATATAACTGATTCTCTCTCAATATCTGCAAGGCTGTTCTCAAATGATGTGAATGCTCTATCTCTGACTTTGAATAGACCAAGATGTCATCAATGAAGATCACGACGAACTGGTCCAGATAGGAAGCAAACACCATGTTTATTAGAGCCATAAATATTGCAGGTGCATTAGTTAAACCAAAAGGCATCACTAAGAATTCATAGTGTCCATAACGAGTCCTGAATGCGGTTTTATGTATATCTTGATCTTTAACTCGAATCTGATGATATTCAGATCGAACATCAATCTTGAAAAAATAAGTTGCACCCTGGAGTTGATCAAACAACTCATCAATCATAGGCAGTGGATACTTGTTCTTGATTGTCACTTGATTTATCTGCCTATAATCGATACACATTCGAAGGGTGCCATCCTTCTTCTTTACAAATAGTATAGGTGCTCCCCATGATGAGACACTAGGTCTAATGAAACCCTTGTCAAGCAAATCTTGTATCTGTTTCTTCAATTCATACAACTCTGATGGTGCCATAAGATACAGTGCCCTTGAGATCGGTGCAGTATCGGGCACAAGTTCGGTTGTAAAGTCTACTTCTCTCGCTGGAGGTAGACCTCGAACTTCATCTGGAAACACGTCTGTAAATTCACGGACTACAGGAATATTTCGCAACTCCTATATAAGCTTCTTTTCTAAAATGAAGGCAATATAGCCTTCACACCCACTATGCATCATTCGTTCAGCCTTAAGTGCTGAAACAAGCCTAGTGTCATACTTCTTCTGGACTCCTTCGAATAGTGCACTGGCATTAGCCTCATCCACCCTAAAGGTGATGATTTTACGGAAACAATCTAAACAAGCCCTGTACTTCGCAAGCCAATCCATGCCAAAAATACATCAAAGTCATTCATTGCCAATACAACCAGATCAGCTGGCATTGATACTTCTTCAATTCTAACAGTACATTGTAGCATATACAATTCGCATACTACTTTTCTCCATAAAGGAGTAGATACAGTAAAATCATATGACAATTGCATTATCCAGCTTTGCATATCACAAGCAGATGCAGGTGCTACAAATGAATGCGTGGGGGATCAAATAATGCAATAGCAGGTCTATTGTTTACAAGGATTGTACCTTCAACCACATTTGTTGCAACATCAGCTTGTTCTCTGTTAACGGCATAAGCCATCCCGGCCATATGTGGCCTGTTGGGCTACTGCTGCTGTCTAGGCTGATGTCTTTGCCATTGACGTTGCTAGCCTTGACATTGAGGCTGTTGTTGTTGTTGTCTAGGAGGAGCTGGTAAAGTTAATTGTTGCTGAGGAGAAGAAACTACTACTTGTCCCTGAGCAGGTTGTTGGCATGGAGTTCTATTATCCCTCCTAGCTCTTGGACACTGTGCCATTCTGTGTTCCAAGGAACCACAGACTAGGCAGGCTCCAGTAGTCCTCCCGCATAACTCAGTCCTGTGAGCTTTACCACAAGTATCACAGACTGGCCTGATCTCTCTCCTCTCATTCCTCTCATTCTTAGGAATGAATCTCTGCTTCTGCCTCTTATTCTTAGATTGTCCTCCTTTCTTAAACCAGGAATCACCATTTCTTTTGGTGTTCTCAGCTTCCTTATCCTTTTCTCTCTGGACTTCCTCCGCCGTATATGGCCTATCAACGGCATCATCGAAGATTGTAGGCTTTTGCCCAACCAATACGATCATCTTATACTTTGGATTTAATCCAAGGAGGAATCTCTTAACTTTCTTAGCTTCAGTATCCACCAACTCGGTAGCATACTTGGATAGCTATAAGAAAATATGAACATATGCAGCCATGGTCAGTTGACCTCGTTTCAAATTCAGAAACTCTGCTTCCTTCTATTGCTGTACATGTTCTGGGATAAATTTCCTCTGAAATTGTTTCTTGAAAGTCTCCCATACATCTGGTGTGGTCATTGTCTTAAACATGTCATTGACACTCTTCCACCATGTTTTCGCTAGCTCCCCTTTTGAACATAGTAGAGGTAAGCAACACTCTTTGTCTGTGAGTGCAGACTACGGTATCAAACACATCTTCAATGTGTTCTAGCCATTCATCAGCCTGCATCACATCTTCATTGTCATGGAACTCGGTGGCTCCTCTCTTATAGAACCACTCATAAATAGCATGAGGATCCTTATCCTTATGCTGTAACACGACTTGAATCTCAACATGATGCTGCTGTTGAACGGGTGGTATTGGGGGAACCTATGCCTGAGCCTGCATCTGGCTTTGCACTTCTAATAAAGTAGCAATCTGGGTTTGCATACCCATTTGAACTTCCTGGCTCCTGGCTAACTGGGCTTGCATGCCTATCTGAGCCTCATGGCTCCTAGCCATATGTTCGTTACTTCTGGCTAACTGCTCTGGTATAGCAGTAAACCAAGCATCAGCGTCAGATATAGGAGGGGAATGTGTGACAATCTCTACGAAGTCATCATTCCCAGATCCTGATCCAGAAGCCATGCTGTAAACAATACGTAAGGTAAGATACATATCTTTACACTTCCATCACATATATATCACATACAGTGGAAGCAATAAACACAAATCCAAGGTTGGATTTGTTCTAATCGTAACGTTCCTCACTTAGTTCTAAGCTTTACTAAATCTTTTAAAATTTTCTTACGTTTTAACTAGGCTCTGATACCATACAATAAGTATGTCACGACCTGATCCCGAGATCAGAGTAATCAGAACTAACCTCGGGTCGTAAATACATTCATACTTACTCCCACAAACCCCGAATTACCGAAGTTAAGACAAAGTCGACAAGGGATCTTGCATATGTACCTGTCAATGTACAATTGCGGAAACACATATATATACATTGACAACCATTTAAAAAAAAAAAAAAAAAAAAACAAGTCCTTTACATAAGTAAAGTCAATACACACAATCCATGTACAACTAAGTCAACAACTGCATATTCAAATACAATGCATGTGACGTCTAATTACTATTCAAAATGAATATACAAAAGTTTATATGAAACATCTCCAAAACATTCTATCCTTTGACACTCTGAGTTAAGTCCATTCAATTAAACCTCCTGGGGATCTCGGATGGGCATCCGGCGCTGGCAGTTCAGCCTCTGCCTGACCGGCACGGGCAACTGGGCCTGTAATATCTTCAGTAACACCGTGAACATGACGGTTCAACAATGCATATACAATTCTACAATAGCACATGTTATCTTTATCAATTAACTGATTCAACAATTCTAGACAATCAATTCTAAAACAATGTCTTGTGCAATATTAAACATAACAAGAACTACATTGGCAACTACAATAAAATTTGTTTCATTTCAATTTGGTTCTTCCCAAAGGAAGAATTTCATATTTGTTCATCAGTGTTCACATTCAATTCATTCATTAATGGCTAATTAGTGGGACTCGTCAGTCCAATGTATGACTTTTCAATCTATAACATTTTGGTCCAATAAAGGTGGGATTTCCCAATGTCTGAATCAGCTATCACTGGTATCACCACGGAGCTCCGGAATGCCCCCAAATCCATCTACTGCAGTAGGATTGTTGTTACCTTAAGTAACTGTTCATTATTCATTCCTTAATTCAGTGTGAATTCAATGTCAATTCAATGTGGCTCAATAATGAGCTTAGGGAAACAACTATGTAGTGTCAAACTCATAAATCTAATCAAATCAGTCATTCTAGTCAATTCTATCCCAACTCTAAAACAATTATCTAAACCAAACAATTAAGTGAAACATTCGCTATCAATGTACGTGTTACTGTGGATGACATTACCTTAATTAGATTTATACATTCAGATAATCTTAACTAACACTTATGAAGGTTTAGATATCATTAACACTAGTCTCAATAGTTAGGCTCTCAATTCAGAAAGAATCAGAATTCAATCTATAATTTTTCCTCAATAACGGTTACCTTGGCGGTTAACCGCATTCTGGAAGGCGGCTAACCGAATTACATTTGGTTAGCTTTCCAGAACCTTGCAATTTCTGATGAATTTCTTCAATGCGGTCACCTCGGCGGTCACCTACTCGGCTAACCGAAATTTCAATTTCGGCTAGCCGAAATCATTTCGGCTACCTAGTGGTTAGCTTTCTAGAAGCTTGTCTTCTGAGGTGAATTTCTGACTCAACCTCGGTCAGCTCGCGGTTACCTTTCAGCTAGACGAAATTCCAATTTCAGCTAATCGAAATTCAGCGGTCAGCTGGCGGTCAGCTTTCCAGAGACTGACCAGTTTATGGATTTTCGGCGGTTACCCTGGCGGTCAGCAGCTCGGCTAGCCGAACTCCACCCAGAACTTCATTTTCGAGCTTCAGAACTTCTTAAGCAAATTTCGAAAATTGAGTTTCTTGAACTCAAATCACTTCAATAACATCTCAAAACATAGAAGGTGTATATACTTGCCTCTAATGAAGATTAATCCGTAAAAACCCCTTGTCTAACTTAGATTTGAGGTGGAAACTTCTCAACTTGAAGCTTTCTCTCCAAGAAAATCCAAGAAGAAGATGAAGAAGGTGAAATGGATGAAGTCTATTCACTTGAATCACTCCAAAACTTCACTTGATGCTTGAAGGAGATGAAAATGGAAGAAAGAAGAAGAAAAATGGAGAAGACAAGGTGCCTAGGGTTTGGCTGTGTTGTAAATGAGATGAATGAACTCATTTAGCTTATATAAGTCCTTAATTTGCACCTAAGTCCATTAATTCCTCTCAATTACAATTCGAGTCAAATGAATGGTCATTTGATTCGATTCTCGTCGAACAACTTCAAATATTTTACAAAAGTTAACGTACTTGTCAAAATACATATGTTGGTGTCAAGAGTTTCCGTATTCGATAAAATACGTGAAAATTCGTATTTACGAAAAAGTCCTTAGTTTCCTTATTTGAGTCTAAACTCCATTTAATTCATTCAATCTCATTCATTATCAATTCATTAAGCCTAAATCATTCATTTTAGGCTAATTCAATTCTATTTGGTCATAAATCATCATTAACTTTATTAAACATATTTAATTAGCTAAATTTTCAATTAATTAAAGTTGATCTCAATTAACTCAGGATGGGGCCTAACAATATAGGTTATTGTTGCATTTGATGTTCTTTTGTTCTCCTGTAATATGTTTAGATCCTTGGCCTTAATGTTGTTACACCCTGACCCAATTTAACCTTGATTAGTTCTAATTAAGTGTGTTTTAGCTAATTTTATTGTGCTTAGATACTAATTATGGTGATTAGTGTTGATCAGTCTCTATAAGTTGAGTTGGTTGAGTCTTGAGCCTTAGACAGGCTAGTTAGAATTGAATTGATTCGGTTGGGTAGAGTCAAGGGCTTTTTCGTAATTATTGATTTTCACAATTTGCATTATTTGCACTTCATCTTGGCGTCATCGAGTGTGTTTTGACGAGTACGTCAAATTTCATATTAGACCCTACTTCATTTAGCCAATCAGTGATTAAGTGAACCCTCATTTGACTCTTCATGAAAATACTAGGTAGTGGGGGGCTTTCTTATAAAAAGGGCATTCTTATCCCTTTATATACAACTACCCCTTTCTCTTTCATTCTCTTTTCATCTTCTTTTCATTCCTCTTCTCTCTGCTCTTCTTCTTTTTCTCCTTCCCTCTTCCTCAGTCACCAAGAGACTTTGGCATGTGCGTTAGGGAGCTAAGAGTGGACTCGACTTCATCTTCCTCATTTTCCTCTCTTCCTTGTTGACAAAGAACCCCTCCACCACCTCCTACCTTCTCCATTCAAAATCCTTGCTAGAGGTAAGAATCAAGCTCTTTTGGTTAGGGTTTCGAGTTGCATTAGAGTCAAGACACCCTCTCATAATCATGCATGGACATTTATTAGTGTTTTGGTGGATGTTTGTGATTAGGGTTTGGTAATTTGGGGGGTTTGGGTTCTTTTGAGCCAGGAGTGTCAAGAAAGAGTTGGAAAGCTCTATTTGAGGCAAGTATAAGCTTTAATTTGGATTTACATGTGGATTAGTTACCATTTGATCCCAATGAAATTCTTTCTCAATATTTCTATTTTTCTTAATGAATGAATGGGTTGGATTATTTTGATGAATTAATCAATGGAGTTAATGGAGGGATTATATAATGTAAATGGGAGCATGGAGGCTCCCTTTCCTTTCATCCAAAAACCAAATACATTCGGATCAGATATCACTTCATACGGTGGCTTCTGGAGGAAAAAATGTTGAAACTGGAGAAGATTTTATCAAGTGAGAATCCTGCAAATATGTTCACAAAAGTGGTGACTACAGATAAATTGAAATTGTGCTCGGCTTCAGTTAATCTTCAAGCATGAAGATGAGGTATCGAGATTCTTAGCCGTGTTTTGTTATTGTCAAAGTCATTCAGTATGATCAGTCTTCAAGTGGGAGATTGATGTGTTGGTGAAGCCTGATCTAAACTTTATTCTATTACAGGGGTCTATCTGTAATTTGTCGGTTTAATCTGTACCATCTGTTATAAGGCCAGATCCGACGGTGGTGGGTGTCTAGAGGTTTAGGGTTTCATATATTTATATTGGGTGGTGAGAGTATTGTAAACAAAGGGTGAAATTGATTGAGAACAAGAGAGATAGTGAGTGCTTGTACTCTTGTGGGAATCTCCAATAATAGTGAACGGCATGAATCTCCCATGGACGTAGGCAATCTTGCCAAACCACGTAAATCCGTGTCTCGTGGATTGATTGTGTGATTGGTGAATTGATTGTCTCGTAGATCATGCGTGTGTTTCGGATCCTAACAGTGGTTTCATGGGAGGTTTGGCCAAGGAAGGCTGCAATCTCCCTCTTATGAGTGTCTCTGTCACCCATCTCAGCGAATCCATTGAAAGAATTTGCTGCGGCTATGAAAGCATCATAGGTGTAGAAGCCCCTTGCAGGGCAATTGGCATTATTGCGATGCTTTAGCATCTGCTCGAATTGGTCGCTGCTGGTTAGTGAGGCTACAACAGCACCACCTGCTGGGGGTGTGGGAGTTGGTGTTGGTGTCGAGCAACCGCTGCATTGGCTTTGGCAACCAGGCCCACAATATGGGTCGGTGCTGCCACAGTAGCCGTATTTGCTGCAGCAGAGGCCGCCGGGGCACTTTGCCCCACGGCTTGGCTTCCACACTGTTGTGCATGGGCACACAACAGTGAAGCCAAAGAGAATATGATTAAGGTCCAGTCCTTCATTCTTTTCTACTTCAAGTACTTGATGAAGATGAGGTGAGAATTGGGTATAAATAGATAGTTGAGTAATGATCCTCTGCAGCCTTTCATGTAACCATTTTTTTTCCACCTTTTTAAAAGGGAATGCGTGTCCCATTTTAAAAGATTTATACAATATCTAAGTGGAAAACTGGATTGATTGAACATAACCATCCCCTCTAATAGTGTATCCTGAAATTTTAATTCAAATAGAGTTAGTTCCACCCTTAGATTGAAAAAATGATTGACGATGTAATTAATGTAAAAAAGTTGCACTATACACATCATTAGTTATGTTTTCAATCTTAGGCGGAGTCAACTCTTATTTGAAGTAGGGTTTGGGGATATGCCACTAGAGGAGATGGCATTCAATTTTAACACTTGGGATTATTAATAGATAGGCTTTACAATAAAGTTTCACACATCCCACTAACAGGAAGCGCGTGGAAGACCACTCATGAGAACCGGACTTAGCTATTACGTATGCAGACACGCATCAATCTCTATTGCCACGTTCATTTGATAGTCATAACTGAAATCTGTTGCAACTTTTTGTAAAGCTCATCTTACTAAACGAGGTACGTAGACCTGGAAAACAACCCCACATTTATGTAACTCATCGTTTGTTATCTTCAGGGATCATCCCATTAAAACTCACGCTACTCCATTTTGGATGCCCAGTTGTAACTAGGAGTTCCTCTGTACTCTGTAGTTAGCTATTAAAGAGGGTAGTTCTGTGGGCTGTTTCTAACCATTCAAATGATGAAAAGGGTACAGACGGCTAACAATACCTCGTTTTCATTCACTGGAGAAGAAGGTGAGTTCACTGCTCACGTTATTGGTACCAGCAGCAGTTAGTGCCATCACATTTCACAATACTTGTCATGTATTAGTGAAGCGTGGGAAAGGGAAAATGATTGTGTCCAGTGAAGTGTGGAGAAATTGCCGCATACACCAACAAGCCATAACCATCTTAGGGAAGACTCTGAATTTTATTCATGTATAAATCCTTTCCCTTATGCCTTTCTCGTGTAATCCTGGACTTCCACGTTGCGTTATGCGGATTTTGGTTTCTGCCATTTTTCACTTTGAGTTAAAAGGAAATTCTATACCTAGGAAGGGATTTCATGAAAAAAATACTGCACAAGTTCTTAAAAAAAAAACGGCAGGCACAAAGAGCATTTTTGTTTACATTAAAATATATAGATAGGAATCGAATTACTACGGTGATGGTTTGGTATTAATTTTCCATCTTCTTTTTATTCTATTTAGTAAAATTAAAGTTGATTTGATTATATTTTCTAAAAATGAATAACAGTTATTTATTGTGATCATTTTAGAAATTAAACTCATATTTGATCTTCACTTTTAATCACTATTGAATGAACTACGTATTCAATTCCTATGTATTTTAATGGAAGTAAACAAGTCCAATACTTTTCCTTGAAGCTGAAGCCTTGGGTTCTCCTCTTGGTAGTTTGGGTTGGCTTCTTTTGTAGGGCTCTCATTGTAGTTGAATTTTTGGGTTTGGTGGGGTTTGTTCTCCTCCCTTTTAGCTTTTCTTTTAGCCGGCTTTTGCTCCCCCCCTGTTTAGGGGAGCCAATTTCTTCATGTGCTAGTTTTATTTTGGTGTATTTTTTTTTAGGACTCGGCGACGGGTCCCTGAATATTTTATTTTATTGCCTTAGGTCCACAATCTTTTTTCATAGTGTGATAGGTCTTTTTTTCAAATTTGAAAACCTAAAATGTCTAATTTACACTTTCTTCAAAATCATATCCCACGATTAGTGGGATATACCATTAATAATTGTCAACTACCATTAAATTAGCCAAATAAGTTTCAAAAGATCCAAATAAATTTCAAAAAATGTAAATAAATTTCAATATACGTAAATAAAATTAAAAAAAGGCAAATAAATCCTAAAAATACAAATAAATTCGAAAGATCGCAAATAAATTTCAAAAAATGCAATAATTTCAAAAAAAAACGCAATGAATTCCAAAAGAATGTAGAGAAATTTAAAAAGATGCAAATAAATTTCAAAAGATCCAAATAAGTTTCAAAAAATATAAATAAATTTCAAAAGATGAAAATCAATTTAAAAAGATGCAAATAAATCTCAAAAGATCCAAATAAATTTAAAAAAATATAAATAAATTTTAAAAGATGAAAATCAATTTCAAAAGATCGAAATAAATTTCAAAAAATGTAAATAAATTTCAAAGGAAGAAAATAAAATTAAAAAATACAAATAAATTTGTCAAAACTAAGATAACCCAATTTTCCAAATTTCAGAAAAATTTGCCAAAAACTAAAGTATTTTAGTTTTTTTTATTTTTGTCAAAACTCAGTTAAATTTATTTTAAAAAATACAAATAGATTTCAAAAAAATATCCTGAGTTTAGTTCAAAAACTCAGTTAAAATTTTTCAAATGGAGATAAATTTATTAGAAAGTCAGCTATATTTTTCGAAAAATAAAAAAGTAATTCGCCAAATACTCAAATAAATTTGTCCAAAACTCTGATAAATTTGTTCCAAAACGTAGATAAATTAGCCAAAACTTAGATAGATTTGTCCAGAACTCAGAGAAATTTGTTTCAGAACTCAGATAAATTTACGCAAAACTCAAATAAATTTGACAAAAAAAATGTAAATCTCAAATAAATTTGACATAAACTCATATAAATTTATTAAAACTCAGATAAACTTCTTTCTCTAGCGATGGCGCAGCACCCTACCCGGAACTGCTGCAAAGCCCAGACCACCTTCTTCTTCTTCTCCCGTTCTGGTTCTGCAACAAGAACCAGAAGACACTGCTGCCAGTAGGCCGGTCTTCTTCCTCTCCGGTCACGGCACGACGGCAGCAGCGGCAACCCTCCTTCTCCGTCGATGCGCAGTGGCAGTGGAGACTGCGTCTACGAAGATGTGGGGTCGATACGAGGCGTCTCCGGCGATTTGGGGTCCAGCCGAAAAAATAGGATCCCAAATTGCCCTTCCCTGGTGCTATTGTTCCTTCTGTTGCGGATTCTATTCTAGAAACTGCACAGTTATCGGTTGGAGATCTACTCGACTTTCGGTGATAGTAACAAACCAACAGACAAATCCAGCAGGTTCTCTGCCTCGTCTTCTTCCTTGGCATCGTCCAATCTGCAACCTAGTCTTGCAATCCCAACGGCAGAGACCCGGTCATCTTCTCCAGTCAGATCTCTAGCAACACAAACGGACAAATCCCTTCTTCTTGCAATTCTTCAGTCAAAATCAAACTCCCAAAACTCTTTGATTGCAAGAAATGAGAACCTGATTTTTGTGGCCCAGTTGAGATCAAACGACCTCCCGATGCATGATCTGGAAAACGCTGCCCCAGAAGTAGAGGGATAATGTAAAATGAAAACGAGGGATAATCCAAAATTAGAAATTTAAAATTTCAAAATTTTATGCCTAAAATGGTTGAAAGGATAAATCAGTCATGTAAATTATATCCAGGAACCTCTGGCTGCAAACAATCTAGCTGCTTGGACCAAAGCCCTTAAAAAGAATTTACATGGACTAGAAGCTGGATAGATTCAATTCTAGGGACCTTTCGCTAATTATCTCTTTCTTTTTTTCCTTGTCCTAGAGGCTTCTGCCCTTTTTCTCTCAATACAATCTTACTAATTAGCAAAAGAAAAAAAACACATAGATCAATGTTACACTAGAGAATCTTGATAAAGGAAAAGTACAACGTTTTGTTGTAATAAAGTTGTGAGTCTCATTTAGATGGTCAATTTCTTTAAAGAGGTTCTGTAGTGTCACAACCCCGCCCAATTCGGCATGAGATTGTCTGCTTTTGCCCACGTGAGGCCACATGGCGGCGGCACGGTTTTAAAATGAATTATGTTGAGTTAAAACGGAGTTTGACTTATAATCCTAAAGATCTAGACAGCTCATTTTCATTATGGGACTCGTGTATTCCTCATATTACAAACCCAGTCCATACGTGGAACCTTCTAATCGCACTTCAAAGGTCACAATCATGTAGCTAGCACGTTATAATTGAACATTTTTTATCAAATCCGTTGAATTCCCATGAGCCGCTCTTGGGATGGTCTCAAATTCCATGCCAAACGGATCCCATGAGAATCTCTTTAATATTTAAGAAAGTCCAAAGTTCCTAAAATGATATGAGAAATAGTTATAAAAGCCGATTTATGATGACGGTCAAAGCTAAAAGCTTATACGGTCAATGAATTGGTACTATAATCATATATCACTTAACATTTTTTCATTAAAATAAAATAATTTTTAAAAAAAATAATGAGAAGCTGAGAAATTTGCAAATCTTCAATTTTTTATGCCTTTTTTGAATGTTTTAGGTGTAAATAGAACACAAAGGTGGGGTGGGGATTGAAATAGCTATATAGATTTAGAACTCCCTGATTGTAAAGGGTTCTTTTGATGCTATAAATGGCCGCTGCTCTCTGCTCTTGTATTCTTTTTGCTGGAATAGTAAAAAGTCAACAATTGGAAGCATTTAGAGCCTCTTCATGTAATTGAATATATACATAGGAAATATTTCTCTAAGGGCATGTTTGTTTGCATGGAATAACACATGCATGTAGGAATTTATGCCATAAAGGGTTAAAAACTGAAGTTCAGAAGGTGAATGTTACAAAGACGATTGGGGGTGCTCATGGATCGCGCCGGCCTGAGCCCGGCAGCCCGTCTTGTGCCGGGCTTCAGCCTAAGATTTGAGTACTCGGGCTGGGCCTGAATACAAATTCTGGGTCCTTTTAATATATGGGCTGGGCTCAGATTAAGTAGTAGAAAGCCTGAGCTCGGCCCGAATGAGAGGCACTTTTTAAGTTAAAAAATATGAATTTTTTGGTGAAAAAGAGGGGTTAAACAGACAATCTCTCACTCACAAACAAACATCCTAACCAGATGAGCAATTAGAGGGGTAATGAAACATGTTCCCTTCCATTTATAAAATATAATAGGCCCCGGTTCAGGCTTAACATATTTTAGGTTGGCTGGGATCGGGCTAGGTACTTATGGCCCAAGTCGGGCTCGGCATGGGTTTGGGCCTGTTGTTTAACATTAGGTCTGAACCTAAATATTGCTCACCCCAGCCCATGAACACCCCTTAAAGATGACCATCCACATAACCTTCCTTTAAGGAAAATTCCATCAAATGGAGGTGAAAAATGAACACTCAGCCATCACGCTAGTAATTCAAATCCTAAAAAAAGTGCAGGCCCCATCTGCATTGTTACCTTGTGTCCTTCACCCCTCGCCTTTTATCATTCACATCTCACTCTTTAATAATGCTTAGGTGGAGTTTATTTGACCAATAATTGCCATGTATTCAATTTTATGTAATTTAATGCAAACAAATAGGCCCTAAGCGGTTAAACATAAAAAATAAAAAGGTGAATATCCAAAAATAACCTTCAAATAACTTCCCCTTTAATGAAAATTAATTAAGGAAAAATAAAAAAATAAATACTCAGCCATCAACCGACAGCCAAGGTTCCATCCCCATCTCCACCATTTATTCTTCACCCCTAAATTCTTTAATAATCCATCGGTGAAGCTCATTTCAACATGAATTCCTATGTATTCAATGTCTATATATATTTTATCAATTTCCTTTAACAGTTATTAGCATGTTTGTCAAATCAAAACAAAATTCAAGGAATATTTAATGGACATTTTGTTGGAAAACAAAGACAGAAATCGATCAAACCAATCACAAACACACAAGCTTTACATGGCTCATCCAATAATTAGGGCTACCACCATGGAGACTATCTTCTTCTTTACTAAGAAAAGCACATCATTACATAGACTCACACCCTTACATCGTGGATCAACAATTATTTCTCTCATAGCTGACAGCACTTTCTCTCAGAGCAGAAAAACCCTAAATCATCGAACCCTAGACTGAAAAATAAAATTAATAGAACCGGCTTGATTACAAGGAATACCTAAAATACAAAGAAACCTAGGTTGACTTAACCCAATTGATCTAGCTTGCACCAAAATTAAAGAACCTCGTCCAGAGGCGAGCCTCCAACTGGGCGCGCTGCCCCCTACAACCCAACTAGCTCAGCATGAAGCTCAACTCATATTTAGTGGGGTGGGTGATTGTTGTCACTGAAAAGGGTCAAACTGAATATTAGGCGTCTCTGCACTATGCATTGCATCATTACTATCTAATCCATCCACAAGAAATACATGCATCCGTTCATAGCTGGCTTGCATAAGGTGGGCTGGATTTCTATTGCATTATTATTATATATTGAAAATATTCACCGTACGTTCGTGCGAACTATTGGTAGGGTATACCTAGCAACCCATCCAAACTGGACACAAACTAGGTCCCCCTAATAGTCAGTAATCTCGAGGCTTAGAACCCATTTGAATGCACTGGAGCGTTGGATGGATGGTTGGTTTCTTTTTTATAATATAAATTCATTGAACTTGTGAGCAAGGATGAAAGGTTAAGGGTAGGGGCATAAGATTGGAATCAATCTTTATACATGAGGTGTTCCCACTTCCCTCCCCTAATCCTTTCCCCATATGAGACCCACAGTTGGGCCCTATAGAAAGTTCTCACGGTGAGTTCGTGAGAATAGTTCTCACCCTAACAAAGCCGATTATAAAATAAACAAAGAGTTGAAGTGGAGTCCAAGTAGGCCTTTATTTTGCCACGGTGACTCGATAAGATGGATTCCACATCGATCATCCAACACCACATAATTAATTTGCAAGGATTAGTCACATTGCCCGTAATCCATTCTACTTCCAACATCACATGGCACATTAGATGGATTGATAGCTCACATGAACAAATGTATCTCATGTAAGTCTCGATCCTCTGAGGCTTTGGCTTAAGGCCTATTTGTTTCATGTGATAGAATTCCTAGAATTGTATTTTTATATGTGGTTAAAATGAGGAATCAAAATAAATATCAAAAAATGACTATAATCCTCATTTATAGGATATCCAAAAATTTTTAAAATATCACATAAGTAAAGAGGGTATTTATTTTAAACAAATCAAATTTTCAATAAATGAACCTCGTTATGGAGTTCCACTCCAACTTTTCTCCAATTAAGAGCCTGAATGCTCCAAGACTTATCTCTTCGGACCAATGTAGAATATCTATTTTACTAATCAATAGTGATGGGAATATTTTATTTTTATTTATTTTTTTATTTCAGTCCATTGCAGCGTAAGAGGTTTTACATGCCTGATAAGCATTTCCTGGATGAATACCTTATTGGAAAACCAAATTGTTAATCTTGTGGGGTCCATGGCTTATTGAAAGATCCTCTTGAGTAAATCATCCCTTTCAAATATGCTAAAATTAAAGGTGTAAAGTTTAAAATCTAAATTGGTAGACACTCATCAGTATAAGGTAGGCATCTGGGCCATTTCTGGTGGATCATTTTAAGATGTGTCCCATCTATAACCATTTCATATCCAAAGTCCATGATTTCAGAGACGTTTCAAAATCTGAGGAAAACCAGAATGGTTGTGACATTTCAAAATTAAAGGAAGACCAAAGAAAACTGTCGTTTCCTTTTAACATATTCTTTCATTCATATCTGAATTATTAGTAGGCTGAGAGATTACATAGATGACAAAGTAACTAGGATTTAGCCAAACTGAGTTCAGCACTTTATTTGTATGGAATATGGATCGAGTTCAAGGGCTTAAGAACCGAATGGCTTCTGCTGGTAGCAATCAAGGTTGTCACCATAGCTTACACCCAAGATATCGCAATACCTCTTATAGTAACCAATCCTGTCTGCTACCCTAGAATCGGTTCCTTTGCCACATTCCAATCCTCCATTGATGATGTTGGTGACGACACCATATCCAGGTAGCCGGCCCCCAGCCCTGTCGGCATTGGACGGCATCCATCTACCGGTGATGACGTCGTGGCTCGATGGCTTGGGTGATTGTGGGGTCATCCAGAACCAGAAGGCCGTCTTGAATGAGATCACTGGATCTGTGGCAACTAAATCAGGGTTGTTGAGGAGGTCTGATCTAATGGCACTTCCAGCAGGCCCATAGTTGTAGTTGCTGCAAGCAATTCAGTCAAAGTCAGGGTTACCAAGTCATGGTCATAGTTTTGTAACTCTGCACCAAGTCAACACCATATATATATATATATATATATGGGAATGTTCATGTGCATCTATCCCTCACCACAGGGTGAGGGACACTTCCATAAATGAGGATTTTCAAGTACAAAAAGTAAGTTTTCAAGTACATAGGTGAGGTACACTCCCTTGTCTTCATGTGCAAAAAAGGAAAGTGCCCCTCACCCTATGGTGAGGGATAGATGCAGGTGAACATTCCCCATATATATATATATATATTCCTAAGCAACTCCAGTTGTTTCACTTGGCATGTAAAGATGCAAACTTACTATGAAATTTGGATTGGACCTCGGCCATAGTACTTCTTCCCGGGGGCACAAGGCCACTGTGCATTAGATTGGCAATAATCACCAGGATTGCCTTGCTCTTGTTTAAAGCAGTATCCCCATGCATATGGACCATCTGGTGCAGTGGCCCAACCTCCTGCACATATAAGAGCAATCAAACCATCTCCTTCATTTTAACAATAAAGAACAAAGAGAGAGAGAGAGAGAGAGAGAGAGAGAGAGAGAGAGCCCTATGTCAATTTATTTCACTAGGCCTGTTTGAATCTAGAGGAGTAAGGCAGAAAAACTCATCATTTCTGCCTATGTTGAACATCCAAAGGGTCCTTTAATTAAGAAGCCCTATTAGTTATATAATGAACATAACTATAAGCAAAACAAGAAAAGAAAGAATTTATTTCATGTATGCACCAACCAGTTGTTTCATGGGAGGTTTGGCCAAGGAAGGCTGCAATCTCCCTCTTACGAGCAGCTGTGTCGCCCACCGTAGCGAATCCATTAAAAGAATTCGCTGCGGCTATGAAAGCATCATAGGTGAAGAAGCCCCTGGCGGGACAACTGGCGTCGTTGCGATGCTTTAGAATCTGCTCGAATTGTTCACGACTGATGAGTGAGGCTACGGCACCACCACCACCCGACGGCGTCGGACTTGGTGTTGGTTTCGAGCCACTGCTGCATTGGCTCTGGCAACCGGCCCCACAGTATGGGTCCGTGGTGCCACAGTAGCCATATTGGCTGCAGCAGAGGCCGCCGGGGCACGTAGCTCCCCCGGCTTGACTTCCACACTGTTCTGCATAGGCACTAAGTATGGAAGCCAAGGAGAAGATGGTTAAGGTCCAGGCCTTCATTCTTTTCTACTTCAAGTGCATGATGTAGATGAGGTGAGAATGGGGTATAAATAGATGGTTGAGTCCTGATCCTCTGCAGCCTTTCCTGTATAGGGTTTTTCTGCTTCTCAATTTTTCTAAAGTGCATATCATATGTGTAACAGTTGTGCAGTTAATTTCTTGTCATAAAAGACTTAAAAACCTATTTAATAGAATAAATTGATTGGTCATGAGCGACTATGAGATATGGAGAAGCATCCATTTTATGATCTTAGATTAAATGTCCATTGTAACATGCATTAAATCCTCATGGAAGAGGTTTGTGGACATAAAAACTCACTCGACTTAGTTTTGGATAGCCCATTGCTTCACTTGGTTAAATGACAGGCAGCTAAAAAATTCATCTATCTAAAATCAGCTTTATGGATTGTTTCTGACCATTTAAATGATGTCAATGAAACTAATGGCTAACAAATTATAATCCCTAGTTTCCTTTCACTTGAGAAGGTTGGGGAGTTCACATTATCGTCTGAGCATTTAGTGCCATAACAAATAAGGTTGTGAAAGGGACAAGAAGATATATTGACTTATACCCAAGAATAAACAGTACTTCCATTAACAAGTGGGAAAGGAATGGAGATTAATGTACAGGGGAGAGGGACAAGAAATTGCCGTGTGCATAATGCACCATCAGGTCGTAACCATCTCAACTTCCATTTCTGTTTCTTATCGCAAGTTCCATTTCACAAGCGTCTGAAATTTATTAATATAAAAGTCCTCTGAATTCTTCTCTTACCGAGAATTAATAATTTCATTCATATAAAAATCCTTTGATGGAGGTTTCCTAGCACCTCAGAATTGACCATTGACGATCACTGCCCTTGTCATGTGGGCAATGGCTTTTGAATTTTTACTTTTCCGCAGCCCATGGGAGACGAGACCAATGATAGGACCCACACGTGTGAAGAGACAGCGCACATAAGTACGAAGAAAACTCTCCTGACACATACAACAAGGAAGTCCACGCAGGTGGAAAACGGCAGCATACCCAAAGATCAAACCCTGAACATCTAGATGATACGGGGTACTTAACCAATTAAAGCAACTCCTGATTCTCGCGCATTGGTAATGGCTTGAGTACGAGAAAAAACATAAATTTGGTTTTGTCTCTTAAAAGTAATTGAAATGCTTTAAAATTGATTTTTAAATGATTTGTTTATGTTAGGGAGGACTCAAACTTATGCACTCTCAACTCATAAAAGGACGTATTTAGTGTCTCTAGTCAACAAACAAAACATGATTATAATTTTTAGGGATTTTGACTATACAGCTGCACTAAGAACATACATTTGCTAGACAATAATGAAGTTTAAGAAAGTCCTGTAGAGCTATTTGGAAGATTTAGGAGTTCCAACCTGGTGACAGCTTTTGGAAAAGTAAAATTAAGATAAATTAATCACATCATAACTCTAGTCTAGTACAATCCTCATCACATAAGAAAACAAATATGAAATCTAAGACGAATTCAGGTGAGAATGAACATCGCTTCCTTTAGAACATCAATCATCACTGCAATGACTGTTGCCTATGATGATATAAACAAAAAATTTCTTCAGTCCAGCGCTTTTCAACACTTAACCGTTCTCCTTTGCCTTCTTTCTTGCAGAAATGTAAGTACTGACATGGTTTCTAAAACTTTCGTTTCCTCTTCATCGGCAAGAAAGCAGCCCTATTGGTGTTACAAGCATATAGCATTCTTAGAGACCAATCCAACATCTCATCCACCTATATATATCAACGGTCACGCTCATCATGGGAACAAAAACTAGAGCAAATTCTCAACTACATATCCTCCAAGCACTTAATTTGTATGGCATATCCTCAACTTCAAGAGCGATAGGATGGGTTCTTTGGGGACACTGTAAGAGTGAACATGTTTGGAATTTCATAACAACACATGGAACAACCCATCCTATCAAGAAGGCCTCAAAATTGTTTTCGAAAATCAAAGAGAAGGTGAAGTCAACTTTACAATAGGCTCCTGTGAAGCTTAGACAAGTAATGTGAAGGGAAGACACAAGGAATCCGTACTTGAATTTTAAATAACAGATGAAATGTAATGTGTGTGTGAAATACATGGGTACCCTGCTGCATAAGGCCCTGTTACTTGTTGCTGGAAATAGAGAGAGTGGGACATCCTTCCTTGTGTACTCATCAGGGCAAAGGATTTATTGTCTGGCATATCATCTTTCCTTGCCTAATGTTAACTTAAATTTAAATTAATGAAGTGTCCTTTTGTGGTCTCCTTGTGGGTCTCCTCTGTCTCTAAGCAACTTGCTTGCCCTCTTCCTCTGACCTTTCCATACCATAATTTAGATGGGCCAGCACATTTTTATTAGATGCAAATACAGGACTCAATTATTTATAAAATACACAAACAAAGGTGGCATATCTCTGCTTGTTTCCTTTCCACAAAAAAGGTAGCTGATATCACAATGTAAGTCCCAACATATTGTTAGCTCCAACTTGACAGGACCCAGCAATGTCAAACAAAATCATGGAGTAATGTGATGATTCAGAGATCATAGAGATGTATGTCATATTAATTAAATGTTGGAATTACTTAGTGAAAAGATGCAGAGCATTGTTTTTTCCATAAGTTAATAGTACGCACTGTTTTTCACCATATGTTAAGATAGTTTGAATTAGAATTTATGTCAGTTTGAATCAGAATTTGAATATAGCTAGCACACCCCCACTTCATTGGAATCACAAACCCTAACATTCTTTGAAAACATGAAAAGAGCATCACCATTACTATACCTATTGGACCTGATTTACCTCTTTCTACGCTAACTTAAGCGTACCAGGAGGGGGAGGAGACCAAATAATTGACATCCTCTCCTTCGTGGGCCCGCACCCCATGCAAGCTTCCTAGTTAATTATGACATCACTAATAGAGAAGTTAGAAAAGTCATTTCTCAGCAAATCCCACTTGACAACCATAATGATGATTTTAGAAATTAACTCCTCCAAGGAAGAAGAGGTGTGTATATTAGTCAATTTCTTAATTGAATCTCGGTTTACCACTTCTTCCTTGTAGTAGCACTACTGATGCCAATTTCTTTAACTTGTCAATAAATGACAGCGAATTTGACTAAATGACTTGCCCCATCGCTCCATCAAACACCACAGCTCTTGTCACATAGATCTTATACATCTCTACCCCTTTCTTTGTTCATCATAGTAAACAAACATTTCATTCATGGTATGTGATGATGTTGATGGTGAGTTTCCCATGCCCTTAATTTGTCTTGCATATCGTTGACTCTAAAGAGCTACTTTGCAAACGCATTATCGGCCATGGCAGTTTCAGACCGCTACATTGTTTTGAAAACAACAGAGCTATGGTCTAAAATCCATTAGACCCAAGCAGTTCTAAATTTAAAGTACTATTTTTTTTCCTATTTCTTCTCCTTCATGCATATTTTTCCTATTCCTTATCTTCATAGCCATTTCTAAAGTTGTTTTTATACTTTTATATTCCAAATCACTAAAAAAAATTTTGCCTACTGCACAAGACGCAAAAAAATTAACCTCTTACAAAATTCGCACTGCTGCAGTAACCACTATATATCACTCGCTGTATATTTTTTTAGCTACTCGCTGCTACGCCCACATTCTTCTCAAAGTAGCCTTCAAAATGGTCTCCTAAAATCAGAAAGGTAAAGTGAAGTCACAGTCATAGTAGGCTCCAGTACAAGACCATGAGAAATCATGTGAAGGCAGACATGAGGAATGTTTGCTTGATTTTAACACCAAATGAAGGTTAGGTGAGTGTGTGATACTTATGTTGTGTGGGTCCTATGTTGTATATGGCCATGTTGCTCATTACTGAGAACACACACACACACAAACCGGGGGGGGGGGGGGGGGGGGGGGGCTTCCTTTTGTCCTGATAGAGCAACAAAATTAAATGCCTAGTTAGAATCTCAGCTTTCTTTGCCTAATGTAATTAAAATTAGAGTTTTCTAGGTTAGGATATCGGTTATTGTTGCATTTGATGTTCTTTTGTTCTCTTGTAATATGTTTAGATCCTTGGCTTTAATGTGATTTTGATTTTTTTTTTAATCTAAGAGTTTAACATGATGTAGATTTATTATTTTCATTGATCAAGTCATTGCATAGATCTAGGTTTTATTATATATTCATTCAAGTATTCTATGGCTTCCATTTTGTATTTGGGTCTATTTAAATTAGATTTATTGGATTGGTGGGCCACTGTGCGTGAAATGTTGCTTCTTTTGATCTGATAAAAAGGTAAGATCTACATTTCATTCTTTTTTATCAAATCAAAGGAATCACAATTTTATACACATTTGTGACTCATCAAAATCATTGTCATTGTAATTTAATTAAATAGATCCAAATACATAGTGGAAGCCATGGATGTAAATGATTACACAATGAAACCAAGATCTATGAAATGATTTGATCAACGTAAACAACAGATATACTAACATGTAAAACTTTTAAATTAAAAAACCAAAGTCATATTACTATTAAGGATCTAAACATATTACAAGAGATCAAAAGCCCATTTGGATCCTAACCAAAAAAATAAAAGAGCAAGATTCAACTTACTCGATGAAGAAGAAAAATCGCAAGAACTGATTGTGGCAAAACTTTGATATACTTAAGGAAGGGAAAGGGAAGGAAAGGGATGGGAAGGGAAGAAAGGTGGCATGGTTTCTGATATCTTGAAGAAGGAGGAAGGGAAAGGGAAGGGAAAGCCTTTTTAAAAAGGATTCTTGAGTAATGTTTGCATTAATGCCCATTAATGGGTTTTAGGGCAGGACAGGTTGTCTTACCATTTTTTACTCTTTGGTTGCTGTCCAAGATCCATAATTCTTTAAAAATAATCTTTAGTCCTCTCTCTCTCTCTTAGAAGCTTTCCAAAAATGCCAAGATTTTTATATGACATACTATAGCTATCCAAGCCATCCAAGATGGCTAGGCCCCACACCATTAAATTAATTTTCATAAAGATTCATCCAAACCTTGGGCCTGCACAAAATAATATACATATATAATTCAATTATTATTATTATTATTATTATTATTATTATATTATAGGGATATGATTCGATTTTGCAATTGAAGCTCAATTTCACATTTGATTGGGAAATTTAGTTCGATTTTACAATTAATTGTGATTTCATTAGCAAATTTGAAATTGATTTTAACCTTATCGCAATTGGATCCAAACTCTTTCCAACTTTTTTTAAATTAATGCAACATGTAATAACATAATCTAATCTAATTTAATTCAATCGCCTAAACATTAAGGATTCTCGTCTTTTAAACAACATTCATTTCTTATCTATGGCAACATATCTACGTAGCAACATCCATTCTTTATCCAATTTTGGGATTTGATTTGGTTTATCAATAGATTGAAGGAGTTTCAATAGACTTTGGATTGTTTCCCATTTTAGTTCCATATATTCAATAACTAAATGTGGCCCAACGTTTTACTTACCCAGGTCTTGAAATTAGCAGCTGTAGGTTTCTTGATTATTCTGAATAGTCCAAAATCCGAGAGTGGGGCTCATGAGAAACTCGTAAGGCTCTTAAGCCTCACATGATTTGTGGACTCTTTCAAGAACTCTCTTTTAAATAAAAGTTCCAAATTCAAAAACGTTTTTACAACTAATGGACATTTATGCAAAATGAATGTCTTAGAAGTTGTGAACTCTTTATGTATGCAATATGAGGGGGGACATTCATGTGCATCCATCCCTCACCATATGGTGAGGGACACTTACATGACTTTCCCTCTTTGCATATGAACATTCTTTTTCTACATATAACCATATATGAATGGCTTTTCCTTTTTTGCACACGAATATATTTTAAATTATGTAAGTGTCTCTCCCTCAATGAATATTGATTGTTAAATGTTTGTAGATTCTTTCCGCTGATAATGTCGTGCAAAATAGTAACTACGGTAATCTTGGAAACAAATGGGGTAGCCTTCATTCTACCAACATCTCTCTCTCTCTCCTTCTTACTCAACTTCTCATCAGTTATAAGGTGAGTTTGCCTCTATCGTTTGATCTCAAATTTCAACTGCAAATCCCCACATTCACAATATACTAAATCTTCTTTAACATTTTTGTTGCTATCATTATTGCAAGGGTTGTCATCACTGCTGCTTGTAAATTCTATTTTCTTTTCCTTTTTCTTAGCAATTGTTCTCTTTTTTCATTTTACGGTAACAAGAGAGTTGAGGATTTCTGATCATTTCTGATTTCATTTGATTTTTTTTTTTATAATAAAGGGAATGTGTTTCTTCCTGTTGATGTTTTTTATGTGTCATTTTCTACTTCGGAATTTAATGTTTAGATTCTAAATTTGGACTTGATTTGTGTATGAAGGTGAGTTGATTTTCATTCATTCAATGGTAGTTTATGTATTTATTATGGTTTATATTTATTTAATTTATTTGTAATGGTTTTGTAGATGATTCCTTCACTTGCTTCCAACCACTAGCATTCATGCATACCAAGCCACCCAACGTGCACATATTGATATGTGTATGTATATAAAGATCGTGTATATAGAGGTCATTGGTTATTTCTTGATTGTTGATGGGAAGTCTTCTTTTTCTTTCTCCTTTTCCTCTCCATGGCGCCAAAATCTGATTCTAATGTTTGTTTCAAATATTGCTTTCAATGAAAAAGGAGTGTCATTGTACAATCTAATATATGAATTAAATTTGGTTTTTTTGTTCGTTATGAATCTCAGTTTCTTTTTCTTTTTCAACGTTATTGAGAATTTAAGTCTTTGATGTTGTGGGCTTGTTTTTCTTTCATAAATATTTGAGATTGTTTTGGCATTGCTTTATTTGAGGAATATTTTAAGGGAAAGATATATTGTAATGTCTACCATAAGTATAAAATTGGATTTTTTTATATTAATAGAAATCTTAGTTTATTTTCTTTTTAATGGTTATTGGTTTTGTCCTTTTACTTGGCCATTGTGTTGGGCTAGAATTATTTTGAGGTTTGGTTGATGGTTACTGTAGTTACAAAGTTGAATCAAGTATTACTTTCCTTTTATTTTTCTACCTTTTATGCGGAGAGTGTTTGATCTGGGAATGGAATTTGTCTATTTGATTGGTGAAATTAAGCATGTGCATCCATGTCTATTTGATTTTCCAGTTGACGTACCTTAGCATGAGAGTCTTTCAACTGAGTTGTCGGGGTAGGGGGTAGAGGAAAAGCAACTACTAATAGGCTAGGCCTACCATCTAGATTTCAAAGGTTGTTGTTATCAATGTTCTGTGGCTCTTAACATTCAGTGCAAATCAAGATCTCAGAAGACTGTCTGCTTTGTTCATGTTTGCTGTTGTGTATGTGAGGTAGCTAGTGGAAACACGGATATAAATGAGCTCGCTGTTACAAATGCGATAAAGAGGGAGATCAGTCACATGTGATTCACTCTTCAAGATCCAAGGACAATGATGGAATAGTAAATCTAGTGGAAGAGTGCGCCAACTATTATTCTCAAGTCTATATATAGAACTTTGGCTAATGGGTGATTTGATAAGGATAATAGGTTGGATCAAATTCTCTCAATTTGAATTTAAATGGAGAAATGATAAGGATAGAGAGTTAACTAAAACTCAAACTATTCTTATCCATATCACCATGAGATTCCTTGTAAGGCGTGTCTTTTTGTAAGTGGGGTTCACCACATGTATACACAAGTGGGCCCCATTACAAATGCCAACATTATGGGCCGGGTATATACAGTTTAATTAGGCACAATTGCTAATATAAATTGATATTTAGTTTTCAAATGTCATTAGTTTGAAGGTTGGGACTAACTATGATTGTGTTAATAGGACAAACAATTCAATTTGCTTGGGTCATGAATTCATAAAGCTAATGGAATTTGGTTGAATTCTAAATTGGTTTATTAGCTATGGATAGTTGTTGGGAAACGAAATGAGTCTGTCAATGACCTGGATTTGGGCCGTACTATCCTGCGTCCTGGCTGAGTCTATTTAGAATTGAGGCCTATAAGTTTAGGTTCAGGTCCAATACAGGATCTAATTGAAGCCCATTGGAATATATATCATACCCAAATCAGAACCGTAGGACTGAAAAAATGAGAAAACCCGAAATCTCATTTTACATGACTTTTGTATGGTGTGTATATACTTATATGTGTGCAGTCTGGAGTCAATCTGGCCTGTCAAGGGTTTCGGACCCTAGACAAGGATTGGGTCTTGCTTGTCAAAGCCATCTGCATCTCCAGGCCCACCTACATAGACCAAAATCAAAGCTGCACGGGCCATATTCACATTTCAAGGTCATTGACAGCCTCAAAGCTTGTTTGTTAGCAAGAATTCCAAGAATTCTCATACATTTCATGAAGTTCGATTGTACCTCTAAGTCACATCAAATACCTTGTGAATCTGAACCATTCAAATGATGTGTTTGTTCATGTTTAATTTGTATGGGTCTAAGTTTCAATTCAAGTCTAAATCCTCTGAGATTGTGACTAGAAAAATCATGAGTTCTAAGAGTAGAATTCGGCAGTTGGGCACTCCTATTGAAAATACAAGCCTCTCAAGATGAACTCTCTTCCACTGCCTGGGATATCCCAAATTTACTCTATAATAGTGGGGTTCACACTAGTGACAGAGATACGATTTTCTTCCAATGGAGGCAAGCGATAATCGTCTAACAATAGCGGAGCAAGATTTTTTTTTTTTTTTCCACAGGGATTAACAAATTTGTTGATTTTTCACTTATCATTTAAAAATAAATTTATTTATTATTTAAGGGATTTCTACTAACATTTACAGAAAAAACCTAAATTTGGAAATACTTTAATATTTTTTAAGGCACAATTTCTCGAGATTTTAGGGACAATTAATGTACAAAAGTAATATGGCTCACTATAATGAATTCAAGCCACTCAAAATAATCATTTACCCTTTCTTTGAGGACTTATAGTTATATCTCACTCTAATTAAAGTAAGACCTATATTGGATTGATCACATGTTAACCAATTGTCTCATAATTAGTTAATTAATAGAAATATGTTGATTGGTTACTTGTAATTATCATTTAATGGACCACAATGCTTATCGTAGACATGGATAGTTGAGAATCCATTGATTGGTTATTTGTTATCATTTGATGGGCCGCGACATGCCATAAAAAGGTGAAGAATCAAGGTGTAATATCCATGCTACTTAGAATAAATGGCCTATTTTTTTTTGTGGACTTTATCTAGATTTTACTCAAATAGAAGTTGATCCCACCATAAGATTATGCACATCATATTTTAAATGCATGCTTAAATACGGTGGGACAAACTCCTATTTGAATCTAATCATGGATAACCGAGATGTACAAATCCAAGTAACTCAAAATGTCTGTGGAGGAGAAATGCTCTTACGAAGCCTTTCATTTTAGAGCCAAAAGTGGAGGAAATGATGATTTGCTCCTTAAAACTCTCTTTATAATTTGTAGTTACCTTGTGGAAAGACAAAATCCACCGTAAAACCTTTTAAATTCTCTCCTTTTATGAAAGGAAAGAAAGTGGTTGAGGAGGGGCAAACATGTAATAGAGCAGAACTACCCCTTAAAATCTTTGAAACCTTTCCCACGCATTCTCAAGAATGAACAAAGTTGAGAAGCGGCAATTGACCCCCCTCTCGACCTCCCCTCCCTCTATCCCTGTGCACCACAAGATTGACAATTTGATTGAACACTTCATTAATGAATATGATTAGTAATGCAAGAGATTGGGTTAATCATGTTTTTATTCAAATGGTCAATCATAAATCTTACATTGGGTACAACTCTTATTTCAGTAGTCGGCTTTATATCCCATACACTCGGAGGCATTTGTTTTGAGCGAAACTAAGGGCTACTCTAAGTCAAAGTGCTAGAGGACCTAAACATGTACTAAAAAGCTTTATATGTTAAATACGTGGTGGTTCCTTCATGGGAAAATACTTTCCTACTAGCAAACTGTGTGTCGGTCATATGTAGTCCAGCTCATGGGGCCTACTTAAATGCATGTCTATCAAGGAGATGAGGGCAAATGAAAAGGTCTCCTTATGGATAAGCTACCCCACTAGATTATGGTAGCCCTTGATTTATTAACAGCCTCAAAGTCTAATGACATATTAACTGCAAATCTTTTTTATATCAAGTCAACTGGTGATTAAGTGTTCAATGATTATAACATTGGCATCCATGACTAGAGTATCAAAGGAGTTGCACTGGTCAAAGGTGCATCCAAGTGGGCCTCATAGAGTTGGACCCCTCTCAGGAGAACATCCCCACCCACCCATAAAGATGGAGCCCATAGAGTTGGACCCCTCTCAGGAGAACACCCCCACCCACCCATAGAGATGAACCCCACTCAAGAGCCCATAGAGTTGGACCCCTCTCAGGAGAACATGCCCCCATATGGGGCGGGTCCGAGTCTGGGTCCGGGTCTAGGTATAGAATGATATGGGGAAAATTTTAATTTTAATGAGAGGTTTCGAAAATTGAGGTAATGTGTTGAGTTCTGAGTCCACGGGTCCATGGGTCCGAACCAAGGTGGAACCGGATCCGAACCCATTTAGGTCGGGGTCCAAAAAAAGGACTCGGGCCTGGACCCATTTACATAACGGGGCCTAAATAAGGACCCAAATCCAATTTTTAACGAGTTGAAATCTCCGGATAATCAGAGAATCGGAGACCCATTTACATCCCTAACTAGAACTTTGCAAGAATACCCACTTATTGAAAATACAAGTTGCTAAAAATGAACACCCTTCATTTGAATGTAAACTCCCAAAATTTTATTAAAATATGACTTTGGTCCCGCCATAAGATTGTTCGTATGATTAATAATGTGATTAATAGATATGTTCCTATCTCCCTGTAGGACAACTCTTATTTAAATAAGACTTCAAATGATTTATTTAAGGGTAGGGCCGTTCACTTTGAAGAGTTTGGGGTTTAACAGGCGAGCCCCACTTTATTCCATTACCTACAGAGGCACAATGAAGAAGGTGCGCTTTTAATTTTTTGGATTTGATCAGACCCTGATCGAACTTGTTTAGCCAAAATCAGTAATTTAGGACTGAAATTAGTGACTTTGGCTGAACATGTCCTAATCTTGGACTGAGATTTCGTGTTGGGGTTTTCCTTTTTCTGATTACCAATCCAATGGAATAATTTTGGAATTTTTGATAGAAATGAATGGATTTTCTCAATTATGATTGATACCTTTTCAAGTTAAATCCTAGTGTTCATCAGGGTTGCAAACGGGTATCCGATTCTCCGATTATCCGGAAGTTCCGACCCGCAAAAAAATCGAATCTGAATACTATTTTAGGTTCCGATTCATAAACGGGTCCGTATCTGGGTCCGAAACCTAATTAAGGTTCCAATTGATAAACAGGTCCGGTTCCGGGTTCATATAGGTTCCGACCCGGGACCCGGCATGTGAGTCTTTGATATTGCAATTTATACTTTAAAACCAACTCTTTTTTGGCATTTTTATATATAATATTGGATGTTGTAGACTTGATGCACTGTTATAAGTTGAATGATATGCTTATTTTAAGAAAAAATGAAGAATAAATAGAAAATCAAATTGATTTTAAAACTAGATTCGAGTCCTCTAGGTGGACCCAGTTCTGAAACTGGATCTGAGTTTTCTTATCGAAAGCGAATCCAGAACCAACAAAACAGGTTCCGATTCAAAACCAGATCCGAAACCGTTATTTTAAAATAGGTACGGGTCCACTATAGTTCTAATCCAGAATCGTCCTGTTTGCAACCCTAGTGTTCACAGGCTCATCATAAAAGTTGATTTAAAAAAAAAAAAACCATTTTTTTAAAGAAAACCAGTCTCATTAAGTGTTACAATGCAACCAATCAAAGGAAAAAACACTAGACGCCAAACATATAAAGCAAAGGACATTTCAAAACCATTGTCTTTGATCGAATAACCACTAAAACTCGATGAAGCTAAACCTATAAAAATAGTAATTCAGTCAATATGTGAACCAATGAACTCCACGGAGCGTCTCATTCACATTGAGGTGGGAGAGTGAAACTCTACAGTAGGGTCCACCTATCAAGAGAGTCTCGAACCATTGAAAATGGAGGGGAAAAGATCACTAGTGGGCCACGAAAGTAGTGGGCTTTGCATGAACACCATCTCAGCATGGGTTCCCACTTAACAATCAATGGAAGTCGGTCAAGTTTCGTGTCTCAATTTTCCAAATCTCCCATTGTGTGATTCTACAACTTCCATCTCGGCCCTTTCCTCTCCACTCATAAAAATCTCTCGTTCCAAACTAAAATTTCTTGGAGAAAACACATGACACGTTGAAATTTTGACGACACCCAAAATCCAAGGGCCTTCTCTGCTAGTCGTTCACACAGCAAAAAATTTTATGGCAATTCATCAACCACAGACGTGGCTTCCCACTCTGATACATAATACATTGCAGGAAAATGAATGTGGGAAGGGAAATCTTCACCACTAACCATACTCATCATGACCGTCAATTTGATTATGGTCACTAATCGGATGGTCACAATAATAATCCCATAAGATTATCCCACACGATTTGAATGGCTCTTAATTGGTATGGATAAGGGCCATCAACTAGCTGAATTTAGCAAACTCGCATGGGGCACCTCTTTTGCAAATTATAATTAGATGGCCCTAGATGCTACTGGTCTGAGCCTAACACTAACCAAGGGACCTGGATCCAGTCCAGTTATCAAAAACAGCTCAATTAGGGTAATGGGTCACCTAAAATAGTTTTACTTTCTATCTCTAATGGTGTGTTTGGACAGTAAAAGGATTTCGCTCTATGCAAATTATCTATCCTTCGTAGGAAATCAGAATCCTCTCTAATGAGGAAATTATCCCATTTTTATTCTTTTTTCAAATGAAAAGACCAACCGACGAAAAGATGGGATTTATACTTAAAATCAAGACAATTTTCCTCTTTATCATCTATTCCTCCTATATCACACAAATGCACCTAAAAACTGAGCCCCTTTTTAACTAGATGAACTATTTAAAAGTTGAAATCTGATTTCATAAGATTTGGGCACAGTACATTCGGGCCAAACCCAGGCCAATGGAATTGAAAGCCCAAGTTCCCCCACGTAGGGATGTACATGGATCGAATTGGTGCCGATTATACCAAATCATTCACCAACCGTTACCTACGGATTGACAGAATTGGAATCCATCACCAATCCGTGGTAGTTAAAATCTGATCCGATCCGATCCGTGGAGGACCGGATTGAATCGGATCTGATCGGATTAATCCATTCAATCTAATGTTAAAAGAAAAATATCAAACATTTTATAAAAATATTACATTTTGACCTATAATTTTTTTTTCCTTATTTTATATTTAGATATCTTAATTTATATTTAGACTCCAGATCGAATTGAATCCGCGGATTGAAGGTGGAATCTACTACTGATCCGTTATTAATAGATTATAAAATTCTCAATTCGTCACTAGTATGTTTACCTTTGAATCGGATAAAAATCTCCGGATCAAATCTGATCAGATCAGATTTTGATTTACGTATCAGACGGTTTTTTTTGTGAACCCATGCCCCACGCACTATTATTTTATTGAAGACTATCACCGGAACCAATTCACAAACATATATGTACACACACTCATTATCTTTCTGCTGCAGAGCTCACATTCCCAAGTCTCTTCTATCAGCTGCTTTCAATCTTCAAAAGCCCAGGCACCAATTCTTCCACTTGAATTTAAGAAGGAGAAGAAGAAGAAGAAGAGAAGAGAGTGAGAGAAATGGCATCAACAACAAGCAATCCACTGCTCTCAACAACATTCCATGGAACCCAAATCCACCCCAGAAGAAACCCATCTTCTCTCCCTCTTTTCTTTCTCACCCCAAGAAGATCCAACACCAAACAAATCCAATCTCTTCTCCTCCCATCCAAAACAGAAAACCCAATTCAGAAAACCACCCAAACTTCCCATCTCAAGCCACCTTGGCCACCTTCCTCTTCACAGCCATCTCCCAAACCACCCCTCAAGCCCTTGCCTTGGACAATCCCACCACCCCACCTTCCTTCTCCCCTCCCATGCAAGCAGAAGCCACAAAACCCAGCTCTTCTTCCTCACCCTTTTCCCAATCTCTCCTCCTCACAGCCCCAAAGACCCAAACCCCAGCATCTTCTGATCTCCCTGAGGGCTCCCAATGGAGATACAGTGAATTCCTCAATGCTGTGAAGAAGGGTAAGGTTGAGAGAGTCCGCTTCAGCAAGGACGGCACCGGCCTCCAGCTCACCGCAGTCGACGGCCGCCGGGCTTCAGTCACCGTCCCCAATGACCCCGACCTCATTGACATCCTCGCGATGAACGGCGTCGATATCTCGGTCTCTGAAGGCGATTCGGGTAATGGGTTGTTCAGTTTTATTGGGAATTTGCTCTTCCCCTTCCTCGCCTTCGCCGGGCTCTTCTTCCTCTTCCGCCGCGCCCAGAGTGGGCCGGGCGGACCTGGGGGGCTCGGAGGGCCGATGGATTTTGGGCGGTCGAAATCGAAGTTTCAGGAGGTGCCGGAGACTGGTGTGACATTCGGCGATGTCGCCGGGGCCGACCAGGCCAAGCTTGAATTGCAGGAGGTGGTGGATTTCTTGAAGAATCCTGATAAGTATACAGCATTAGGCGCGAAGATCCCTAAAGGGTGTCTTCTGGTTGGGCCACCCGGGACCGGGAAGACCCTTTTGGCGCGGGCGGTGGCCGGCGAGGCCGGGGTGCCGTTCTTCTCTTGCGCAGCATCGGAGTTCGTCGAGCTGTTTGTGGGTGTTGGGGCATCGAGAGTGAGGGATTTGTTTGAAAAGGCGAAGTCGAAAGCGCCCTGCATTGTGTTCATTGATGAGATTGATGCTGTGGGCAGGCAAAGAGGGGCGGGGCTTGGTGGTGGGAACGACGAGAGAGAGCAGACGATCAATCAGCTCTTGACGGAGATGGACGGGTTCTCAGGGAATAGTGGGGTGATTGTGTTGGCGGCGACTAACCGGCCGGATGTCCTTGATTCAGCGCTGCTGCGGCCTGGACGATTCGATAGGCAGGTGACAGTAGATAGGCCTGATGTTGCTGGTAGAGTTAAGATTCTTCAGGTAAGTATGCTTTCTTCATGTTATTGCATTTCGCCTTTTAAAAATTTTGAATGTTTTGATGCTTATTTTTATACTCATTTGAACAAGAATTCAATGTTACAATTAAATTTCTCTTGCATGAGAAGAGTCTTCAGGTGAGTTTGATGGCTTACTACTGTTTCCAGCTTCCTTCATGTTATTGAATTTGACCTTTTTGTGTGATACTTCTGTGGTCATTTTAATGGGTGAAACTGTTCTGTTCCTTGCCTGAAAACCTACTTTTGGATATTTCATCCATGAACTCAAAAGGCTTTCAAGTAGAAAAATTGGTGATGAGATTTCTTCAGTCCAAGTGTGCAAGTTTTGTGGTTAGACTTTTAACTGTAGTGGCTATTGGTAGTGACAGTCTCAAAATTGACATTGAATACTGTCTTAACAACCAAATGGAGATAGTAGTTTGCAACCCATGACTTGTAGGTTCTACTTGTATGCTTTCTGGAATTTGGAATAACATCTGCATTATGGGCATTTAATAATGGGCCACATACACAGTTTTGCAGTCAGATAGGTTTACTCGTATTTATCAAGTACACTTAAGATTGAAATTAGAGTAGATCATGGAACTTGAGTTGTGTTGAGCAATTTATATTTTTCTGTATAATGTGGTAGGAAGTCGTAGCATTTGATATTTGTTATCAAACCAAGGTTAGCATGTTGTTTCCAAACCCCAGCAGGTTCAGAATAATCACCTAAACTTTTGATAATCTCTATCAATATGAAGAATTTCAAGTATCCCATTTCTGTTCTTGTGTGGGGGAAGCTGGGATCAGTAATCAGACTAAAAGATTTACATGAACACTTTTTTTCCCTTCTCTCTTTTATGGTCTCCGATTTGAGAACAGTAGTCAGAAATATACATGCAGAAACGAAATTTAATATTCTCATTCAAAGATTGCGACTACATTCTAGACTTCTAGTCTATGTCAATAGCAGCAAAGATTGGATGTTATGGCTGCTTATATGGTGTGATGATGTGCCTTCTTATTGATTTCAGAATTCAGAGTTCCAGTTTCCATGGGTCAGCATTGTACTAATTGATGGGTAGTTCAGTAGTGTATCATTAAGATACAAAGTGTGCTTCAGATTTACCTTCTGCCATCTTGTTGTCTTAGTCCCCCTATTTCAAACATAAGATCTATTCAGATTGTGATAGAGAGGAGTACTCTTTATACTGGCTACTGCTAAATGGCAGCCTCTTTCATCAGAGCTTTTGTTGCCATGGTTTAATCCCATGGGAGCAAGCAGTAGAAGCCCCCCAATCTCCCCCCACAGCCCATTCCCGATGCATGTAGCATATATGCCTAAAATCTAAGGAGTCAAACTTGTCAGCCTCCTCTCCATATATGGAAGTTTTATTCAGTTTTGGTCAGTTATAGTAGGTTCAAAATGTCACACTCATCCAATTATCACAATTTCATAATCAGCCAGTTGTTGGCCTATAAGTTAAGTTTTAATGAATGGTCGTCTATTCAAATTCAACACGCAAAAGCTGATGGTTAGGATTGTCTAAACAGAATTAGATGCAAAAATAGAATGGTCATAAGCCTCCACAATTTGGAATAACCACACACATAGCCACATGTACCACAGATGAATTACCAAGAAGCTCTGCTTTGATATTTCAAAGCATTTTTAGTTATTTCTATTTGTCCCAGCAGCCATCCCCGAAAGGTGTTTTATTACCAGGGTGATTCACTGCATAGGTAAACGGTTCCACCGATTGCATTTTTTCCTAAAATGGCTTATGCACCAAACCCACAGGATAGAGTGAATTTATTTACTTCCTTTTATTGAGTCTAAAGTTGCCAGAATATTGTTTTATTTATCCTGTGCTTGCTAGTCAGTATACAACTTGCCGTCATAATCATGTTGTCAATTCCATTCCGTTCTGGCCGGAACATTCCCGAAGTGACTTGGACTTGGACAGCACCGCCACCCCCCGGGCAACAAAAGTTTCAGGTCCCAATTCCGGTCCGTTCTAATCCATTCTTCTCCCAATTTTGGTTCCAATTCCGTTCCAATTTCTCCCTATTCCGGCCAAGGTTTCGTACTTTCATTCTTATATAGTGAATACTAAAAAATTGTTAATTTTAGAGTGTAGGTTAATTTAAGTGGTGTAAATATGCATTTTTAGTATTATTTTAGTATTCAACTAATTTTTTCCAATATTAGGTATTCTTCCATTTCAAAAAAATATATATTAGGTATTCTTTAAAATGTTTTTCATTTTTTGATCGCATTGTTTTTGAAATGGAATACTAGAATTGACCGCAATGTCGAAACGTTCCACTACAGGGTCAAACCGAAACGGCAACCGGAACCGAATTGACAACTATGGTCATAATTCATATCTTGGAACCGAGCATCATAATTCATCACTCAATCATTTAACCAAAGATGAAAGTTTTCGAAAGTGCAAATCAAGAATCAAAATAGCAGTTGTGGTGGACGCAACAGTCAAACAGCTAAAACGCTATGTAGTGGGCAATACATAGTGTTTGCGGCGATACGTAGCGACATAGTGGTGTGAATTTTTTTTAGGTTAAAAGAATTTAAATCTTGTGTAGCAGACACTCTTGTGTTCTTTTAGTGATTTGTAACCATATAAGAGTAGAGACAACTTTAGGAAAGGCTATTGAAGAGGGAAAAAATTTGGAAAAAACAGTGTTTTAAATTAAATTTGCTTAGTTTTACTAGATTTTAAGTTGTAGCGCTGCTATTTTCAAAATAGCGTAATAGCCTCAACTGCTATGGCCAATAATGCACAGCAGCCGCTATTTGAACCATGGCGCAAATGCTGTCATGGTTAGGACTCAATTCCAAATTTTGATGCATCTTAACTCTAGTTTCACAATTCAAAATCCTGCCAATATAACTTCAGCTTCCCTTTGTCATTGGGTTGGTGGAATTCTTTTTTAGCTAAAGATATTTTAAAGAAAAAGACTTATAACCTGGGAATTGCATGCTATTTTAAAGAACAAAACTTACTTATAACCTGGGAATTGCATGGTATTTTAAAGAACAAAACTGATATCCGAATCTGTGCAAATACTTTGATTTGTCATTCACTTTTTAAGGCACCCACTTGATTATTTTGAACTATTTCTTTTTGGCCTCATTTCTAATAATGCTTTTGTATGACAGGTGCACTCCAGGGGAAAGGCACTTGCGAAGGACGTAGACTTCGATAAAATAGCAAGAAGAACACCTGGTTTTACAGGAGCAGATCTTCAGAACCTGATGAATGAGGCAGCCATTCTTGCTGCCAGACGTGACCTCAAGGAGATCAGCAAAGATGAAATCTCCGATGCTCTGGAAAGAATAATTGCTGGGCCTGAGAAGAAGAATGCTGTGGTGTCAGATGAGAAGAAGAAGCTGGTTGCCTATCATGGTAATTTTTCTCTCCCATTCCTAGAGACAGCTGTCCCAGATATTATCTCGATTTATCAACTGAAAATGCATTGATATCTTGAGTTGTTTGCAGAGGCCGGGCATGCTCTGGTGGGTGCGCTGATGCCTGAGTATGATCCTGTTGCCAAGATCTCCATCATCCCTCGTGGCCAAGCTGGTGGGCTGACATTCTTCGCTCCCAGCGAGGAGAGGCTTGAGTCTGGATTATACAGCCGAAGCTACTTAGAGAACCAAATGGCTGTTGCACTTGGTGGAAGGTTTGCAGCACAATCACTTCTTTTCATTGCCCTTTCAAGTTTTAGAGTGTTTAGATATGGAAAACATCACCCAAACTATTGCTCATTTGAACCTATGTGAACCAAGTAACTCAGCTTACACACGTCTTCTATATGCATGTCCCCTCTATTTGTTAACTGAGCTACAAGTAAATTAAGACTTCCTGAGAAGCCAGATGTACATGGATTCACATGGGACACTTTTGAGTTTGGCAGGATTGCTTTATTAAGCATTCATTCACACCTACACCGCAGAACCGGTACCTCCCTTTGCTGACCCTTATTAGGACTATGGTTCAAAATCAGTCGGCCCACCAGTCATGTTTATGTCGTGGGTTTTGGGACCCTGTTGAGTGCTGCCTGCATGCAAAGGTGGCACCGGGCCCAGTTGGTGTAAAGACACTCCCAACATATTTTACTTAAAATAGACTATGGACTTTGGGGCTCATTATCTCCTCACAGCAACTGTAATCCAATTTTATGACCTGGGCTTGTGCTTTGAACTCAAATATGTCTTGACAATATCATCTCATGCAGGGTTGCAGAGGAGGTGATATTTGGTACAGAGAACGTCACAACTGGAGCATCAAATGACTTTATGCAGGTTTCTCGGGTGGCAAGGCAGATGGTTGAGAGGTTCGGTTTCAGCAAAAAGATTGGCCAAGTCGCCGTTGGGGGACCTGGTGGAAACCCCTTCTTGGGTCAGCAGGTACGTGAATAAATTGATCAAAATGAGATATCTTTATATTATTCTATCCTCATACTCTGTTAACTATTTAGTCCCATTCTGTTAAATCCACAGATGTCATCCCAGAAGGATTATTCTATGGCAACAGCAGATGTGGTTGATTCGGAAGTGAGGGAACTAGTGGAGAAGGCTTACTCAAGGGCCACTCAGATCATCAAAACCCATATTGACATCCTCCACAAGCTCGCGCAATTGCTAATGGAAAAGGAGACTGTGGATGGAGAGGAATTCATGAGCCTCTTCATCGATGGCAAGGCTGAGCTATACATCGCTTGATCTGCTTAGATGTATTGGATGTTCATGTACATTAAAACAGCGCATTATTTATCAATAGTTTTGAAAAACACTGCATTAATGTAAACGAGATTATCTTTATAAATACATTTTGTGGAAAATCCAATTCCCAACTTTTGATTTACAATTAAATTTTCACGTTGACTGCAACAGTCGCATCAATGTATACTATCACTAAACAATGGGGTTTCTTCTAGTGGAGAAGGCTTACTCAAGGGCCACGCAGATCATCAAAACCCATATTGACATCCTCCACAAGCTCGCGCAATTGCTAATAGAAAAGGAGAATGTCGATGGAGAGGAATTCATGAGCCTCTTCATCGATGGCAAGGCTGAGCTATACATCGCTTGATCTGCTTAGATGTATTGTATGGTCATGTACATTAACAGCGCATTATTTATCAATAGTTTTGAAAAACACTGCATTAATGTAAACGTGATTATCTCTATAAATACATTTTGTGGAAAATCCAATTCCCAACTTTTGATTTACAATTAAATTTTCACGTTGACTGCAACAGTCGCATCAATGTATACTATCACTAAACAATGGGGGTTCTTCAGGATCCTCTTCCACCCCGCTGCCTCTTCTCTTCAAGTCCAGCTGCTTCATTCAACATGTCAGCAGCGTCTTTAGGCATCTCTAGCTTTGCAAGTGCAACTGCCTGCATGTAGAAAGCTGTGGGCCATTCTGGGTAAACACACTGTGCCGTCATTGCATCTCGAAGAGCACCATCTGGTTGGTCACAGAGCAAATAACAGAGACTTCGCCTTGCATAAACTGTGGGTGAAACCATTGTCCCAACATCTATGAACTACATATGACAAGCAGCAAAATTGTTATTCAGGATCTTCACCTTTTATCATTTCTCAGCTTCAAATGTCCCTATGCTCGCCAGCACATTTTCATATATTCTGCTAGCAAAGTGAAAAACCATTACCTGAGTGTAGCAGTCAATGGCGGTTTTGAAATCTCTATCACGAAAAGCAAAGTCCCCGCGCTTCCTTGCCTCCAGTGTATCTCTCATCTGTTGTGTCCACTCTTGGAAAGATAACTGAAGCCCACATCCAAAATGAACCATGGTCAGAATTAAAATGCAAGACATGCTATAGCCTTCTCATATATTACAAGTTAGCAAACATAAATATGCTATATACCTCATTTGTTCCCTCGTCATCTCTATAGTGTGTCGTCACCAAAATCTGATGAATTGCTGTGAGATCCATCCTGGAACAGGCTTCACCCATTGGAGAGAGATGGCGCTGTGGAGTGGGTGGGGCTTGCTCATGGTTTGCAATGCCCAGCATTACATGAGAGGCTACCTGCATGCCAAAACCACCATCCTTAAATGTCAATGATCAACAAGCTGCAAATTCAATCTCACAAAATGAGGCCAATAGTTACTAGGTAATCGCTATGAAAATGAATTACCATAATGATCCATGCAGGTCTACATGTGATAAATAATGAATGTTGCTTGGCTATATTTCAAAACAAATAAATTTTGAGCTAAATATTGTCTTTAGGATCAGCGCAAGGTGTGAAGTATAGACAAGCCGGTAGGGTGCTATGCCACTCCAATTAAGGGGGCATTTTTATAATATGTCACTCACACCTGCTTTGTTATATATGGAGCTCCTGCTTTTATTGTATGAAGTTGCATGTTGAAAATGAAGAAACAAGAAACTAAAGAATATGCGGCTGATATGCACATGCTGAGATAGAAGTGTTGAGTTGGACAAAGCTAGAAAGCATACAGGCAACTCCAATAGAAGAGACTTAAACTGCGAGGTGATTTGGGCACGTACACAGAAGCTTTAAAAATAAAAAAAAACCATGACCGTTGTACAATGTATTCAAGTGTTTTATAAATTTGACAAGAGATGGGGGGCCACCGACAAGGACCTCAAACAAAGTAGTAAGGAAAGACATCATGGATTGTTGAGTTACATAGAAACATGTTCAAATTCAGCAGTAGATATTTTGGCCAAAGAGGGAATTACTTGACCTTCATTAGTTTTTTATTTCTTTTGATAAGGGCTTTCTTAGCTCTTGTTTCGTTGGCACCGTTCATCTGGGTGCTTTGGCGCGTTATGGTATATCTCTTTTGTACCGTTTGTCCCTTCTTATCTTGTTACCATTCCAAAAAAAAAGAAAAAAAAAAAAAAAAGGTACTCTAAATAAATCTTATTAGCATTCCAAAAAAAAGAAAAAAAAAAAAAAAGGTACGTTAGATAGAGTTGAGTTGAGGAACTGTAACTCAAGGAGCTGACCCCAAAAATGATGGGATGGCACTTTGATGAGAGTAGATGACTCCAAATAGAAAAATTGGGGAAACAGTCAATATCAATCACAACTCACCTTGTCAGGGATTGTACACTTCTGATCTCGAACTCGGGTAAATGTGTGAAGGGGAGGGTGTAAGGGGGTTTGAAGGGATTGCTTGACTCACCTTGTCAGGGATTGTACACTTCTGATCTCGAGCTCGGGTAAATGTAAATTCATATTCAAGTGTTCAAGTTAATGCATATTAGTCAAGAATTATAGACCTCACTAACCATGAAAATTAAAGTTTGTCATAAAGCAGATGATATGTCTGAATAAGAAGCAACAGGATGAGGAAATTTCATATAACAGGCATCCTCAATATGAAAGTTGACCGAGAACTTACTTCTGGCTTGGTTTGCAATGGCGCAAGTGTATCAACAACATTTTTCAAATTTGGCCGCTCCCTAGGTTCATACTGCAAACACCGAGAAGCAAGGTTTACAAGCACAGTTGATTCTTCTGTCGAGAAATTCCCCTCCAAGTGTGAGTCCGTCAACAATATCATGTTTTTGCTCCTTATCATATCAAGAGCCTACACGTGGACAGAACAATCTAATGAATATGTCGGATTAGATAGGCAAGAACAATCACAAACATACGGAAGTTTCTTTAATATGGAACAACAATATTCCAATTATATCATCTTCCACTTAACATCTGATGAACCATGGAGTGCCTGAAGACAATAAAAGATTGCAATGACTGGAAAAGATTGCAATTAATATAAGTGATTAAGATATGATTAAAGTAGTGAAATAATTTACTTGTTATTAATCGCTAAGGATCATTAGTTTCAAATTCCAGGCATACCATGCAAAATAAATTTAGTGTTTTTCTAAAAGAATATTCGATAACTGCAATCAGTTCAGGCAACTTCTTCTTTTCAAAATTATCGGGCATTTTCATCCTACTTCAGCATGGTTGTAGCAAGATCCCGGTATCCCATTTTAAGTCAACATGGACATTCCCATTGGCTGGAACATTTTCCCATCAAAGTTGGGCAGACAAGCCAACCTCAAGATCAAGGAAAAAAAAGAACTTGCCCATATGGTAAATTTTGAACCCCTTAAAAGTTACCCAACAAGAGAAGTGCCATGGTTAAGATCCTACTTACAACGATAGCAACTCACTTGGCATAAATAACAAGAAAGGTGAACCCAGAGTAAATTTACTCACACCATTTGCAATAGATATCCTGAAGTAAAATCATCCCACTTAAATCATTACTAAATGGCTATATTTTAACCCAAATGCCTCTGTACATACATGAAAATTTTTGCCACAGATCATTTCCGACACACCTTAGCCGGGGTAAGGAAACATCGTTGACCTCCAACGAAAACACTCGAACATATTTGAAACCATGTGATTTTTCAACCGAAATGGTATTTTACATTTTTTTTTTTTTTTTTTTGAAATGGTTACTATCATTAAAGAAGCAAACAGTACAAGAGCATAATACTGACTTGCTCAAAAGAAACACACGAAGAAGAAAATAAAAGAAAGAGACCCCTTAAACATATCTACATAGAGTCAACAGAATAGAAAGCAATCTCCTTCCAATGGTGCATAATCTGATCTATGGAGAAATCTTTGAATAACGTACTGGTGGACACCCACAGGACAACTAGAAACTTAGTTCTCTCCATCAAACATCTTTGACTAGTTGAAACCCCTTCAAAACATCTAGAGTTCCACTCCTTCTAAATTGTCCATAAAACTGCCAGAAAAGACAATCTCCACAATTCCTTGCCTCTAAGGGCCCCAGTTGGAGCTTTCCAAGCCTGGAAGAGATCCTAAAGAGATTGGGGAAAAACCCAGGAGTAGTCGAACCACTCCACCACCAATCTCCATATAAACTGAGCTATGGTGCAATTCAACAGAAGGTGGTCCACTGTTTCCTCGTCTCGTAAACACATTGGGCATCCATTGACCACTATCCTCCCTCTCCTCTTCAAATTATCCATAGTGAGAATTCTTTTCCGAAAGGCCAACCACCCAAATATAACAACCCGGGGGATGGGGGTGGGGGCTGGCTTCCAAATGCTACTCACTGCGCATTTCTCCCTCCTGGAGTTAGACAAAGCCATAAAGAAGGAAGTAACGAAGAACCGGCCATCCTTCGAGGCCATCCACACCCTCTCATCCTCTCCTCTTTCCATCACATGATACCCTGTTAAGAGTTCAAGGAGCAATAGGAGTTGAGGCACCTCATGATCCTTTAAGTTCCTCCTTAAGATAGGGCACAAAATTACCTGACCACCGTCTGATGTCATATAGGCTTTATCCATAGCCTCCTTGTCCACTGCACAATTGAACAACTCCGAGAACCGAGCCACCAATGGCCTGTCTCCAACCCATCGATCTTTCCAAAAAAGAATCCTCTCGCCCAACCCGATTTGATACTTAATGTTGACGATATAGAGGTTTCTGACCGAGGTAATTCCTTTCCAAATTGTTGACGAGTTTTTAGTGGCATGACGTACATCCCATCCATTTCTGGACAACCCATATTTCATTTCCAGCACCTTTCTCCAAAGGCTATCTGAATCTTCTCCTATCCTCCAAAGCCACTTTCCCAAAAGGGCTTGATTCATCTGCTTGAGAGGTCTAATACCCAAACCCCCTTCTTCCTTAGGTCTGCAAATAGATTCCCAATCTATTAGGTGATACTTCCTCTGAGTACTATTACCATACCATAAGAATTCTCTATGCATCCTCTCAATTCTCTTGATAACTGAATTCGGACACTTGAAGAGAGAAAAATAATAGACTGGAAGATTCGACAGAACAATCTTGATGAGAGTTAACCTTCCTCCCATAGAAAAGTAACTAGCCTTCCAAGCAGATAATTTTCCTTCCACTCTTTCTACCACTAGGTTCCACACCGGTCCCAAGCATAAAGGCAGCCCTAAATAAGAAGCAGGCAGCTCTCCCACCTTGCACCCCAAAACTACTGCATATTGAATAAGCTTAAGGCTTCTCTGTTCTTATCCCTATCAGCTCACTTTTGAAGAAGTTGACTTTAAGGCCCGAAACAGCTTCAAAACATAAGAGAGTGGCTTTTAACATTTCTAATCGGATCTTCATTTTCTCCGCAAAAAATGAGAGTTTCATCAGCAAACTGAAGGTGACTAATCGCCTGTGAATTTCTAGCCACTCTAAAACCTTCAAACAAACCTGTTCTTACTGCCCTTTTAATCATCCGCCCTAGAGCCCCAGCCACCAGAAGAAAAAGAGAAGGGGATAGGGGGTCCCCTTGTCTAAGCCCCTTTTGAGCCTGAAAGAAACCTTTTGGAGACCCATTTATCATGATAGAAATCCAGGCTGAAGAGACACTCCAGAACCCATTATCTCCATTTTTCACTGAAGCCCATGCAGCCAAGCATGTACAAAAGGAACTTCCAATCCACCACATCATAAGCCCTCTCTAAATCCAGTTTGCAAATAAGACCTGGAATTCTTTCCTTGAACCTCGAGTGCACGCACTCATTAGCCAAAAGGATGTCATCTAGAATCTGCCTCCCCATCACAAAAGCTCCTTGTTCTCTAGAGATAATTTCCAGCAAGACATTCTTGATTCTCCCTGCTAGTACTTTAGCCAAAATTTTGTAAATACTTCCAATAAGACTAATAGGCCTGTAATCCTTGACAGTGAGCTCCCCTGCCTTTTTCAGAATAAGCACTATGAAGGAAGCACCCATGCCTTTAGACAGCTTGCCCCTCTGATGGAATTTGTCCATGACTGCAAGGATATCCTTTTTCAGCATCCCCCAGAAATGTTGAAAGAACGCCATCGGAAAGCCATTAATTAATTTTTTTTACTCTTTATACTTATATATACTTTGTATTTCTTATATTTCCTCAAAATATAATTCCAAAAGGTTTTACTAGAATGGATTAATTCCATATTTATTGTTTTATTTTTTTCTTTTTTCTTTTTTATTTTTCTACATATATATGTATATATATATATATATATTATTTTTATATTTTTCCAAAATGTAATTCGGAAAGTTTTGCCAAAATTCCTAATCGGCCTAAACTTTTCATTTTGGAGGCCAAACTTAAATGGGGTCCAAAAAAGGGTATTGACAACTAGTTGTGTCTACCATGTGAGCCACATATGCAGGGCCTGGGTCCTACATACCCAAGGTACAGACAACATTGTGGGAGTTGCATTCAACAAGGTGATTGTAAAGAGAAGATATAGCTGAGCTGGAGCAACTGATTCAGGGGTCACGTGGGCTCACAGGGCTTGTGGGCCATTGGTCATAGGCTTATGGGCTGGATGGGCCCATAATTTTGTCATAATATTGAAGATAAGATTATTATAACTATAGTCATTCTTGAGGATTGTTGTGATCCATTTTATAAGTTTGATTAAGGTTACTTATCCTCCCTTTGTCTCACAATTTACAATTCACGATCCAATATAAAATGGATCCGTTTGGTGTCAAAAAGAAACCACCGAAAATTCTCCAATTCCCTTTTTATTCTCGTCTCTCACAGGGTATTTATTTCTTTGGTGGCCCATATCCTAAGTGGGACACATCTTGTTCGTTCAGCATCTCTGTTTCATTGCATCTATAATCTAGGATGTTTCTGAGAAATCCTCTGCAATTGGATCGATTGGCAAAATCCTTTTTCCTTCTTCTGCAACTCTGTTGGCAAGGAGGAATCAATTCTCTCTGTTTTTTAGATTTCTCTAAGGTCCATCTCCAGGGTTGTCCCTGATCAATCCCCATGATCCAGAACTTTCGTCTAATCAGCCAACAGAAAAGCCTCTGTTTTTCTGACATTGGATCTCTATGGGGTTCATCTTCTGACAAGAGACCCACCATCTCCATGGGTGGTTTATTGGGGTCTTCTTTTTTTTAATGAAAGGTTTATTGGGGTCTTTACTGGATTCTTGTAGGCTACAAAACAATACTCGTCCTCATCTTTTCTGGAGCCAGACTTTTAATCTGAAGCATCCAACTTTTGGATCTGTGCACATTTAGGCCTGGGGTTTTGGTCAGAGGTACTGTAGATCCCACTATTGACAAATAATTTTACCCAAATTCAAAAAACCAAAGGAGGCCTCGGAATATTTCTCTTGCTTTTACATCAAACTAATTCTACTTGGAGATACCAGTTAGAATGGGAAACAGAAGAATGTTGACCAAGGAAGTGATAGCATCCATGACTTCCATGGAAGGATGAATAGAATATGAAATCATCTCGCTCTCATTGAACCACATTTTGTTGGTGCTTTCAATGCCACAACATTTAATACAAAAAAAAAAAAAAAAAAAGAGGCTTGTTCAATTTCTTCTGGCATTGCAACCAGATTATGAACATATTCGAAGGCTTCTACAGTTAGGACACCAAAACCCTCTCTGCCCTGTCAAAACTTCTTCCTAAAGAACAGACTAAAAGTTCTCTACAAATGAAAAAGGTTGTCCATGCTCAGCTTGTATTGATCAGCAATACCAATTCTCCCTCAGGTCATTTGGCAACACAGAAAGGTGTGGCCTTTCTAATATCTGCAATGACAAGTGCAATTACAGCAAGAAACCTGGATATTGACAAAAGCCTTTTTAGTCGCCCTAAGACTCAATCCAATCAGTGCACTGATCAACCTCGTTGGAACAACAGTCATATCCACCCCTACCAACAGTCAGGGCCCTCCACCATCCAATTAACTGCTCAGCATTGATGCATCTCTTATAGTCTTACTACAAATCTTACATCTCTGATTGAGCATCTTATTGATGAAAGAATGAAAAAGATGCCCTCACATCCCAAGGGACTGTTCCCTCACTCTAGCAATCTCCACCATGCCATTTCCAACACCTCAGGTAAAAGCTCATTGCCGTGATTTTTTATTTTTTTTTTAATTACTCTGAAGCCTCTTGCCATTACAAATCTGTCGCTCCTATTACTATCGAGATAGCAGACGGAGCCCCTTAGTAGCAACAAAAATCAGTACCATTGTTCGTACCAATTTACCACATCACTTTCTGTACTCTGCCTTTCCTCTGTTTTACATTGTCCCAGCTTTCTATGAATTGGCCTTCCATTAGTCAATTAAATGTAGCTAGATATCATGTTACCTTCACTGATACATACTATCCTATTCAGGATCTGCGTACTGGTAAGCAGATGGGGACAGTGCGTAGATTGAAAGGCTTGTACCATTTGGAACAATTGCACTTACTTCGCTTCATCCAACTAGCTGCACCTATGTTTTCTTTGACATTAGAAGTTTCCCTCTTGCATTCTATATTTAGGGCATTTTTCTTCTGCGGGTTTGAAACGTAAATTCGTTCTTATGTGTGTTGGGTAATGTAAACATTCATAACGTCTTTCATTTGTATTGATTGTCACTTATCCAAAGACATAGCTTTACTTTTTAATAATAGTATTTCTATTGATAAAGGCTAAAGCCACTTTTGATTTCATGCATTCTAATAATAGTATTTCTTTGTATCACAACTCAATATAATTAAAAAGGATCATGCGGTGTCAAAGGGAACCATCAAAAATTCTCCAATTCTCTTTTTCTTCTTTGTTTCTCATAGCGATTATACAAATAATGCATCACACTCATAAAAACAATGATGTTTATCAATGCTTCTACTTCTGCTTCACAACAAAAGAAGAATCACAAAGCCACAGACGTCTATTACCACCCCACTTCTGCTTCATTATAATCATTTAGCTTTAAGGCCTTCAAATCTGATAAAAAGCATTAAGACCCACCAAGAACGAATTAATCTTAGATCAAGCTATGACTGAAAGGAGACCATTCGGCATGTTTTTTGAAGAATCTACAATTCTATTAGAAAGAAATTAATCAAAATATCTAACTACCCTAACCACCAAAATTAAACCTACAAATATTTACACCTAGCTAAAATACCCAAGCTAACCCCATCAATAATTGTATATTACTATATAATACATTAATGATTTTAGGAACTCCATTCAATGAGAATCATAAAATATATACACCAACAGGTACAGGTGCAAGTAAAAATTCACTATTAAACACCTTCATATTTAATTTTTTTTATTTTTTATTAGCATTTATTTACACATTTATAATACTAAATAATAATACAACTGCAAGGATAATAAAAAAAATCATTGTACTTCTAGAAGCATAAAATACATTTGAACTGAAATAAAACATACTCTACAGATTAAATATACCAGTACCAATATAATAATAAAAGATTCAGTAGCCAATGATTGTATCATAGAGAAGGAACATACATGAGTTGGCGGGATGTGCTTTCCACTAAGAAGATCCAAGAGGACATTACCAAAGCTGAATATTACACTTTCAGGAGTAACCCTTCCTGGAAAAAAAAAAAAAGAATAAGATAATATGATGGTAGATGTGATATTGTACCAAAAAAAAAAAAAATGATGTGATATTTGATGGCCTCACCAGGAGAGTTGTAAGTGCTATATAAATATATATATATATATTTATATCAAAGTGTTTAGTGTAGCAGATTTAAACTACAACCACTGGCAATATAATTAATAAACATTTTAAATATGCATAATAAGGATATAATAAGGATAGCCAACCAAAGTTAAATGTTATTAATAAAATAAATTAGATTTAAAAAACTTTGAATATTTTGGGTTTGTCCTGCATGTGGGTATAATCTTTCACATCCCATGGCCTATGGACACAGCAAACTGCTCTTACCTGTACATTTGTATAAGCACTGCTGGTATATGTTAGTTTAATATGATATGATGATACTTCCAACAGAGAGAGAGAGAGAGAGAGAGAGAGAGAGAGAGAGAGAGAGAATCCACGAAATTTTTAGAAATATCTGTAATTATATTGCAACCAGGACATAAGTGAACTTTGGATAAGTGTAAATACCATTTCTTAGATACTCTGGAGGTGTATAAGCAAGATTTGTGCTATAACTTTTCCCATCCCTACTATTTTTCATAAGCCCAAAACAGGATAGACGTGGATCACCATCCTGCAAAAACAAGAACCAACAAGCTGATTCCACATAAAGAACCACCCAACAGAAAGCCGGCAAGTAGTGTGCTTTCTTTCAAACCAATATAAGTTTTTTCTGAATTATAATTCTTTTGATGTGGCAATTGATTTCTTGCACTTAAAAATATGATTCAGCTCTTTCTTCTAAGTGCATTCTTAACTACTGGTTTCCGATTCTTATCAAGGCACACGTAACCTCACCTATTCTGCAAAGATAGAGAACCAATTAAGTTATCTACATCTAAAATTAAAATTGAAAGAGTCAGACATGTTTGGCAACCATTTTGAAGTATTCAGGTAACATAGATCCTTTGTCTCAGGGAATCAAATGTCTTCTGGTTCACTCTTTAACATTGTAAACACTTTTTCTTTTGACAGTCAACACTTCACGAACCCATAAAGACATTCTTCCATGCAAATATATTTCATTAGAGATTTGCCAAGCCTTTGCCTAGATCAAATTTGACCACACACAAGTGTTCCACATACAATTCATGAAACATAAAAACAGAAGACCTAACACCATAACCACACATCAGTCGACTCATCAGATGACCACAATTGCACATTGAATTCTGACCACAAGTGTTTGTTAGCCACCAATTGATTCTGAACACATGCCCACCAAGAGTTGAGAGAAAGTAACTCCTAAACCAAGTTTATTAAGAGCATGAATGCTTCCCAACATGCAAGCAACCGACATCAAATGAAATGCATTGCACCATGCACAAAACAGAAGAAGCTGCTTTTGGGTACTCTCTTCCAGCAGATAAGCAATGACAATTTATGATATAAAACTAATGAGCACATATCAAGAGATCATACCTTCATTATTTAAGTGCATAAGAGTTGACAAATCACAGTAATTGGTACCTAAATTTGAAGAAAGTTGCTAGTGCATGGCTTACAATTTGATTAATATAGTTGAATGATGGGAAATAGAAATAGGCATGGCTCCTTTCAAGGAATTAATGTCAAGTTCATCTTTAATTTTTTTTCCCTCTCTCCTTTTTTAACAGTAATGATTTTAATAAGGAGAAAATGTACGGTGTAAGATGACTATATGACAAAAGACATTTGGACGAGGCCCAAACAAAAATAGGAGCACACAAGCCTCACTCAAGCATCCAGAACAAAATATACAAAACTGCTTGCCAAAGATGGAAAGAAGTAAAGAAATTAACATCAAGAGTGGGACTACATTGCCAAAGCCATTTCAACTTCCTATTTCCCTGCTTAACCAAGATATCCACTTTCACATTTGCTGGCAATGCACATGCACAAAGGAAGCATGGGCAGGGGCGGACAGAGCTAAATCCACAAACTCAGCCACATCCGCTCACCACCATGGAGCTTTACTAGTACTGGAGGCCCACCAAAAAACATATCAATCTCCATCAGCCATGAAGCCCAAACCAGATGCCCATCATCAACTCTGTGAGACACCAACAGTGCCCCACTACAGGGGCCGCACTGTCACAAAAAAAGCCTGTCCATCCTGGCAGCACCCCAGCTGGCCAGCAGTCTTTGATTATTTAAAGAAGATTGTCATTAGTATTCTCTCATGAATAGGTTTTGTTCTCGCTACGTGGAATGTGAGGTGAGAGAGAGTAAGAGACTCAGTTCTTTCAACTATATAGGATGTCAGAAGTGAAACAGGCTCGGTTCTCTCTCATGCATGTTTGAGGTGAAACAATCTTTGGAGACAAACAGACTATTCTTTTTTCTGTATCATATTCCAGAGATGAAATTGGTCTTGCTTCTTCCTGGCTACCAGCAATTTGAGGCGAATAGACTCCTATAATTTCGGCCTTCCAGATGAAATCCCACCAAGGAACCAACATAGGCAAGATTTATGGGCAGAAGGGGAAGAGAAATCTGATTCTTCTCTTAAAGGCTTTCTTGCATTGGAGGAAACAATTCATCTACATATCTTCTACGCTAGCAATTTTCTCAAAGCCCATGTTCCCTGCCTTCTCTTTCTTACAGGTTACAGTCCGCAAGCATCCACAAAGTTCCCAGTTAGGATACATACAACTGAAGCAGGCATTTGAGCACAGGTTTCACCACACATGAGAAATACTCATGGCCAACATGCTTCAAAGGCCATGGAAACCCTTGAACAGGTCATTGAAGAAGCAAAATGATACTGTATGGAAAATTAATGGACTGGGTTTAAGTGAGGGCAACACCCATTATTTCTTAAAAAATAAAAATAAATAAATAAATAAACAAATGGCCTGATTTGATGGCAACAGTGCTGCGTGAGTTCAAGAAACAAGTTAGAAATATGTCAAAATTCAGAGAACTTGATTTTGATTTCTGAAAAGCATTTTAGAATTTGCAGAAAAGGTGGGGATTTTTACAAATATATATATAACACCTTTATTTTTATTTCTGCAACTGGCCTAATCCGACCCAGTTATGAGAGAGGCTGATCAGGCAAGTTATGGTTACAAGAGTTGGGCTGAAAATGTTAGTTAGAGAGTCAGATTGAGTCAATCTTGAAGCAAAACGAACCAAGTTGGACCTCTGCTAAACCGCTGGAACCAACAGTTAGACACCTCACTTGCACTATAAGCAAGAGCATATAAAAGGTAAAGTTTTAAATAGCCCTTGCCCAGTTTATTAAACATCCAGTTTGAGATTAAATTTAGAAAGGGAACACTCTGCACTTTACACACATAAAAGGAGACTTAGAGAAATAATCCTAATAATCCCCATCCTTACAGATAAATTCCTTACTTAACAATACTCTCAAGGTACATTATTTTCTAAATTTTGCACTCTTCTCAAGAATGTTGTCTGGATACCTAGTACATATTGTCCAGGTACATTATTGTCACGAGTGGCAATCCCTAACTGACACAGTGATTCAGGGTTCAGGCTGGCATCTCCAACCCAATAAACAAGTAGGGTTCAGGTTGGCCCATACTTGTTGCCCTCAGGCCAACCTAACCCAATCCATTGCCTCCCCTAATTACTGTCTACATACATTTTATCAACACGGTGAAACACATACAAGTGCAGGAACGTATATACTAGAAGCCATCTCTACAATTTCCAAGTACCACTTTTTTCCCCACTATAATTATAAATCTTATCCACTTCAGTTTATTTTTTATTGAATTATAGAATATTTTATACTCATCTATTTATTCTTTTAATTAGTTGAACAAAGAGATTGTGCAGATTTGTAGGTATGCTATATGGATGGATGGAGAATCTCCAAATAAAGAGATAAATATGTTTTTAAAATTTAAAATAAGTTCAAATGTTTTACAAGCTTAAGATGTTCTAATTACTTTATCTGCTTGTTTGTGACGTGTTCTAAGCTTCATCTTATCCTTCCATTACTTGTGTGGATCTATAGACTGCGGTAATCCTGAATACTCTTCTGTTTACATGTGTGAAGGAGTAAAAATAAAGTGGGGCTCGAGAATGATAGGACAGCCCTGAAGTAAGAGAGTGACATCTCGCAGGTCTACCAAGGGATAGATCCCTAGGCAGATAGGTTGCCTCACAAGTCTCGTACCACTCACCCATCCAAGTGGGGGTCGAGTCATGAATAAAGTAAAAAAAAGGGGCCCAAGATAAAAAGCACTTTTTTACAGTACTTCTCTCCAAGTTATCACAGGGATCCGAACTTTACTAATCTCCACTATTTCCATCTAAAGAGAACTAAAGACAAAACATCACACCACCACTTTACTTCTCACTTCACTTTTTCATCCAAACAGCAATAAAGTAAAAAATGTCACATCATGGCCTGCTTTTACTCCACCCTTACTACTCTTGCTGCAAAACGTAGGCCCTTTTTTTTTATTTACAAGTAAGGTAAAGTAAATGTCAAATCAATGGGAAAGATAGTGGTTAAGTAAAGGTGAATTATACTTTCTGGTAAAGTAAGGATGCATTTTTATCATGAGGTAAAGGTAAAGTGAGATGAGAAGTCAACAAGTGGTAAAGTAGCCAGTTTACTTATCTTTTATGACATAAGATTTTTTGGGGTCAAATAAATTAGAAGTAAACTTTTTTGGTGGCTGAAAGCCTGAAACTTTATTTTCCCACTTGTTTTAACCAATCAAACATGGTAAAGTTAAACTTTTGGCACCTGAGATTACTACAAATTTTATTTTGCCACATGAAAAACAAACATTCGCAGCGAAGTTGATGGTTCAATTGGTCACTTTCTTTGTCTTTTTTCTCATAGACTGTTTCAATGGTAGAGTTCTATCAGTTAAGAGAACAAGCCGGTCTTAACTTTCCAAGGACTGGCAGCAAAGATACCATACTTCCATGCACTTGTGCAAAACCGACTACTTGTCTTGGATGTTTTTCTGAATCCTATAAGGACATTGAATTTACTAATTTGAAGCAATAGGGGGGTCTACAATTCAAATTTTCATTAATGATTACATCATTCATGAAAAAATTAGATTTACAACATATTAAGTAGACAAAGCTTACAGAATACCAGCATTTACAAAATCCATGAATCAAACAGAAAACATTTTATATATCTAACACATCCAGCATGTAGGCATTGTTAAATTAATAGACATATGTCAGAATTTTTTCCAGTATCAGATATTTCAAAAAGGAGATGAAGAAGGAAAAGTGAAGCTTCAATTATTTCCAATGATAGGTTCTCTAGTAAAGAAGACATAAGAAATATATTAGAAGTAATACATAATTATGAGAAAACAAATAAATTCAAGAAAAATAAATTATGTCACCTCATCAAAGAGAACTCTATAAGCATTCAGGTCATGATACAATGGTCGTCCTTCACTACTACAGTACTGTAATGCTTCAGCAATATAGAAAGCAACTCTTAAGCGCATGGTCCATCCAAGGGCTTGATTTTCCCCTGTAAAAGATAATGAGAAATTTTAATTTAGTCTACAACAAGTCATATTTAGAGCATGGTTATCTAGTTAATACTAACTAGGTCAAACTGCAAACTGGTTCGTCCATAATTTCCAAATTGATTCACTCAAGTCACGAAATTCGATATTGATTCCATCTAGTTCGCAAATTAGATAGATATAAGTCCATTTCATTGGACTCTCATAATTCCATCTCTCTTCATATTGAATGTCCTGAGTGTCTTTTCAATCCTTTTTTGCATATGATGCTGATTTGAATGGGGGTTTCACTCTGAGGAATCTTATCAAAAGATTTCATGAGTAATTTCATAGACCATTATAACATAGGTAATTCAACTAATTCATGTAAGTAATTCATGGCTTCTAACACACCTATGACTTAGTCAAGAATCAAGATGCAAATAAAGTCAACCTAAATTGAACAGGATAATCAAATCTGATCATCCAAGTTAGTGAACTTGGGTGACGGAAAAACAAATTGAATGGCCAGTACCAAATTGTGAACTAGAAAAATGAATATGAACCAGTCGAATAAAAGCCCACCAGATTTAGGATAAAATTGCATCACAAACAAACAGTTTGGGACCAATTGACTTTATTAAGGGCTACAATATAGTAGAATACATGAAGTCAAATCAAGCAGTTCTCAATGTAGTTTGTTAAACGGTTGCCCTGCATGTTATAGTAAAACACGTGATTTCAACAGTTCAAAATCAGCCCTTCAATTATAGGTAATTGAAGGAACATGCAAATTAAGTTACCCAGGTTACTATGTCAACACAATAACATGCCCAGATCACAACAAATCCTAAAATGGCTTATAAAAGCAAGATGTGTGGGAGAATTAAATGACACCCTTATGACCATTTCCCCAGGTTGCCAAGGATTTGTCAAAGAGTTTTTTGGTAGCATTTCCCCTCTGTGAAGACTGAGGTATCCACAGTAGACAGCAATGCCCTTTAGAATTCATCGCATACTATCTAAATGCAAACAAGAAACCCCAAATTTAATTCAGATGAGCATTGTAATAAATTCTATCTATTCATATAAAATCAATAAAATCAATGTGTAGAAAGCACGAAAGAGAAGATAGATAAATAGCGCACCAAAAGAAGCCAGGATCAAAAACCAAACAAAATGAAAAATTACAACACATACAATGAAATAGATGCTTCGCAAGTGTATCATTTGGCATGTACTCTGCAACAAGAAGCCTCTCATCACCGTCGCAGCAATACCCAATCAAATTCGCAAGCCTCCGGTGCCGCAATTTCCCAACACCCCATGCTTCCTCCTTCAAAACCCACATCCAAAACCCATCAAATTCAAAAACCCAGATCACAAAAATCAAATTGAATGAAGTTAAAATCAATTTCCCAATGCCCCAAGCCTCCTCCTTAAACACCCACATCCAAAACCCATCAAAAGCAAAAAACCCAGATAGAAAAAATCAATTTTCCGACGCCTCAGGACCACCTCCCCAAAACCCTAAATCCAAAAAAACATCGGAAACAAAAACCCAGATAACAGAAATCAGATAGAGAAAGTCTAAAACTCTAAAAGGGTTTGAGGGAAACCGCAAACTGCTTGGGATCGGGCCACGCCATCTTGGTGAACTTCTTGACGGCAATCGAACGGCCGTTGTGGAGGACACCCTTGTAGACTAGATTGGGGGCTCTCTCGCCCGTCTCGGAGACGATGAAGTCGGAGCTGAAGCTGTTGGTGGCGGATTTGAGATCGGCGAGGGAGAATTCCGAGAAGGGAGGGACGGCTCCGATGCCACCACCGCCTTGGGCATCAGCTGCTGCAGAAGAGGGATGAAGACGAGAAAAGGCCGAATTTTTCTGGTGACCCTCATGATTTTTTTCTGGGTGGGTTCCGGTTCGAAAACAGGATTGGCAGCAACCCATGATTCTTCTTCTTCTTCTACTTTCTTAGTTTCTCACTGATATGTTGTTGGTTGCAGCTGCTGCTGGAATTCTTAGTACATGTTAGTGGTGTTTACAGAGAAGAGAAAGGAAAAGAGGCATTTCTGATTCCTTCTCTTTTAACATTTCTGATTCCACTTCTGAGAGAGAGAGAGAGAGAGAGAGATGATCACATGTGTTGGGAGAAATGGCTTCTATTTCTCTCTGTCTTTCTCCCTCTGAGTCTGACGCTGTTCTGTTGCTTTGACATTCTACAGACTTTGTAATGTTTCCATGGCTTCCAGGAAAGAGTACAAAGAGGGATGTAAACGGATTGGATTCGGATTCGGATTCGGATTCGGATTCGGATTCGGATTCGGTTCTTTTAAAATACAGGATGCATATGTACTCATATCCATATCTGATCCAGATCTCATGGGCTGATTTTATATGCATATATGCACCATGAACTTAAAAAATCAAAGCTTCAGTTGCTAATCCAAATCAAACTTCTGTTTGTTCGTTAATTCCAGTCGGAGAGAGTTTTAGGAATTCGTGTTTGTTGTATTTAGAATTCAAAATGCTCTAGAACGATGGAATTCTAAGAATTCTAGAATGATGATCTAGAATGTGAATTATTAGATAAATTGGTTTTCACAATTCTATTAACTAAATGTGGAATTCCCAATGCTTAAATGAACACAATCTCACGCCAGCATCAGAATTCCAACACCCACAATTCTCATCAAACAAACATGCTAATTCCATGTTTCTTTTACCAGAATTTTATATCTCAACCTCAAATGAACTTTTTGGAGTTCTTGAAATTTCAATATGCTTCCATTTCGCTAGGATTTCAAATGCTCTACCCAAGAGGAGGATGCAGGGATTCCACCTTAGGAATTGATTTTCATATGATGAAATTACCTTAAAGCAAATCTACCTTTTAGCAAGTCTACTTCTTAGGTTCATTTGGGTGTCTTGTAGCTAGTTTACTTTTAGGTTTATTTTACTTTAAAATGGACAAAGTTTTTTTTTTTTTTTTTTTTTTTTTTCTGTTCAAATAAAACAGGGGCTTGTTTCTTCAATAGAATTTCTGACAAGAATTTTGTGTTGGGGTTTTTTGGATATGATGTGATGGCTTATTCCTTAGCATTTGAATACCATATTTCTTTTACCAGAATTCTAAAGTCCATCCCCCAAAAGTCTCAAATGATCTTTTGGAATTCCTTGAAATTCCAATCATTTTGCATTTTGCTAGAATTTCAAATGCCCCACTCAAGAGGAGGATTTTAAAATTCCCCTCAAGGGACGGCGTTGGAGAAACTCAAATTCTCTGCATATCATGTCCAAAAAAAAAAAAAAAAAAACCAAACATTTCAAATTCTTATCATCAATTCTATTAAAAAAACAAGCCCATATCCTCCTCTGGGTAAGCATTCGAAGTTCCATAAGAAATGCAAACAGATTGGAATTCCCAGATTTCAATAATGTCACTTGAAACTTTTTAGGTGGTTGTAATTTGGAGTTCTTGTAAAAGAAACATGACATTTCAAATTCTTATCAAGAATTCTACTAAAAGAATGGGCCCTAAGGGCCTTTTTGTTTAGAAGAACTGTGAGAATTCTTGTCTGTGAAAATTCTGAGAATTCCAAATGCTGTCATACAAAGTAGAACTCCAAATGCTTAACCCCCTCTCGCATTTAGAATGCTGGAACTCTGAAAATTTATAAGGCTAAAAGTGCATTTTCATGTGATTTGGAATTCTAGATTGTTGCAACAAACAATGCATTTGGAATGCCTAGGGGACAAGATGTTACATCATATCATAAATCCCCTACAAGCCCAATTCCTTATCCGGAAATGCCTCTAGCCAAACATGCCCTAAAGCATTGAGACATACATTGATTCTTTTGTGGATTTTTTTTTATGGACAAGTTCATTCTAACTTTTGATATATAATAAGTTTTCAATTTCCATGTACCTTCTTTTACCAAAAAAAATCAAGTACTGTTTCTACTTTGACAAGTTCGTTAGTACTACTTCTAACACATGATAATTTTTCCCATATAAATCTTATCGAGTGACATGTTTGCTTTATTTAATGGAAGAGGGCATACCACATGATTTATTTATATATAGAGGGCCTATTTCAAATAGCTCTATGGCTTATTTTGAAACAGCTCTATGTCAATAAGAGTAGATTTGCCAAATAGGCTGCTAAAATTGATTCAAAGCATATGTTTGATTTCTCTAGACCATTAGATAAAGTTCACATGAATGTTTGATCGGAAAAGCTTCAACATATTTTGCTCGGATTTTTCTTTCACAAATCTACCTATATTAACTTTTAATATGTGAAAGCAAGTTTGCTTCATAAGGCATGCCAAATGGTTTATCTGTAAAAATAAGAGTTCCAAACTAGGCTCCCAAAATGGTGAATGACTCAATAGTTTTGTAAAATCATAAAATACCTGTTTGTAATCCCACACAAATACTTATGTCACTTGAGGTTGTTCGGATAATATAATGTAAGAAGATTTGAATATCATCACATTTAAAGTATTTTTAATTTTTGTACGAATTACTGTAGAAATCCTAAAATTTCAAATATGTACCCAAATGCCTCTTTTAGTTTTTTAGATGAAATTGCCCATAGCCCATATGTCTCAATTTCATGACATGAATGTCATGCAATCACAAAGTTATCACGAGAATGTTGTGCAATTTTTTTTGAGGTTTTTCCTTGTAGCGTACCTTTATAGATAAAGGTAACTTTTCCCTCCTCCAAACAAAAATCTCTAAGAGTGCTGCTATTGGCACACAATTTTTTTCTTTTCCAACACAAGGAATTTTTTTTTTTTTTTATTACATTTTTATCCCTTTATGAAATGACTAAAATATCCATTACCCTTCTTTTCACACACAAGCTCTTCTTCTTCTCTCCCACCCATCTCTTCTTCCCTCCCACTCATCTCATTCTCCACTTCTTACTCTCCACTTTCTAGGAAAAACTCAAAACATATTGGACAATTCATCTTTCTCCATTTTCAGCTCTTGGGCAACCCATATTCCTCCATTTCCTTCATCTTTCCTTCTTCTTGTACTTCATCTTTTTTCACTCTTTCTCTAAAGGCTTTTTAGTACAATGAATGAAGAAAACAACAATCAAATGATGCCTTTCAATTAGAGCAGCAATGGAAATGTCCGTTTCTCCATTTGTCGCTTGGAACGAGTTGCAGGTCTCGATATGTATGGTCTTTCAGGTCCGAACGTATTGTATATGTTCGAAACTGTACATTCGAATAGAAGGAACATGTTCGGAAGATAGTGTCCGAACACTTCTGTTCGGACACTCAGGTCCGGACATTCTAATTTTGTTCGGAACTACAGTTTCGGACACTTGCATTTTGTTCGGCTACTCAGAGATCGAACAGTCACGATTTCTATGTTGTAAGCCATTGCGATGATGGATGAAAACAAGCCCAAATGCATGAAAAAATACTAGTATTGTTTGTAAAATCTTACATTGAATAAGAATCTATCCCCATAACAAGTTTTCATGAAAAATAAGGTAATCTAACATAGAAAAAATGATAAAGAAAAAATGGGGAGGAAGAATGAAATGGTGTGTGGGAAGAAAGAGGAAAATGAAGGGATGGGTACTTTGGGGAATTTTGATGTGTGTGGAAAGAATTAATGTAAATTTTAAATTATAGTGATGTGTGTAGAGAGAATTTGTGTGGGAAAAGTCAAAATCTGTGTGCCAATAGCAAGCCCCAATCTCTAATTTTCCCTAGGCCTTCTCCACTCTAGGGGAAATGACAAACCTACCCAAACTTTCTTTTCTTGAGGCATCTCCATTCCTTGACTTTTACTCTTTTTTTTCTCTCTTGGTATGATTTCTCTTTTTCTCTTCCTATACCAAACCTTTAATCTTTGTAACCTACCTCTATATGTATAATCCACCTTTACATACTAAAGTGAAATTTCATACAATGAAAATATCGGGAGTGGTTGCTCATATGATCAACTTTAAACAATAAAAGGTGGGCTTCGACTAGGATAAATCAATTATGTCTCCATTTTTTTTTATTGGTCTTTTTCCCATGATCCGAAAAATATACATTTTCTGGGTCAACACCAAAAATCACATTGATTGATAGATAGTAAGGATGGAAAACTTATGAAATTCTAGTTGTTTGTCTTGCTTAGGGATGATTTAATTGCATGAAAATAACTCTTAAAAATTATAAGGAACCATTTTACCATTAATTTCTTATCTTGAATATATAACATAGCTTATTTATTTGCATGGAATTGAGTTCTCAAGGATTTAAAGGAATGAAATCATTATTTTTAAAATATGATCCGGCCAATCTATTGTTGAAAACTTCAAATGAACCTATTATGCCATGAAAGATAGGACATATTTGTTCACATGAAATTGAATTCCTATAAATTCAAAGGAATTCATTTTACTATGAAATCCCTTGTCTTGGAAATTTATAACATGTTTGTTTGCATGAATAGAATTCTTTGAAAATCAAAGAAACCCACTTTACCATGAATTCCCTTATCTTGAGAATAGAATTGGAGATTTTTATTTTTATTTTCTTGGAATTGAATCACTAGGAAATGTTGTTGTCATTTGGTCATTTAAGAAAAATATTGAAACAAATCATAAACTTATTGACCATTTCTTTGATTTGAAAATTAAGGTCAATCTTGAATTTAGCATAAATTATATAATATGGGTTAACTGACAAACAACTTAGTTCAAAATCTATTGAATATTTTAGAAACTGTCAAACAAAAAAAAAAAACATTGCAATATTGTAATATTAAAATAATTTATTATGTAACATTTTATTCTGTTAGTATTTAATTGTAGAGATGTTTTATTCTGTGGATGCCCAAACATTCCCTAAGATCTAAAAGAATAGAAGAACATGCATATGAGATCACGATTCTCGATTACATAATAACACTATATATTTTCATCCAAACCCATTTGTACTGATGCATTTTTAGTCTACAAATGCAATAATGCAAGGCTGAATGTTTTCATTGACCAAGATTCCAAGTCAATTTAATTATAAGAATGTATTCTTCTTATGCCATAGCCCATACTATGGGTATTTTTGTCCTAAAATGGTGTAATAATAGACGTGGGGAAATATTCAAACTTTGGGAATGGAAAGGGAAAAGTTATCTTTAGAAGTAAGCTACAAGGAAAACCCTCATTTTCTTTTTCTTTTTTGGGTAGAATGTTGAGCAATTGGGGCATGTCTACTCCTACTAAATAAGAATGTCTGCTCCTCCTAAATAAGAAAATTATCTTCTTTCCATTTGGCGCATGAATGGGGTATCTTTCTTGACTAGCATTTTGTGAGATATGACTATTGAAATAAGGAAAAGCAAAGAAATGAGTGGGTTTCATTTTTCTTGGATTCTTAAAAATGGATTTTCTTATCTCTTGAATTGAAAATTGAGATATCTTTGATTTCTTAAAAAGGTTTACATTGATTAAAGAAAATCTCTAAATGGTGTTTTGGAGGTTGGTTTCATATTCTTCTTCTTTTTCTTTTTTCCTGATATTTTGAAATGAGGTTTCTTGATCTTTTGGACTGGAAACTAAGATAGCTTTGACTTCTTGAAAGAAATTTTGAATTGATTGTGAAAGATCTCTTATATTATTGGCATGGTATTTTGGATGACTTCTTTCCTCTTCATTCCTTTTTTTTTTTTTAGATGGGTTTCTTGTTCTTCTAGAATGGGAATTGGGTTATCTTTGATTTCTTAAAGAGGACTTGCATTCTCCGAAAAAGATCGCCTATGAGAGAGATTATATTTTAAAAGCATGTTTCATCATCATCTTCTTTCTTTTTTCTTATCTCTCGGGTTGGGATAGAATTGAGTTATCTTTCATTTCTTGAAAAGGATTTTGCATTAATTGAAAAAAAAAAAAAAAAAACCCACTTACACCACAAGAGATAGTGTTTTGGAGATGGTTTCAAATGTGTTTATTCGACAAGAATAAGTTTTACAATGTATATCTTTTGAAACATTGTTTAATATTTTAATTATGTATTAATGTTTTTGGATAATATAGAGTCCCATTAGAATGATTGGTTCTCTTCCTTTTAAATTTTTTTAAATAAATTTTCTTGATCTCTTAGATTGGAAATAAATTATCTTTCATTTTTCAAAACCAGTTTTGTATTGACTGAATGCTATTAGATGGTGTTTTGCAGGTAGTTTTATCTTCTTTTCTTCTTCTTTCCTTTTTCTTGATTTCTTAAAATGGGCGGAGCAAGTTGAAAGAGGCAACGGGAGATGGAAAAAAAAAAAAAAAAAGACATAATTTTGTAAAAGGTTGTTATTGGTGTGACTCTAATTAATAAGGGACATAGAATGTAGAAATGTAATGTAATATGAGGCATGAAAGAAGTTTAATTTTTAAAGCACAAAAAAGGATCGAAATCAAATCTTAAAATTACAAATCTACTAATTTGCAAGAAACGCAAGGGAACAGATCTCTCAAAAGGAACATGAATATGTACATTGCAGTTGTGCGTCGTAATTGATACATATGGCAATTTCTTTCCAAAAAAAAAAATCAAAATCAAAAGGCCTTCTGCTAACAGGTTTAAAATTTTAAGACTTTTGCCATAAAAACGCGTTTAATTGATATTTTTCATAGAAATCTCCACAAAATATTGTTATATTATAATATTATACTGACTGTGACGTTTAGCAAGTTTTGCAAACCTCAATAGAATATAACTGAAGTATTTGGGAGCATAGGGAGTAAATTTTTATTGAGAGGGCCACTATCTGAAAATAACATAAAAGTCTCCAAATGTTGTGGAGGGCCTCGTGACTTTGGAGCTCATGATCATGAAGAGTGTGGATATATGACCGATCCAACTGCTGATAAAATTAAGTTACACAGTTTTGAGCTAATCAGAAATGTTGGTTCATGCAAGGAGAATAAATACAATTCAAGATCTCCCAATGAAAACTAAGACTCCTTACCAAAGGTAAGGAGCTGTTCTCTATTCATATTAAGAATTGGAATTGTGTTTTCCAATCGATTGGGATTCACTCTTTTTGCATCACCTGACCGGCCGATTATTTTCGTAGTTCAATTTTGAAAACACCTCTGATCTGTCTTTGCATATTATGGTCCTGTGAAATGGCCGGCCCATGATCATGTCTAGTTCGTGCTGTGCTGGGTCGTGCCATGCTGGGCCAGCCCAATTTTTTAACTTTTTTCTAAAATGTTGAAATAATATTTTAAAAAGGCAAAAAATATTGATCTTGAAGTGTATACCACATTGAAGATTGTATGAGGGCCACAAATATCACCCGTTGATACTGTATAAGGCCATAAATGACACATTGAAGCTTGTATGAAGCCATACCACTCATTGAAATTTGAATTTCTCAATCTTCAACTATTCATATCATAAATAATCCTTTTTAAATGCATTCATTAGACCACCAACGATAAGTCTATCCACCCACAAACACACAAATCTCCCCTATTCTCAAGTATGGGCTTGAAGGATTTGCACCGTGTCTTACTGGGCCGTGTCGTGCCTTCCCGGGCCATTGGTAGTGTCGTGCCACACCATAAGCATGTGCACCCTAACCTAGCACGGCCCGTGCCTAAGATGGATTAGGCCATGCCAGCATAGTCAAGACACCAGGCCGGGCCGGGTTGGGCCGCAGCACATTGACCAGCATGCCGGGCCAGGCCGCCCTACTCATTCAGACATTCCCTTGTGAACTCCACTTATACGTTTCTTCAACTATAATACAATCATTATTAGGGTGCAAAGGAACAAAGCTCAGCCAATCTAGGACTCATTACTTCATACATTGATTGAGCAGTGCGAGGAGCCAAGTTCGAGCTAAGGTTGTCCTCACTTACTAAACCCAAGCTTGTGCTTAGCACAAACTCTCAGTCTACAAGCAAAAAGATCTGTCCTCTATTATCCTTCGGATCGAGGGGAAGAGGGTTCAGATTCATTTCCTTTTTTGAGTTGGGGCCATCTGATAACTGACTGAGTAAACGGCGGTCCATTGATATCCTACAGTGGCATGCACCCCTGCTGAAGGAACAATAGTGGGGAGTGAGGAAAACCATTAGATTAGACTGAAATCTGAATGTTACTTTGATCAAATTGTTTTACACGATTCTCTCAAACCAAGAACTATAACCATCTGATGCTATTGATATTTTGGGTTTCCCCTACTTACTGGTGAGACCTATCAATCCACCTTTTCCTCTTCAGATTGTTATCACCCCTAATAAGCCTTTGTAGTTGGTCTCATAACTATGCATGCAAGCTTTATATAGCAATATACAAGTGCCAACTGCACACGCTAGGCTATATCTAAAACAAAAACCCCTGCACACGCTAGTATAGTCACCATCAAGCAGATAGAAAATGTGATTTCCAAGTATAACATGCATAGTGAATAAATTTTTAGCTTCTCATATAATTAGTGTTAATGGCAGTTGCAAGCCACCGACCAGTTTATCATTCTAGTTAGTTAATATTTTGGTGGATGACCCATCGACATAATCCACACAGCCACGTGAAAGTGATTACCATTGAGAACCTAATGAGCTCATAACTTTGTTTTCAACTATATTTAAAAAATAGGAGAGAGAGAGAGAGAGAGAGAGAGAGAGAGAGAGCAATGAGTAGAGAGAGAGAGAGAGAGAGAGAGAGAGAGAGAGAGAGAGAGCAATGAGTATTTTATTGGATAAACAAGGTTGCATGTGAGGATTAGAGACAGAGAGAGAGGTTATAATAACATTAGATAAAAAAAAAAACCTACATGAGTGGGACAAAACGAATATTAGGACAGATAAATTGGTACGAGGAGGTTTAGGAAAACCCATCCATTGGATTTGGTCTTTAGGAAAGAGTAACACATGAAAGAGAAAGATCCTACACAACACCCAATGTTAGCCAAAGTTGTGACCATATCTTTTCGTTTATTTTTCTTTTTAATGAAAACTCCCACTACAAATGAAAAGTTAGAATGGCTCCAATCACAATGATTTCTTCTGTGGACCCTTTAATGGTTTGGGCCATAGTCAGTAGGTTGAACGATCTGGACCACAAATTTGACCACCTTGAATGAAGGGTAATTATCATCCTCTGAATAATGATGATAGTGTAGAAAAAGCTGTTAGAGAATAACCAAGGCCACCTTTTTTTTATGTTTAATAACAAAAAAAGAGCTGCGAGAAAGATTTCTCTTTGGCCTAAGTGGACCGAGGGATTTGTTTGGGTGAGTCAAGTTCACCCCATCGAACCACTGTCCACCAATGAAAATATGGGTAGACCGGAATCCACTATTGAACGTAGGTCAGATTCTTTTACAGTTCAAGCCCCAATTGAAAAATACAAGTTCAAAATCTTCACCACTCGGTGACTGTTGGAGGATGGTGTAAGATTTTCAATCTCCACCGGCCTAAAAGTGAGACCCCCTTATATTAAATGCTTTCACCAAGATTCCTGCAATGATGGACTTTGTAGGCAGAACCAGGAAGTTTTGCTCGAGGGACACTATGTTGGAAAAAAAAAAAAAACTCTCAAAATGGTTGATAACAGCAGTAAGGTGGTTTCAGAAAAGGGAGAAACAGGAGATGGCTGAGTGGAAAGGGCCATGTCATCTCACACGCACATGCGCCCAGGGAGTGTGTAGTTAGCTTCACAAGTTCTGTTCCACTGTCCCATAATGGCTAAAAAACTTCAATGAAACTTCAATGTCCGGATCCCCTATTTCTACATACTGTTTAATCAAATTCACTTTCCCCAAATATATAAAATCTCTTCCTTGATTTTCTCGTTCCAAGAAAGCAATTGAGATGATGCATTAGATGCAATAAGATTTTACAGAGTTGGCGAATGTGGATTAGATGAAATAGCATCTCCCTGTTTCATCTCCCTGTTTCTGATCCGATACAAAAAAAAAAAAAGCTTCAGACAGAGTTCGGATCCCTGTTCTGTCCAATCATGTGTGAAATTTTTGGGGGGCTACCAGAATGGATTACTAGTTCTAATTTAACCAATCAATGCAGCGGAAATAAACTAATCATATAAAATAAAACTAGCTATCTACCAAACAAACACCACAAAATGGCAGACACAAAATTTAGCGTGGAAACCCTATCCAGGAAGAAAAACAAAGAACTAAAAATTAAAAGTTCACGAACAGTTACAAGATATACTCACAAACTTATTTACCTCAGTCTGTACCTCGACCTATGGACTGTAGTTGTTCTTCTAAAGAATCCACTAACACGACATCTACCGTGCCCCATTCTCCTTGATCTCCTCACACCTTACCAGTCAAGATGAACTATCTTATACAAGAAAGGTAGAAGCAACAATGACCTTCTAGAGCAGCCATTCAGAACGATCTCTCCATTGCTCTAGAGAATAATCTCTCTCTATGATATCTCTGACTCATATTAATGAGAGTGGTAGTTTCTAGGGTTGAGAGTAACACCCTATATATAGCCCTAAATTTGTGCCTTATACTTAGTGCACAAGTAGGACTCATATTAGGAAACAATGTCTCAAAAGGAAACAATTTCGTGTAGAAATTTGAGACTTTCCTCCCGAAATTCCTACGCATGTCCGATCGATCGGACAGTGCATCCAATCGATCAGACAGTGCATCTAATCAATCGATCGGACAACCCAAATAACTGGACACATAAGCCTAAGGGATTTCACCCGATCTTCTCTTTTCTTCTATTCTTCGCTTCAGCTCTTCCGGCAACACATCCACAGTCCATTCTAAAATAAATTAGAAAGTACAACTCAATGGATCCAGAGTTTTGTCCAACCCATAAATTAGCCAACACAAAAATACTAACAATGTGACGATATGTGTGCAAGTTGCCAACTTAGCTATAGACTTCACCTAACCCATTCTTGGAATGAATAAAAAAAAAAAGTATGGGGTCTTTCTTGTTAGAGAATATCGAGTTGTTAGAGGACTGTTAGAGAATTGTTAAGATTATGATAAGAATTAGTTTGAATTTGAATTTAAAATATCTTTGTGTATAAATTGAGAGGAGTTCCTCTTATAAAACTTACGGTGAAATTTATGGAAAGAAGTGAGTCTTGAAATTCTTTATGGTATCAGAGCGTGGGCCCAGCAATGATCTTGCGATCAAGCTGGGTACGATCCTGCACCGTCAATTTTTTTTATTTCAATAAAGAAAACCAGTATCTTCTCCCATCTAGTCGCCTTACTATCTTCAAAACTTATGGAAGAGATTGTGTCAGATCTGATCTAGTAAACCATCGACACCAACAAACTCAAGATGAGCAGGTTGCGATAGAAATGAATCAACAGACGGATGGTGATCCCCAAAAAGAAGATATAATCATTTATGCAAAATAAATGTCATTTATATCATTATTTTTTCGAGATCAATGGTTTTTATTTTTAATGTCAACAATCACAGATCATTTCCTTGAAATGATCATGTGATTGAGGGGAGATGTTAGAGAATATTGAGTTGTTAGAGGATTGTTAAGAATTGTTAGGATTATGATAAGAGTTGGTTTGAATTTGAATTTGAAATAACTTTGTATATAAATTGAGAGGAGTTCCTCTTATAAAACTTATGGTGAAATTTATGGAAAGAAGTGAGTCTTGAAATTCTTTATTTCTTACAAACAAGTAAGAATTTATTTCAAAACATGCCTTAGAGAAAAAACAAAAAGAAGGGATCCCTTTCGTTAGTCTCCTCCAAGCTCCCTCTGTTTCGTTCGTCTCCTCCAGAAACGATGCCCATCAGAGTCCGACCTTCCTCTTAGACACGCCTGCATCAAGGTACCTCGTCTCACCTCTCATTTCTATTTCACATTGGTAATCTCATCCAATGGGCATCTTTCATAGTTCCTAACCTAAACGAATTCAATGACCATTGCTTTGGGTTGCAATCAAGGATGGTGGGAATTATGTTTTTAGGAAAATGAACCGCTGGTATTTCTATTTTTTCAATTGTTGAGAATCATTGGGGTTTCTTGCTGCATTAGGCCATGTCTGTTTGTTTGTATGTTGTTCTTGATTTTCTTCTTGGATTAGGGTTTTAGGGTCGTTTTATGTAGTTTATGCAGTGATGACATATTTAGTATGTTGGTTAGGGACTAATGCAGTTTGTGCAGTTTCTGTCTGTGGATTTATTGGAAATAGTATTGTTGAGTCTATACATAGAAAAAATACTGAAATGAGATGAATGGTTTGGTTAAATGGGCAAATGTAATGTGTTCTTGTGAGTATTTGGATGATGGTGCCCTTGGGTTTTTTTTTTTTTTTTTCCTTTGCTTGGATCCTAACATGAATAGCTAGTTGTGGTTTGCTGCAATTGCACACCATGTATCCAACTCAAGCTACATCCTTTCTCATCCTTATTTAGCAAGGTTCATGTAAATATGTAAATGAGTCAATTCCTTCCAAATTTGATTGAATACGTCTCACCAAAATGCAGGTTCTTTAGATTAGATGAATAACACCTAGTGGTACTCAATCCAACACTGAAGGAATGTTAGACCCCGTCCTGAGTTAATCAAGATTAACTCTAATTTGTTAGAATTAATGCTAATTAACTATGCTTAATTAAGCTAATGATGGTTTATGGCCAAATGCAATTTAATTAACCTAAAACTAATGAGTTAGGCTTAATGAAATGATAATGAAGGAAATTGAATTAATTGAATGAGTTTTAGACTCAAATTAAGAGAACAAGGACTTTTTCGTAAATACGAGTTTTTGCGTATTTTGTCGGATACGTTAACTCTTGATACCAACACGTGTATCTCAAAGAGTGCATTAATTTTCATAATAGACTTGATTACATTTGACTTGAAATGAATCAAGTGAGTCTTCATTTGACTCAAAATGTGATAAGGGAAAAGGAGGTGGATCTAAGTGTAAAAATGAGGCTTATAAGGGATAAGATGAACTCAAATGAGTTCATTCAACTCATTTCCAGCACAAGAGAATTGGAGAGCAAACCCTAGACTCCTTTCTTCCTTCTTCTTCCATTCTTCTTCATCAAGAGTGAGGTTTGGAGTGGTTCAAGTGATTTTTGAAGAGGTTTAATCTTCATCATCTTCTTCCTCAACTTGTTTACCATTTTTGTAGTAATAAAGTTTGAGAGAAGGCTCAAAACTTCTTTTCATAAAGCTTCAAGTAAGTAACTTGACCTCCTTATAGAGTTTTCAAGTTAATTAAGTGAGTTAGATTGGTTTGTAACACAAACAACTCATAGAGACTCTATTTTGAATTGGTATTGATTTAGGTTGAGAGAGAAAAAGAGTTTTGAATTGGGGATTTTAATCTCAAGACAAGCCAAGTAAAGAGGGGTTCTTGTTAATTATCTTCAACAAGGCAAGTATAATCAGTTCTTATAGTATAGGTTTGTAATTGTTCATGAATTTGGTTTTGTGAACAATTTCCATTTGTTTTAGAATTTTATTTCATATGAAATGGTTATAGTATGATGATTAAATTATTTATGGAGTGTTAGAGACTCAAATTATGTTTAAATGGCCTTTGGAAAGACTTAGAAGTAGGTAAAAAATGTGGGAAATTAAACAGTGTAGAAACACGATTTTTCAGGTTTTGTTCTGAAAATTCTGCACTTGAACTTTCGAACTCTTAACCTGAACGTTTGAACTCTTGTCTGAACGTTCGAACTCTTGGCCTGAACATTCGAACTCTTGATCTTACTGGTTTTTGGCTCGGAGCATTCTGCACTCGAACGTTCGAACTCTTGGTCTGAAGGTTCAAATTCTTGCCTGAACGTTCGAACTCTTGGCAGACCATTGAACTTGGCAAGATTTCAAACGACCATAACTTTTTGTCCGTTCGTCGGATTTTGGAGTTCTATATACCGTTGGAAAGCTCTTGGAACGTAGAATCTAACGGTCTATAGTCCCAACTGATTGGATGACTCAAAATGAGTCCATACTGAGGTGATTCTATTTGAATAAAAAACTATTTCATTGCGTGTAAATAGGTCCCATAACTTAGTATTAAGGCTAAACAATGTGATATTCATCGAAAATTGTATTATCTAAACCTTCATAGGTGTTAGCTAAGGTTAGCGAATGTACAAACTACTATTAAAGTGATGTTCATCGAGAATAACACATACATTCAATAACGAACGTTTCACCCATTTGTTTGGTTTAGAAATTCGATTACGAACTTGAATAGATTTAATAGATCGAAAAGTCTATTTGTCTGCCCTGGGATCCAACAGTCCTAAGGACCGTTCGGTCCAAGTCCCGGGCCAGAAACCCGGGACAAGTAGCATGATTCTTAATAGATTTGATGTAATTCCCGAGTCTGGCGCTACATAATAGTTTCTTAAGCTCGTTATTGAGCTGAACTGAATAATGCAATGAATAAATGAATAGTTACTAAAGGTAACAATGAAATGAATAATCCTACTGCAGTATATGGATGGGGTGTTCCGGAGCTCCGTGGTGATGCCAGTGATCTCTGATCAAGACGTTAATAGATCCCACATATATTAGACTGAAAAGTCACTGAATGATAAGCCACCTAATAATGAGTACTCACCGTAAATCAATGAAATGAATGAATATAATTAAATGCTTCCTTTTGGGAAGAATTGAATGAAATAAATGCTATTGTAGTTGCCATCTAGTAATTGATTTTACTTGACCCCACTTGATTCTAATATACACGTTATGGAATTGTATAGAATTTTTTAATGGTTAAATTGAATAGGGTTATTATGAATGATAGCATGTACTATCGAAGATCTGTTTATACATTGTTGAACTGTTGTGTTCACAGTGTTATTGATGACATTACAGGCCCAATTGCCCTTCCCGATCATGCAGAGGTTGTTCCGCTAGTGGAGGAGGCCAACCCGATTCCTATAGGAGGTCTAATTGAATGAATATAGATCAGAGGGCGAGTGAACTAGAACATTTTGAAAGCTATTTTGAAAATTTTAGAATGAACTTGTTATTAATCATGGGAGTGTTCACTTTTGTATATTCATTTTGAATAGTATGTAGATGTCACCGGTATTGTATTTGAATATGCAGTGGTTGACTTGTTAGGAAATGAAATTTGTATAGTGAACTTTGCTTTCAATGTAAAGTACTTATATGTATTCTATAATTGTCAATGTATAAATATATTCCGCAAAAATGTACATTTGACAGGTACGCATGATTGATCCCTTGTGGATTTCGTTTTAACTTCGGTTAATTTGGAGTCTACAAGAGTAAGTATGATTGACTTTGCGACCCGGGGTTAAGCCCTAATTACTCGGATCTCGAGCTCGGGTCGTGACAAGGAAGTACAACTGTTTGAATTTAGACCTAATATGAAAATCCTTATCGATTAAATTCAAATTATAATTTTAGATACTTGGCTTATGGTCTAATTGTCAAATTTGAACTTCTATCAATTTAAATCTATAAGGTCCTATTTTTATTGTGCTTTCCAATGATTTATCATTTATTTTATTATTTCATTATTTTACTCTTATCTCGTTTTACTTCATTTTGTAATTATAGGAACACTTCTTATGTTTGCCATTTATAAGGATAACAAAAGTAACTCATTGTAATCATTGAACATAACTTCAATTCATTAGTGTCTTCTTATTTGAATTTTGTATTTACATTTTTCTCTTTTGTTGTAATTTGATACAAAAAAACCGAAATACAAGTGCAGTTCTAAAATTAGATTAAAAATATTGCCCTTCCAGGTTTATTAAGTTCATGAAAGATTTAAAGATAGAGTAAGTTCATACTAATGTGATAAGCAAAACGCCTTTTAAACACTTTATAGAGATGCCGACGAGCTTGAAATGTCGGTATACATTTCAATCAACGATAATATCTAGGTGGGATAATGAAAAAAGTGCCTTTCAACTAGGAGGAAAGCTCCTTCCAATTCTGCCTCGTCGGATTTGATTGTTGATTTCAAGAAGTTTTACATGTTGTATGTTTGTAGTATCATTCTTTTTCCAAAATCATGTCAGTCGTTTCCATGCAATATCATCATCATGGTTGATAAATTGAAGAAAATTAATGATTATGGATGGGCTATTGGTGTACATGAGTTCCTGATAAAAAGTATACGTGAAAGATCAAAGAGGACAACTAGATTCATAAATGGATATTTCATGGTCTTGGAAGTAAGTAGTAATCCTTTTTTTTTTTTTTAATTATAGTTTTTATAATTGTTACAAAACAATAGAACTTGTGACTCTCATAGCTTCGCTTACATTTATATACCTTTTTTTATAGCCGTGGTATTATGAACATATTAATCAATAGTAGCATATTTGAGTCAATTCATATCTACATTATTTGCGATGGGCTTTGAGTTCTGGATACAGCCAATGCAAGTCTTTTAAAAGTTATATGGGACAATCTTAGCTATAAAGATGTATATACCTTTACTTTTGTCTATGATGTGCTTCTTGTACCAATTTATGATAGTGAAAACAATAAATGAAATTCATCACTATTTTTTAGGTCATTGGAGAAATAACTCCATCTAAAGAAGAAATGACCTTATTATCTCCCCTAATAGTGCCTTAGGTATTTTTTAACTTATTTCTATTCTTTAATTTAAAGTACTTGGTCATTTATATAGTTACGTCCTTGTTGTGACTTACACTTATTTTAATTATGGGCTGCAGGAGACAACGGAGATGGTTGATTTCATAGTCAAGCGAATAGTGAAGCGAATGCCGGATATCATTGTAATTTTGACCATATTTGATTCAAAAAAACTAATTTCATTCAAAATTGTTAATATAAACTTCATGTTTTAAAATTATTTTTCACTAACTATTTGAAAATTACATAGGGCGATCGCGACAACTACATAACGAAGATTAAAGAGTTGGAGCATAACCTTACCATACTAGAGAAAGAGAATGAGCGATTGAGGAATGAAAATATGAAGTTATGGAAAAGAGGGATATTGGTGCCTCAATCGCCTAGGGAGATTGTGGATGCTTCACACTGTCGTATGGATTATCCTGCTTCTCCACATCCGTCAATGTCTGGCTGTGGTGAGACTTCAAGAGCCACCAAGGATATGGGGGTAGAGTTCAGAAGCCATCATAGGTGTTACGGACCCCATATGATGCATGCACAAAAGTAACATTAGAAAGAACGAGGAATAAAGGAACTTGTTGCAAGAGAGAGAGAGAGAGAGAGAGAGAGAGAGAGAGATTGATGATGAAATCCAAGCAAAAATTGATTTTTCGGAAGAAGAGGAGGACGCAGTTGCAATTTTTTGTGCCAAAGTTGGAAAAGGGAAAAGAGTATGAACCATGATAAACTTAGTAACTTTACACCATAGTGCTCACACACGCATACTAAATCATAAGAACTTATATTTATTAGGGATATTTACCGCAAAAATCCCCTTAAATAAGGTAACCACAGTTGAGGGTCCTAAACTTTTACATGACAACCAAGGACTTCCAGCCCAAATCATATCTTTTTTTCTCATTTTGCCCTTTTTTTGTTGATGTCAACATAACCTGTTTCCTATTTTGTCATGAGTAATATTTGTTGACATCAACAAAATACTTGTCGGCATCAACATAAAATTGTGTTGACATCAACAAAAATGGTTATTTATTACAATCAGTGACCCTATAAATTTGTTGACGTCGATAGAAGATTCGTTGACATCAACATAAAATTGTGTTGACGTCAACAAAAACATACCTAGTTAACAGCATGAGTGACCCTGTGAATTTGTTGACGTTGATAGAAGATTCATCGACATCAACATAAAATTGCATTGACGTCAACAAAAACGCCGAGTTAGCATCAACGAAAATTGAGTTTCCCGTTGTTTAGGGTTTTGTTGACATCGAGCAATCTCTCCCTCACTATGATTGAGAAAAAAAGGGATAAGGCGTTGATCTCCTTCCTCTCTCTCTTTTATTCTACTGTTGCTGTTGATTTGGGGGTGAAGAACATTTTTTTTAGGTTTATGTTGACATCAACTAACCAAGGGCAAAAAAGGAATGAAATGTTGTACTTTGAGCTGGAGGTCCTTGGCTGTCATTATAAAAAATTAGAGTCCTCAGTTGTAATTATCCTATTCAATGGGATTTTTGAAATAAATGTCCCTATTTATTAATTACTAAAAAATAAGTTACGTTTTTTTGGGCTAGGGAGGTAGGTTGGCTAAAGATTTGGCATTTAAAAATCAAGAATTTATTGGATGAAGAAGGTTGGTGGATGAAAAGAAGAATTATCTTAATCACTAGAAGATGTCGGCATTATTCCAGCAATTAATGATCTCTATATAATCATCAAAGGAATTTTAATTGAATAAAACATTCACAAATTGCGAAGAATATGGTTATGATAAAGCCAATGTAATGACGGATATACGTTTGGTAGCGAATTCAGTAGTTGGGTTGGAGGATATTGCATTGCATTTGTCCCAACATCAGAGGGTCCCTACATAAATGGAGTAGATAACATGTCATGAGAAATCTTAAACTTGGTGATCTCATTACTTGTAAGATAGAATATGAGGGCTGGCTCAAGGCATTATAATGTGTTGATCTCATTACTTGTAAGATAGAATATGAGGGCTGGCTCAAGGCATCTCATTACTTGTAAGATAGAATATGAGGGCTGGCTCAAGGCATTATAATGTGTTGATCTCATTACTTGTAAGATAGAATATGAGGGCTGGCTCAAGGCATTATAATGTGTTGATCTCATTACTTGTAAGATAGAATATGAGGGCTGGCTCAAGGCATTATACTGTGTTGTATTCCTCCTTTTTGCTTGTTGACATTGCCTTCTCTGTACTCTCTTCTTGGAACATTTCTCAAGACAACTCTTAATCCTCCATCTACCACGTCAGTTATCCACCTTGCTTTTGATTGCATTTACTACCGACAGTGATTCTTCTTCCTCATCTTCTCTTAACACAACATCACCCTTGCTTGTAGCACCTTTTGAATTATCATTCAAAATCTCTTCAAATGGTATTTTCTCATTATGCATTAAATTTGAGAGCCTAAATGCTTCTTGAAACCTCTTTTCACTTTCGGAGCCTTTACTACTATTTTCACAAAATTATGAAGAAGAACATTATATCTTATTGACATATCTTTCTTCTCATCCTCACGTTTGAATCAAATATCTAATGTTTTCAATGTGCATGAAGCGGCTTCTCGTGTCCATCTCTTTAAAATGTATCTTTCATGAATATGTCTTAATTTATGAATTGACTTTTTATAACTGCAAATGATGCATTCATTACTAGAATCATAAGCAACAAAGTGCCTGCACCCTTTTCCATTACTTCTTATATTAAGTATGCGAACAAGCCCAGTTGGTTCAAAAGCTTGTTTTAAAATTCAAGGGTATCAGGATAGATTTTAAGATAAAATAATAATAAAAACCCAATCTTCAGGTTGGATATTTAAACTAGAGATCTGTTTTTAAGTTTTATTGATCTTCAGGTTGGATATTTAAACTAGAGATCTGTTTGAAGTTTTATTGAGAGAGAGAGAGAGAGAGAGAGAGAGAGAGAGAGAGAGAGAGAGAGAGTTTCATACACCATTAATTTGAAAGGAAAAAAATTAATTTAAATTAAGGACATCTAACATTGAACTAAGTACTCTACTCTCCATTTTCTGTTTTACATTAGTGATGATTTAACAGGTAAAGAAAACGTTGAAAATTTTATTTTGCTCGCAGGATTCCACTATGAACAGAAAAACAAAAATCAGCCACATCTGCTAAATGTGGTTGACATGACTGTACACAAGAGAGGGATATCCTAAACATCATCCTGTGACTGCCACAATTCTTGAATCACCATCCCCTTGCAGTTTGGCTGGTTCCGTTTTCTACTTATAGCCACTGGACTGCAAAACCATCTGTTAGGCTCTCTCACCTTTCCCATCCATTCTGTCAGATTCATCTACAATCATGGACTACAATGGCCACTGAACAAAACCATCTTCTCATACTGTGTCACTGGCTGTTTATCAATTCATCTGTACAAGAAACATGGCATGTATTTTGACTGAAATTAAGAGGCAGGTACTACTACTTCCATTTGTCAAATAGCTGCATACATGGCTAGCTTTTGAACTCCGCCTTATCAACTGTCAAACTCCCAGATCCTTCTCACCCAGCAGTTGGACCAAACTCCTGATTTAGTCGAGAGAGAGCAACAGCCGAACCATCTTTCATGCATATTTGCCGACAGAAATGACTAAGCAACTTCCCTAATCTTTACCATTTTCTGCTTGGCCTTGCACTTAAATCTATCCTCCCAACAAACAAGCAGAGATTTTGAAAAAAGGATTCTCCAGTCTGCAAGAAGGTTAGGTCTCCATGTCTATATGGTAACTTCACAAAACTGACTCACTAAGAAACTTAAGTCAGTGATGTGAAATAATATGCTCGGAAGATTTGAAATCTGACTGGAGGCAACAATGATGGGCCATGCTCAGAAAGCTTAAATCAGGAACACTCAAGACATCAACCGGGCACTTAATGCCTTCCCTCGAGCAGTTGTTGATTAGTCCTTCCCTTTCCATAAATATCATTGGAAATAATTGAGCTTGGATACATGAATGCAGTTGCAACTAAACTGAAACAGGAGAAAAGGCCAACCATCCAAAGTATCATAATGTGTGTTCCTTTCCTGCTGCTGAATGCAGAGCTGACTCATCAAATTTAAACCCAGAATCAACCGAATGTGGGAGCTTCATACTGTAACAAATTCATGAGCTGGCTGAAATCAGCATGGAAATCGGGTCCATTTCCAGAGCCAAAGAGTGCAGAAATACTTCATCCAATGTAACCCTATGGAACTTTTGCATTCTCCCAAGAAAGCCTGACTTCCTCACTACGCGAGTGCAATTCCTCATATGCTCCCATACAGATACTGCTGAACCTTACCATGGACTCAAAAATCTGTTTCAGACCTGACTGTACACCAGCATCGGCGCCCCGTTGCATAATTTGTCCAGGTGGCATAATTTGTCCAGGTGGTGTTAGGCCATTCTGCTCGGATACCAGGGCCAGTTTCTTGTTTACTATGTCCAATGCCTTCTGCATTTTTTGCTTCTCTTTCTCCAAGAACTTAAGCCTTCTGTCCATATCTTTATTAGCCATCATCCTCTGATGCTGCTGCGCCGAATGGTTTTCAACCCAGAGTTGAAGCACACTCTCCGAAAAAGCCCGCATGGCATCAAATACTTCATTCTCATTATCTTTAATCCTATCCATCACTTGAAACCAGTGATTACAGATAACAAACACAGGAGGAGCACCAATCCTACCAGGAGAAAAAGGGACGACCCCATCGGGTGTTACCTCCGGTTCATAGTGAATACACTTCAAAAGCCAACTATTCAAGGCTTTGACATAGCTCTTCTGGGCACTAACCCAAGCATAGAAGCTCAAAATCCAATTCAGTAGGTCCTGTTCAAGCTGCATGGTGGCTTCCATATGAGCATCACTAAGTTTTCTACTAGATGCAATAGCATTCAGATTATTAGCCTCTGTTATGATCTGACATTGCCTTTGATGGCATTCCAGCATGAGTTTCCACATTCCAAGTAACCTGCAAAAGAAATATTAACACATTAAATATTTTTATTGGTAAAATTATTTGAACGCACAACCTCATGGTTGCAATAATGAGCACCTTCCACTGTGCCAATGCATTAAATATTGTTGCACTTGCAAAGAAAAATCAACGAGTATCCACAGGCAAGATTTGCAATATCAAAATTGCAAAGCACACACTCTGAGAATAGAAAGATTGCTATTCTCAAACAATGCATGTGCATCGCAATTATACCAAGTAATTAAACGTAAAATACGAGAAAATAAACACCAGAGCAATGACAAAGATAAAAACATTTAGCTAACCTAAAGCAACAAAGTTATCCTCAAGTGGTTAGCATGGAAGTTCATAGTAAATAGGAATCAAGTCAACTGCATTTGTTTGACATTTCTAACAGACAGGAATGAAACACAGAGGATCATATGTATTTTCTCTGTCTGTCTCTCCACTTCAGCATTTGTAGACAAAGGTAGCAACTTCTATATCCCAAGCAAAAGTTCAGTATAGCATATGCTTCCCGATGGGATGTGCAAAAACATAACATTCCAATTTTCTCTGATTTCCAGACTGTAAAACTGCTCTGAATATGCAAAAGAAACCTCCACCCAACAGATCACCAGATACGATAAGCACTGATGCGCTTCAGTGTGCCTCCTGATAAGAGAGAATGAGCTCAACCCAGTTTGATGAGTACATAGGTTAATAATCAAGACAGACAATTTGAAGTCAAGTTTGAGGCAGAAAGACTGGAAGTGAAACCATGAGACAAGGAAAGATGACTGTGTTTTACAATACGCAACATTTTTAATACCATTACAAAGTTGGACTTCCCGTTCCAGGTATATAATTTTTAAGCAGATTGTTCCATACAGGAATAGAGGCAAGCTCCTGTAAATTCCCGGAACTCTTGCTTGACCAGGAATTACTGCCTTTTCTTGCATTGCCCTTTTGTTAGTTACATTTGATTCCTAAATCTCCTCCTTTGCAACTGACCAGCTTATTTTTGTCCTTTATTGGATAGGTAGGGATGAAGCCCATTGAGGAAAAGGGAATAAACATTTGAGGGAAATTGATGCAGCAGCACCAATAGTCCACACACTCATGGGCCACATGCAGGACCCATTGAAGCCTAAGAAATTTTCATATTTTTAATTGTTTCAAATCTTAGTGAGGAGTTGTAATTAGAATTAGGTTTCGAATTTTAGTAGGATTCTTTTCTTAGCTTTGTTCCTAGTTTAACTAGTTTTCTTAGGGCCTAAGTTTCTTTTATTATATATATAGCAGTGTAGAGATTATAACCTCAAATTTGGAGTTAATAGAATTTTCCTTGTGGGACTTATCGTTGGAGAGTGTTCTTCTACGTGTGATTGTTTCTGTGGAAACCTGAATTGTGCTGCGGCACCTGCGATCCTAACGATAGGATTGTATCAGAAATAGTGCAACTTGCAATTGTGCGGAAAGGTTCCTCATGGAGCTTGGTGATGGGAACAATAAAATCCACGCATACTGCTTTGGGCCTCCATGCGAGGGAGTTTCTAAGTATATCCGCCTGAACATACAGAGAAATTGGAAGGTAACTTTGGATGTGGCTTCAATGAAAGCATCTAGCATGCATATTAAGCCCTCCGGTGGGTGATTATAAACCTCATAGATGGCAGCTCCAAAGGCAACCAGGGCCATCAAGATTGGGGTTAGTCACAAAGGACAAGCAAGATGAGCAAGGTGTTATTGTGCCGTCTTTCTCCAAGTCAATTGGCCTTGTAGATTCAAATGGAGGAAAATCTTGAAAAAGATAAGGCCTCCACATCATCTGTTCAATGCTACATGGGCCTGTCCTAGTAGGAAACCAAAGGAAAGCCATCACATGGGCTCGAGGAGATCGAAGACATCTCAAAGGAGACAAAAGTCACTTTCCGTCATATTAATCATGAAGTTAATGCAACGACAAGACTCACCAGTAAAAGCAAGAGCTAACAAAGAGAGTATTTTGATTGAATCCTCTAATATCTTAATGTTTTTGTTAACCATCATTTTATCATGATTTTACATCATCTCGATGGAATCATACCTATCTACATAGTTTCATTTTAATGTAGTTAGGTTATTCTTAAAAAAAAAAAAAAAAATTGAAAGTCAGGGTTGAGATGCATGCAATCTGCCCAATGCCTTCATCCAATCTGATGCATGATTTGAGCAGTCCCTGCACAGATCCTAAATGAACTCCTAATCAAATTAGGTAAGCTCTTAAAAACACCACTTGAGTTTTGAACCTAGTCAATCTAAATTCCAAAGTCCAAGTCCTGTTCAAATTCAAAGGCCTTATTCAATCTAGACTGACGTCCAATATCCAACAGTCCTAAACTTCTAAGAGTCACCTCACAACCCACTTTATAGCCTCAAGAATCCTTGCACTACCAACATACAACCATAGCACAGTCCCTCTTCTACCCAAACAGTAAAACCCAAAGCACCCACCCTCTTACATTCACATCCATTCAAGCGACCAATTTGTTAGCGTTGTCCACCTCACCCAACAGCCCCTATCCAGTTCCCAACCTGCGGCAGAACATCGTTTGAGACTTTGAGTTGTTATTCTTGCACAGTCTCTATTTCTGTCTGATATGGGAGCAGTCCAACTGTTGCTAATTCCTTGGTCATTAAGACTGAATATCCGGCAGATTTAATTGGAAGTTCCTGAGGTTCCAAGCTCTATCTGGGAAAAAGATCCATATATTTTTGTGGATTGAACGAACACAATTGAAGGCTATTGCTAGTGCCATTGGATGATAGGTAATTGCAGGGTAGATTCAGCACTGATGGAGAGCCAAGGTGATGCCTGAATTTGGCGGTTAGTGTAGCATATGCCAACATTGGACAAGATGAAGTTAATATTAACTGACAAGTAATTTTTATGAAAAAGAATAAATTCCATGTGCCATCAAAAGATAATTTAAACCTCATTATGAGATCAACTTGCAAGTTTGGAGTTCACTCCCACCAGATAAGTGGTAAAAAGATGCCAACCATGGGAACTAATAGAAGACTCATTGCTTTAGAAGATTGAGATCCTAACACTATCTTCCACACAACAACCTGCAATCGTGTACACAACCTCCTAGTTGATAGAGGTTGCATCTCTCAAGTTGCTAGCCAGTAATCCCAAAACAAATTGGTGACAGAAAACTACATAAACAATTACTTAACACCACTCTCGGGCAGGACACCACCCGAATCTAAAGCACACACCCGCACAAGACTATAATGCAGCATGGGGCCTTCTTGCCCTGCACAAACACACAACGCAGCATGGGGCATTTTTTCCCTGCGTGATTTTGAACTCGAAACCTTTGACTCTGATACTACGACAGAGTTGCTAACCAGTAATCCCAAAACCAATTGGTGATAGGAAACTGCAAAAACAACTAAACATCATCTATCAGTGTTCATGGTTGGTATCTCTTGCTTCTTCCATGACAAGACTCTTAATACTATCATGCTCCTAGTGATCATATGTGATAGCTTTTATAACAACCTTCTATGAGTCCTCGTGGCTGGTACCTCCACTTCCTTATCGGTAGGACTCTCAACATGTGTCCAGACAAGATGTTGATTGTACAATTGTGTTAGCAACCCCCTCGTGATGGAGGTGATGCAATCAATATGATATGGAAAGAAGCCATAGACAAGTAGAGCGTACCTAAAGAAGAGTATCCACACCTTTACAAATTTGCAAGGGCAAATTACACCAAAATCCAAGTAAACAAAAGGTGCCTGATCATTTTCTAGATCACTTTCTTCGAGTGTAATGTCACCTGATGAACGTCACAAATCTGACTCGAGGCCTTGGGCATGTGACCGCAAGTCCATTATGATGAAGAGTCAAAACTCCAAGCCCCATTGCGTTAAAAATCAAAACCGAAACACAAATCATTCTAAAGGAGTGAATCAAATTGAATCGCCAAACCCTATCGCCAACCGTAGGTTTTTTTTATTTTTTATAGACAAATAGTACCATAAAATGAAAATAACAAAACTAATGGCTGTTAATAATCCATCCATACAAAACCAATACATTGAGATATATATATATATATATATGATGTAAAATCATATGAAGAACATCATTAACGTATTGATAGAATCATATGAACATCACTGACACAGATGTGTAAAGAATTGGATATGTTGGATTCATGAACACTGCTAAAAAAACAACTAGCCTTTTTTTTTTCCCTTCATAAAAGTAACATTGCTAGGATATGTTGCCTGAAGTTAGAAATGATTCATTAAAAAAAATATAAAAATGAAGAACGTAGGGCAAAACCCTCACCTATGGTCCAATGCTCTAGTTAAGTGAAGCCTTGTTTCCCCCTAAAACCACCCCAAATTCTTAAGAGGTTTCCATAATGAGACTATAATTTCTTTAAAAAATTGGATAAAACGGGCTAAACGTAGCCATGCCACCCAGATGAGTTGCCTGAATCATAATACTTAAACCTGCCGAGAGAGAGAGCGAGAGAGCGAGAGAGAGAGAGAGAGAGAGTCTTGGTACTGCAGCATGAATCATGAGATCCCAGAACACATGAAGCAACAAAAAAGCCAATTAAGAGACAAGGACGAAGACAGAAACGAGGCAAATAATGAATATAGGTGGCCCTCAACAAATGAAGGACCCAATCTCACAGAAGGTAATGGAAAATCAAGAAAAAGAATGGCTGGAAAAAGTTGGATTTGAAGAATGAAGAATCTACACACGCAACATATTCAACTGGACCAGAAGTTTCAGAAGAAAAGACTAAAACATCAAATGACAATCTCACCATTAGAGTTGTTTAAAAAGAAGATTCAACCAGTGAATCCCCAACCAAACCACCCTAAAAAAAAAAAAGAAAAAGAAAAAGAAAAAGAAAAGAAGGAAAGAAATCCCACATTCGCCTCTTCTTTTTTTTTTTTTTTTTCATATTCAACACGTGGAAACATCAAGGGTTTGATAGCACATCCAAGAAAAATCCAACTGTCAGAAGAAGCAACACTCAACATCTAGAGGAAAAGATCAAATATCCAAGCCAAACAAAGAGAATAAAGATTAACCAACAAATTCAGAAGCATGTCCAGCAGATCCTCAACCCACAAGGACGTCAATGTAACATGAGAGTGAGTTTCTTCCGAGCAGAGAACCGATGCAAGTCCAATAGTATGTTGCACCAATTTAGATCATGGGCCAGATGCAAACTGTGGTATCCAGTGGGCATAGTCAGCCAATGTCCCAACAAGTTCTAGGCCCAGTCACATTTTCCTGGGTTTTTGTTTTTAGAAGATTTGTTACATTTAAGAGGTTGATTTGTTAGAGACTCTTATACTGTCAAGAGCCTAAACAGTGCAAGTAACACGAGTTCTGATCGTAACTGGCTACAAATGGAAAGTGGCGTCCAATCCATTCATTTTGAAAAGGGGCCCGTTTCAGGTGCCAAATGAACTACATTCGACGTGAAATCAGATCAACTACATACTAGGTAGGTTATTCAGTTACCTATGCAACCAAACCAATATTATCTAATAATAATGCCATTTGGAGAAGTTCAGGCCCATTTACTGATAAGATGTAATCTGGTTACAAACTTACCCACATTTAGTCATTCAATGGGGTGCAACTTGCGTACACGCAATGGGATGTTCACTTGTGTCTGTAAAGGGATGTTTTGTTTATATTCTGAGGCTATTATATTTATTATTAAATGTTTTTTTAGGTCTTCAATTGTGTGTGCGCTCTTAACCATAGGTGTGAAATCTTTATTCTTTCTTCAAGCTTTAGCTTAGGATTTGATCTTCAAACCATATCCTTCACATCCTCCAAATTTTGTATCAGAGCTTCAGCCTCCATCAAAACTCCTCCACCAGAAAGTCATATCAGCATCTTACACTTGACCCCACCTTAACCCTAAAACTGCTCATTAGCAAAGACCATTCTAAATTAGATGTACTAAGCTTCAAGGTAAACAAATGTTGGAGCAAGATATATTCCATATCAGAAGTAAATGCATTTAGAACGATAGATCAAACAGTCCATGGCTTTCAAAATAACTAAAATTATCTAAACAAGGAAATATTTTTTTTAAATTAATGCTGCTTAACATGGCCATTGAAGTCTGTAGCCTACGGTTTGTATCAAATACCAAGGAAAACAATTCATATCTATGCAATGAATCTCATTTAACCGTAAAACTTAGAATCCAGGTGTGAATTTTCTATTCAATACTCGTTTCATCAAATCTTACAATTCAAGCAATTCGGCTATGGGAGAATAGCCATGCCATGAGATTAATATTAATAATATTTTACTTTTTCTTTCCTTTCTTTCTTTCTTTTTTAGCCTTTATTTAAAGGTAATTTACACATTATAGAAACCTATTAAAAATCTTTGCGGCTTTAGGAAGGTTCTAGAGAGGAATAATGAATGAGCATTTGACTGTACATAGAGTTTTGCCCTATATCCATTTGAGAAAAAAAAAATGATTTATTTATTTTTTATTTAAAGATATAAAAAAAAAATTATTGCATTATTTTCCCTACTGACATTGATATCTCAAACATATTTTACTATTTACACATCATTTATGATATATTAATATATGTCAATGATGTTCTTCATAGAATTGTATAGCCTTATTGTATTTATGCTGCTATTGATGGATAGTAAAATAACTATTTTTTCATTTATTAATTTTAAATTATTTTTTATTTTTATAAGAAAATAGAAAACCCTACAATTTGCAATACCATTCGATTCATCCGCTCTAATGATTTGCGATACAGTTCCAAATTTCAAAATAATGAACATGGCTGAGCACTGACTATTTAGTAGCATTTGGAAAAGGAAAAGCACTTAGAGAAGAATTATTTGAATAAACTTGAACCCATTTCCTTTCACCAAATTTGAACAGGGACCCATTTCCTCTCACCAAATTTGAATAGAGAGAGAAGTACGTTTTCACCATTTTGCTATAGTAAGAGTACTAGTGAACACAAAGCAATCAATGAGGAAAAAGGGAAGATTTAGAGAAAACTGCCTATGTATCCAAAAACTACAGATAACAACATGCCTTCTTAATTTTTGAAATGACCTCCTTTATTAAGCTAAAAATCTCAGCCGACCAACTTGACTGGCAATCAAAATGCCAACTTGTTAGCGGTTGATAAAATCCAATTATTTTACTATAGAAGGATGAATATGCTCATAGATCTAATCCGATGCAGATTATTAAATTGAGGGTGTAAATTACAGTTATCGACCAAAAAAATTGAGTGCGCTAACCCTGATCAGATTAATTAAGATAGATCACTGATGTCTCGCATTATTTTCCAGACTAAAAGCTGGATGAGGCAGAAACCTAAAGGTAAGGAAAATTTTATCCTTTTAGGACAAACTCCAGTTCATGTCATCAGTTGACTGAAAACTGGTCATTGACTAACAGTCAAGGTGGTTGACTGAGGTTTTCAAATTGATAGAGGTAGTAGTTATGTGTATAAATATAAAAAGTAGATATTTTTTGTAACTGTAAAAAATCCAGTTGGTCACAAATAAACTGAAAAAAAAAAAAAAAAAAAAAAAAAAAAAAAGAAAGAAAGGAGAGTTCAGAGTATGCTAAACATCACATGCTTCAAAGTTCCTAACACTACTTGACTCTAGAGGTTCAAGAGTACCAGAAGCATTGGAAGAGTATGAAATATTTGGAAGAGTATGAAATATTTTAGAAAGTTCACAGCAACAATGAAATGTGACTATGTGAGTTCAAGTGCCAGAAGCAAAAGTTCACAGCAACAATGAAATGCGAGTTCAAGTGCCAGAAGCAAAGGACGAATCACATACCCTTGAATTAATTGAGCAATCTGCGGCCACAAATCTTCATCCCTCAGCTTACTTATTTTACTTGATATCGAGTCCACAAAGTGGAAAGCTATTCTAATTTTTGTTGATAATTTTCTGACCAAGGTTCGGGTAGATTCAATTTTATGAGCCTCAGCACCCCTTTCATCCAAATTCTTTAGCCGCATGCACTGCTTCTCATGGATCATCCGCATCTTTTCCTCTACCTAAGAGATAACAGAAACAAGAGGTACCGATTACTTCAAACATTCTTAGGGGACAGTTAGTGAATAATATGCGACCTGTCAGCATTTTTTGGCACGACAGAAAAATTAAACGTAAGCTTGACAAACCCAGTTCATTGTTACCATATCATGCATAAGATGATGGATTCTTAGCTATAGCAGAAAACACCATATGAGTAGCTTCACACAAGAACCTCAGTAGGGTAGCGTCAAGAAATTTTGCTAGCAGGGGACTGAAATGGGTTACATGATGAGTATGGTGCTTATTATTACAACTGAAATCTGAAGTTCCAGACAATGGTGCACCCACTTTGAAGTGTCCAGGCACCATGGTGAAGAAACTAGAGGGCTTAACGTGACACGTGCAAAAGTGAAAACTACAAAATTGATTTCACATTATAAAACATGATAATGCAAGCAAGCATGAAAGTGAGCAATACAATCAAAATGCGATCACAAAGACTATATACAGTTATAAACGCAGATGTGCAGTATGATACATGAAACATAGTGTAAACTAAAAGCCAATACTGATCAAACACATTCCAAAACGAGTCAATGACCATAGTATGCTTCAACAATTGAAGACGGAACTCGCCAAAAACTAGCCTAAAGGACATAAATCTCTAGGAGTCTAGAAGCATCCTCAAATCCTCATACCAGGCTAAAATATCCCAATTCCAAACCTGTAGGTGAATCAGCCATGTTTGCAGGGTTTTATTTATTTATTGTGACTAGTAGCCATGTTTGCAGCATGAAATATATACTTTTGTCAAGTGCAGATTTTACACAATGCATTAGGCGTACATGTCATGTAGTAACACGTGAAGGAATGAGAATCGATTTGTCTGGAGACTAGAGACAGATACCCTGTGATTAAAATCGACCATTGGCAATTTTTATGTGGTAAAATCAACTCCTCTTAAACAACTTCAAAAGTCGTCTTAATCACAAAGACAGACAAGCCCAAAAACCAAACTATAGGAACACAAAATTTCTAGCAGCAGCAATGGGTTCTTTCTCTCAGAGCAAAGAGGTGATGAGAACATGTACCTTAGTCGGTAAACGGAAATGGTCAAAGGCACCCATAAACACTTGCATGTAGACCCAAAAAAATGACTATGTAATAATAACAGAGAGCAAAATTTGTAATCAGGTAGAATGGTCTCCCGCCATGTATTCCCTAGAAAACAACCACTTAGTCACCGAGGTGGTAAAGACAATTAGACCAAATGACCCTCCACAAATGAACTATCGAACTAATGCAACTCGGACTAGAGAGATTCATCATTGGACTGAGTGATCTTTGATGCATACAATCTCACAATAAATTTTATTAAGCATTAAAAAAACAAAATTTTAGCAATTTTTAATTTGGTGGGTTTTAAATAAAAGGAATGTTCCAAGAGTGAGAACTACCTATGGAAAGACAGGTGGATTCCCAATAACTATAGGTTTGCATCAGGGGTTGGCCCTTACCTCTTCGCATTGATTATGGATGAGTTGGCGGCACATATTCAAGAGGAGGTACATTGGTGTATGTTGTTTCCCGATGATATAATGTTCATGGATTAATCAAAAGATAGTGTGAATGCAAAAAGATAGCGGAAGGCTTTAGAATCCAAAGGCTTTAAAATAAGTTGTATAAAGAGTGCAACTTCTGTGCACATATACAAAGAGCTCAAACTATTATGAGAATTGAAACCCAGAAGATACCACAAAGAGATTCATTCCGTTGCCTTGGCTCGATAATTAGCAAGGATGGGGAGATTGATGAAGATGTCAAACATATGATAAAAGTGGCATGCTTGAAGTGGAGACTAAATTCTGGAGTGCTTTATGATCGATGAATGCCATCAAGATTGAAAGAAAAAGTTTATAGGACAGTGATTAGACCAGCTACGACCTATGGAGCTAAATGTTGGCTAATCAAGAAGCAACATATGCACAAAATAGATGCAGCACAAATAAAAACGTTAGGATCAATAAGGTATAAAACTAGTTAGGATAAAATTAGAAATGAGCGATTTCGAGAGCATTTAGGGGTAGCATCAATAAGGTATAAAATTAAAAAAAGTTCAAACCAACAGTTATCCAGCTTTCATCATTGAAGCTTATATATATGGAGAGGAATTTTCAAGTGGACTCGTGCAAATAGCTTAGATGCGCACAGCCCAAGTGAAAGACCTATGATCGATACAAATGGGACACACATTACAAGCCCCCTCAATGTCACTGATCCCATGCATTTTACACCGATTCAAATGGGATTTGAGTTTGACAGTTGGATTAAAATTTAAATAAAACAATACATTTTAAAACTGTTCTAATTGAAGACCATGGATCAAGGGGTTAGGATGATCTGATGGGCATGAAATTTTGCACACAGGTGGGTCACATTTATATCTTTTGATCCCCACCCTCCCATGAATTGATGTGGCCCCAGTTAGCCCCACAAGGCTGTGCACAAAATGTTTAGATGAGCATGTGCACAACTGAAAGGGGTTGTAGTTGTACATACATACAAACATATTTTTTTTAATGATATGTACACGTCTATATACATACGTGGATTTCTTTCTACTAAGAGGTACCTCTCATGGCTTGCATGAAAGGTAACCTTTTTTTTTATCATTGATTACACACACACATATATATATCGTTGCGTGCTCTTGTGCATATATCCGCACAAGAGCCCAATCGAGATGGCCAGTGGGCCCCACTAATCATGGCTGATGTAGGTGATCAAAAGATATCCAAGTGGGACCACTGACCACCCTATATACAGTGACGGATCCAAGAATTTCTCCAAGAGGGGGCAAAGAAGAATTAAAACCTACAATAAGCAAAAGATGTATAAAAAAGTACTAAGTTAAATTAACATAAACACTTGTACATCAATTAGACATTCAATTACACAAAATAAGATCTATTTTACAATTGTCCTTGAGGAATTTTCATGTTTTGGAACCCTTCATGAATATGCCTATATGACAGAGTTTAGACTATCAAGGTCCCATCTAGTAATGAGTATTTGTTTCATCACAGTCCCATTTTCATCACTACCATCAACGTTTGTCAATTAGGAATGATAATTAGTGACCATTTTATTTTTATTTTTTGTAAAACTGCATTTTTTTTGTATGAGATCGTACAGACATGACCAATCATGTACTCAATCGGACAGTAGGACCTACTCCTATTAGATGGGATGGTATTCATTTTGAGCGGTTCGGATTATAATTATGTGGGTCCTACAATGGATTTCCGGAGACCCATAAGTTACCATGTAATAGTGATTTTTGGATATTTCTAATCTATAAAAAGATGGCAAGCCATAAAATAATCTAGTGGGCCATCATTCTTTCTAATCTAATCTAACCATTTACATAGCCCTAAAATTTCAATCCAATCTAATCAAAATCAGCATTCTTGGCAGATTTTTAAATAACATGGTATCAAAAAAATTCACACAACATAAAATAAAGAAAAAATAAATAAGATGAAGAAGTAATTGTATTTAACAAAAATACACAAGACATGAAAAAAATTAATATATGCATTTAAATATATAATCATTAAAGAGGCATCCATTGAACTCGAGTAAAAAAGAAAAAGAGAAAAAAAAAAAAAGAAACAAAATAATTACCCGTATAGCTGTATTTGAGAACCAATGCAAATGAGTTAAGTGTTGAAGAATGAAGGAAGCGACAATAGGCAATGAACGTGTACAATAAAAAAAAAAGAATAAGTAATTGTATTTGGGAACCAAGAGAGAAATAAGGCAAGAGGAGATAAACTTGTTGTATAAGGAGAGTCAATATCTTGTGCAGAGGATGGCTTGCTTTTGAAGAAATAAAAAAGACAATATTGCCCCAGCTCCTCTTGTGATTTTATTACTTAGTTGTAGCAAAAAGTGAGAAGGGGCAAAAATAGTAAAAAGATATAATTGCCCCTAGAAAAAATTTAACGGAACTTAACCCCCATGTGAGAATTTCAAAAAATTGAGGGGCAATTGCCCCTCCTCACCCTTGTGTAGATCCGTACTTAACTATATATGAAATTTCAAGTAAATCCTATGATCCCAATCCGTTGATTAGTGGCCCACAAGTTTAACAGTTTTAAAATACATAAAAAAAAAAAAAAAAAATTGATCCACTGGCCGAGTCCATTCACATCAGTGTAAACCCCATAGTACCCGTGACATATTAAGAGGGAGAAGGAGGGGTTTGGATGGTCAATTTGGATTGGTCATGTGGTGGGCCCCAATGGGCTGTCTTGCATGGTGTCTTAGTGTGAGACGTAGCCACAGGAGCAATTCTCACAAACGCACGAGAGAGAGAGAGGAAATCGATATAGGCCGTTCTTGTCCAATTGTTCCTATTAACTCAAAAGAGAAATGATAACTCCATTTAAGCACAAATACAAAACTGATGTGTTTCAAATGGCCAGCCCAATAACCCCGAAGGTTAGCTCAGGTGGCTTAGGACGACGGTTTGGTCCCGAAGGTTGAGGGTCCGAAACTGCACTACCATACTGTGGCCATAGGGGATTTACGCGGCTCCCCCTAGGCCCCTAAGCATTAGTCTGGCCCAAAGGGAAATGACATGGGCTACATAATACATATAATTAATTAGCAAGTGATGCTGGGATAGCTCCTAGACAAATAACATAACCAGTCAGTCTCAAACAATTACTAAACATCATCAAAGAAGATTTAGCCCTTATGGTTGACTGATGCAACTATTGAAGAAAAACTGCCACACAGCCCAAACATTCAATGTGTTAGGAAATAAAAAACAAAAGATGCAATCAAACCACATAAAGAAGGCACACAGATTTACGTGGTTCCCTCGATCTTGAGGTACGTCCACGGATCACACCGATTCCACTATGCTCAAAGGCAGAAGATGAGAATACAAGATACCAAATCTCTGGTGGCTATGCTAGGGTTACATAATAGCACAGGGTAATATTACGGAAAGATCCAGGTGAAATCAGGCTCCACACATAACACAATGTAGTATCTATTTGATACCACCCAAATTTCAAATCTATGTAAATTTATTGGCATTATATGAACTTCTGAAGAGTAAGAACAATGTGCATGTAAAGTCAAGAAATGCAGCAAGTCTATTTCAACATACCTTGATTTCCTCATAAAGCTTTTTCTCCCAAATGTACAATTTCTCTAGCGTTGAAGAAAGACCTTTTGATTTCATCCACATGTCTTCCTCAAAGTCTATGGAAAGATCAACATTTTCCGCAATCGGCAAAGCATCAGCACCTTTATAGTGAGATGGCAGTGAAGATATTGCCGATAAAGGAGTAATCACATCCAGCATCCTCGATGAAACTGTGGCAGAAAAGTATTCAAATTCAAAATTTGTGTCGGTGTTTTTTGAAAGGCAACATCAAACTATTTATTACATCAACCATTCAAAAAAATATATATATATATATATATATCATTGCATCAAGAGGGGAAAAATTAAAGCACAATAAATCTACAGGTAAGAGCTCTTGCAACTACCAAACATGGGAGAGTGGCAGTTAGTATTAATAGAGTATCAAGTAATCAGCGCTCTAGAGTGAAGTCAGATTTATAGTTCACAAACCATCTATTATCCAATTAATTGTCTCCTCTCAATCGAGGGAGTTTATGGATCAAACAACATCAGATATCCAACTCATCTAAAACATCATATGAATGAACTCCAGAAAACAAACCAACCTCCGTACAAGTTCCAAGTATTTCAGGTACTTATACAGGAAACATTAAAATCACGAAGAAAAATGAAAACTATGAGCTTACTTATCATAAAAATCAGCAAGAGAAATGAAAGTTATGAACTTACTTATACCTTTATATACAGAATTCTTCCCACAGTATGGAAGTTTCCCCACCTCAAGAATCTTTGAAACCTCGCTGCCCGAATCCGAAGCACGAAGAAATTGCTCCTTAATTTCGCTCACAACCTCAGAATCAGACCGCAGCCCACGCCCCTTCACCGGAGCCACATTGCCATGACTTTCCACCGGCGGCTTCTCATTCGCAATAACATTCTTATCCACCAAATGCACCCCATGTTCCACTCCACTGCTCTCTCCCACCGCCCTCGATCTCACTCCATACTCCACCTCTCCCCCAATTCCCCTACTCCTCTCATCGCCACCACCACCCCACTTTTCAACCGCGACGAACTTCTGCTCGCCATAGACCTCCTTCACGACCTCCTGCTGGTATTCGTCCTCCAAATCCGGGATCCCTTCCTCCTCACGCAACTCCTTCGAGTCGCGGCTGGGGGTGTATGTAGGATAGTACTCCACGGTCGACTCGAACGGGTTAAAGAAATCCCAGGTGGAGGCATTGGGCGGTGGCGGAGGCGGCGGGGGTGCTTCCTTGTCGGAAGACTCTGCTCTGGCGGCCGCCACCGCCTGCTGCGGAGGCGACGACGAGTACGAGTATTGGGGCAGCGACCCGAAGAACCCATTAATTCCGCCATAATTCGAGTAAGGATACTGATAAGGGTAGGGAGCGCTAGGGTTAGGGTTCGGAGAGTAAGCAGATCCGCCGAAATGGATTTTTTCGGGGCTCTGCGGGCGCTGCTCGTAGGAGATGGAGGCGGCAGGGCCGCCGCTGCGGGCGTAGTTCATGTAGTAGCGGGGAGGGCTCGGGGCTTGGATTTCGGGGTCGTGGTCGTGAAAAGGAGATCCGGAGATATCCGAATCAGAATCCGAGTGGAAGTGGAGGTGAGATCCGGAATTGGAGTGAGAGTGAACGATTGGAGGAGAGGAAGAGGACGGCTTGATGAGTTCGGGGCTGCGGGTTTCTATTGCGGGTCCTGGATCCGGATCGCCTTTTCTCTGAGTAGGGAGAGGGAGGAAAGGCGAAGATGGAGCCATAGTGTTTTGGTCCAGGTCAAAGAATCGCTGCAGAGAACACGCAACCGATTTCAGTGACTGGAGATATGCAAGGTGGGACTGAGCTAGCGAGTATCTATGGCGGATGGCGTCTTCCAGGAGCTGGGACCGCTCTTTGCACAACACCACCGCTTCCGAATCGTCCAGTTTCGATCCGCCGCATCCCATCGCGGATCTATGTCAAAAAGATATGGAGGAAACAAAGATGAAGGAGGAGTCGACAGACTACTAGGCAAAGAGAAGAATAAAGGATTTGCAGACTGTTTTGGGATCTAGGGTTTGGAACGGGGAAGATAAGAGAGAGAGAGAGAGAGAGAGAGAGAGAGAAGAGAGACAGAAAGGGAATCTTTTGCCAGCAAGAAGTGTTTTGTCGTAGAGTAGCAGAAGGAGAGGTAGAAGAAAGAGTGGGGGGTGCGTAGAGCGCACCGTCGTCTTTGGTAGCTACTTTGGCAGCTGCAGTAGCAGTCTCACGGTGGTTTGGTATTTTTTTTTTTTTTTTTCTTCTTCTCTCGTTCATGTACGAGAGGAAGGGGTTTTAGTAAGTATGTAATGGTACACCTCGGGAGTACCAAAAGAGTACACTAGCTTCTAGCTGTAGATCTGTTGAGGAGCGAGTACGACAACGGGAGGAAATCGTGCTTCGGTCGTTACCGTGACGACGGTAAGTTTCTAGAAGTGTAAATTTAGGTGGGGTTATTAGACTTTACTAATTAGGAAAATAACGTAAGATTGCGTATCTATAATAAGTTTTGTGTTCTCAAAATTTACTAATAGTAAAATGTGAAAGAAAAAAAAAATGAAAGCTTTGATTGGTTTTGATGTCATTATCTTTCTTCTTTGAATGGAAAATGTTCATCAAGGCAAGTAGCACATGCGAACTATAAACTCAACTCAGCATAAGTGTGATTGTAATGCAGGGGCGGACCTACGTATGAATCACTTGGGGTGGTAAATTTTGAAATTGTCAAAGATTTAAATGGGTCTAAACAATTGTCCTACGTATGAAATTTGTTATTGTTCCCACATTATAAAACCTTAGTGAAAACACTCATCTTCTCTTCTAATTGCAGGCAACCAAATTCCAGCTTAATCCAAACAACTAGGATTAAAAAAAATGTTAACTTGGGCTTTTTTTTATGATGATGAATTATTGATCACTTTTAGGAGAGATAGTTGGAAGACCCTTCAAGTGAGTAGGAGAAATGAGCATGCAAAAATTTAGCGCACCCACCCCCCCTTTTCGAATTTAGCCATCATCCCCCCAAAATAAAAATCCTAGGTCCACCAATATTGTTGTTATGTATAAATTTATGAGGCAAGCAAGCTATATGTCTTGAATGTTTCAGATATTTTATGCACTTACACATGATGATTTGGTAAAATGTATTAATGATTTTATTCTATTATTGATTTGCATTGATTTGAATTAAAAGTGCATTAATTTCTTTTATTAGTTCATTAAATGGTTTTGAAAATGTGGTTGGTAGTTTGCATTTATTACTTAATGGTGATTTAAATGAACCCTTATGATGTGGATTTTCTCTTATTCTTTGTGGTTGAATGATTGATGATGATGGGGGTGTTGATGTGAAGTTGGTATAATGTTAGAAAGTGGTATTGGAGCCTCCCATGGGGAGTGAAAATGTGGATGAGGGAATTGTAAGAAGTGGAAATGAAATGGGAGCAGAATTGTCCTGGAACCCATTTCTGGACAGTTCGCTCGAGCGAACCTGGTGGTCGCTCGAGCGATTCATTGTACAATAAAAAAAACACATATAAAGTCTATTTCTTTGGTAGGATTTCAAATAAAAAAAATTAAGGTGTTGGATTTTTTTTTTTTATGATATAATGGCTTGTCCTTAGTATTTGCAAATTTCTCGTGTCTTTCTAATAATTTCAAGATCCCAGCCATATAAATGGTCTCGGGGCAGAATTTTGATACTCCAAACCCTTTGCATATGCCCAAATACAAAAAAGCATTCAAAAGTTCTACTATGTCTGAGAATTAAAAAAAATAAAAAAAAGATTTTTTTGAATTCCTATAATGGGAGAGCAATGGTTTAAATTAGAATGCATTTATGAAAAAATCACGGCAAAAGGAAAGGGAACATTGTTTTTTTTTTTCATTTGATACGGCAAATATATAAATAAGTTATTTGTGGTAAAGAGTATTAAATTTCTTATGGTAGGAGCAAGAATACTAGAATAAAATTCTACAAGAGCAAAATCCTTTTTCTAAGAGACACCATCAGCGGTGACCTCACCTACCTCGACTCCCTTTTATTGGAGCTGATTTTGACCCTATGTTTTTAATTTGAGAGAGAAACATAGTCTTGTTGACCTAAGACTCGACCCTAGTTGGAAGCAAAATTCAAATATTGATAGTATACATTTCACTTACAATTACATTCGTAATGAACCATCAACATACATACAATGAGGTCATAAGAGTTTTATAAACATAAACTGTCCGGACGTGGACAAACTGCAACACCACGCCCCCACGTGCCTTTGCGTTCAACCATGGGTCATTGAAATACAGCTATGGGGGAGAGAATGAATACGGTTTGGTAATTGCGTATGGTTTTGAATCTTGACTCCTGTCGTTGGTGACGACATTTTTACGTTTGAGAGGTCTGTGTGTGTAGGTTGGAATTTGAATGGGTAGAAGAGAATGTTTGAAATTATTAAAAGAAATGGTGGGGCCCACGATGGGATCCTGGGGATCTTTTTCGTGGACCCATCAGCTGAAAAGCGAAAATAAAAGGGAGGTGTTAATGAAAGAGGGTCCTGATGTTCTTACTTCTTGTCATCAGCATTTCGGCTAGGAGAATGAATGAATGATATGATAAGTTTTAACTGTAGTGAATTCTCTCCAAATGATCTGCTCATTTTAGTGAAGGTTACATCATTGTAGATGGAAAGGTATCACATCTTTTCTAAGGTTTTTGGAGTGCCATGGTTAATGGTTGATGCAACTGTTGTTGTGTAGGCACATTCCCCATCACCAGTCAATGATGGTATGATGTATTGTTTAAATTACACACCACTATGATGTCCTCACAATCACATATTGCTTCTCCTAGGAGGAGGCCAATTTTTTTTTTTTTTTGGTTTTCATCCACATTCGTTGGTCCACATGGTTGGATGGGTGACATGTCCTAGTTTATACCTGAACCGTATTAGGTTATTCAGAATTTTAACATGGCCCATCTTGCAATCTGGGATTTTATCTACTGAATAAATGGGTGGGGTTGTGATCCAAACTTAATCTCCAACCTTGAATGATCATTTTAGGGTTTAAGTTTCTCTGCCGTTTTGGTTAATATTTTTAACCCAATTAACTAATGAGTTAAATTTGAATTGCACCCGTATTTACTAGCTAATCAACCACCCGAACTCAAAAGGAACACCCCTCTCCTTACAACTAATATGCTGTGATTAGGCCTAAAACCAACGTCGTGGCAAAGGATAAGACTCAATTCGACAATGCCACTCAACCATGGGTGCGTTGGAGAAGCCAGACAACTTAGGCTGTAATGATGATCGTAGGGCTCAATTAATTTATGTAAATATTTCATGGTCTACTCTTCACTGATCCAATTTAATACCATAGATAGACGAGCTGAGCTTGATATGAAGAGGCCTATTTTGGCTTGAGTTTTGACTTACTTATATTTAATTATAAAAGGAAAAAAAAATATTAGGAATATGTTTATTTACATAGAATACATGAGAGTTGTTGTGCGTGTACGTGCGGAAGCGTGAAAACCTACGATTAGTCTACCATACCACACAAGAAAGAGCCGAGGATTTTACGTTGTTTGGCAAACCCACCTATGTCCACAGCAAGAGAGTAATGATTTACATTTTGACTCTCTTTAGATTCTAAGATTATATATTACATCATATATATAATCTTCGTTTTCTTAGCGAGCAACTCGGGCAACATGGTCAAAGGGGTTTTGGTCAACGTATTGAGGCTTTCTTAAGAGCTAAGAAGGTGGAGATTATATATGATGTAATATGTAACCTTTGACTCTAAAGAGAGTTAAAGATGTGAGTCGTTGATCTCTTGTCGTGACGTAGGCGGATTTTGTAAGGTTTTAAAAAGTAACCTTTGACTCTAAAGAGAGTTAAAGATGTGAGTCGTTGATCTCTTGTCGTGACGTAGGCGGATTTTGTAAGGTTTTAGAGAGTTGGCTAATTCATTGGTTATGGACAAAACCAAGACTCTTAAAATTGTAATTTTATTTAGAATGGACTGCCCAAGTTTGTCAGCAAAAAAGAACAGTCGTTCTGGGAATTGACTATGTTCGCTCGGGCGATGTCCCATTCGCTCGAGCGAACCCCTCACAAAGACGTCATCGCTCGACCTATCTTTTCTCTCTACTTGAGCCAGCATACTTCTGTACTGATCGTTTGTGACAGAGATGAGTTCGCTCGAGTGAATCTGGACGAATTAGAGTTGCATTCGGAAACTCTTTCCTAATTTCTTTTAAGAGGTCAAGTTCTTTCTCAAACACGTCATAACTCTTAAGACACGTTTCTAGACTTATTTATAGCCATTATCTCTCTATTCCAAAGGACTTTTCATCAAGCTTAAACCCAAGAGAAGATTTTGAGAGATTCATCCCCCAAACCTTCTAGTTCCTGCACTAAAGATCGAGCTTTGGTATTGATTCCATTCTACTCGAAGTTGAAACATCTTGAAGACGGATTCAAGGTGGTTTGTTTAAGCACGGTTGAAGGTGAACGATGAGCTGTTGACAAGATCAAAGCAGTCCTTATGTTGAGTTAACGACTGGAAAATGATTGTAAGTGTCTATTGTAACTTTCGATTTAAATAGTGCTTGGTTATCTGTTGGTCTAGACTGTAAGGCCCGTTGTTTTTTTTCTTGAGAAGGATTTTCCACGTGTAACTCGTGTGTCCTTCTCATTGTGTGATTTGATTACTTTCAATCTGATTTAGAATTAATTATTACTTTAATCATGTGTGAATTGATATTTAATAGGGATTCAGTTATCGGGACCTCAGCCTGTGTCAAGGCAAGTTTTTCAAATTTACCGAACCACGTAAAATCATCTTTCTTCGGATTCTCTCTCTGTAAATCGATCAGCTGAATCCTTCTCCGGTATCGACCATAAGCCAACAAAAATACTACAGAATTCGATCCCTCATTCCTGGATGCCAACGCCGAACCCAGATGTGTGGCCCACCGAAATTAGAAGCTTTTGATCTCTCTACAAGTGTAGATCAGAACTTAAGACCCTTCTCAAAACGGAATCCAAGCTAAGGTGGAGATTGTTGGGTTATGTCTTGTATTACCTGTTCAACATGTCAGTGTTCAAAAGGCTGCATATCATTTAGAAAGGTATGGAAATACATGTCAGGGTTATATTTTCTAGTAGCTCAAGTTTTACGGAATTCAAGTTAAAGTGGAGATTATTATGTTTAAGTCTTGTATTCTAATTTACCAGTGGTCTGTTGGGTTAGCCATGTATCGAGAGTATTTTCATCAATACTTTCTTAGAAATTGGGTCAAGGGTATTACATGCTAGTTGGCTACATCTTAGATTTGAATAATGATAAATACGGATGATATTATTAGGAAGATATCCTTTTCTCATAAATTTGATCAATGTCTTTAACTTTGATGAGTGATGGCAATACTTTCTTACCCATTGTTTGGGAATGGGGGAAAATGGGGGGAGGAAAAAAAAGGGGGGGAAAGTGGGGGGAAAATTTTTTTGGAGGGTGTTTGGAAAAGGGGGGAGCGAAAATGGAGGGGATGGGGTGGGGGGAAAATGGGTGCAAAAATTTTTTCCCCCAAAACTGGGGGAAAATGGGGGAGAGGAGGGGAAAATGGCTAAAATGACAAAATTGCTCTTTTATATGTAAAAGATAATTTTAAAGTTTTTACAAAAAATAAGGACAAAATGGTAATTTTCTCTCTATCTCACCAATAAACAAAACCCTACTTTTTCACTTTTCTTCCCCCTACTTTTTCACTTCCCAAACAAAAAAAGGTAAAATTAATTTTTCCTTTCCTCCCCTCCCTTCCCCTCCATTTTCCTCCCCTCTCCCCTCCCAAACGGACCATTAGAAGAGCCCTGCTACCTGTTCCGGGTTCTGGACCGAACCCGGGACAAACACCCCCCCTGGGGGCGTTGGATCCCAGGGCTCCTGGGATCCACAGAACCCGGGACAAACACCCCCCCTGGGGGCGTTGGATCCCAGGGCTCCCATTAGAAACCTGGGATCCCGGGTTCGGTCCAGAACCCGGGACAAATAGACTTTCTCCCATTAGAAACCGGATCAAGGGTATTACATGCTAGTTGGCTACATCTTAGATTTGAATAATGATAAATGCGGATGATATTATTAGGAAGATATCCTTTTCTCATAAATTTGATCAATGTCTTTCAACTTTGATGAGTGATGGCAGCCTTAACAAATTACAAGGAGATACACAACGCCCACATGTAACAACACTCGCAACGATCAGCCATTAACAGTGCCTACCATGACACAAGTCCCAAGTCCGGTGTACGGACACCAGCATTTTTATCTACTCAAGCACCATTTGCTAACTCTGACCAAACCCACCAAATTCTGATTACTTCACTTTTGTAATAAAAATCTGGACCGTACAATTGGTGGGCCATTCATTCGGTTTATAGTCCCGTTCCCTCCACAACAGGAGAGTTCTACAAGGTACAGCAGTCAGCAGACGCATCAAAATCACTCACATACGGTCAGACATGGTAGGGCCACATACTTACGGACTGAGGTTAAATCTACAGTGTTGGTCCGTGGCTAGACAGAGATAAAACACCCAGATGATGAACGGTCTGGATCTCATGAAAGTCTTCCAGGAGGAAGCAGAATTTCGTGGGCCCTTTGATTAAATAGTGGATGGATGACATACACTGGATGGATAATTAAAGAGATGGGTCAGACTGTGGGGCCACGTTAGTCAACATAGACGGTACCCATCATGTGTCTTTCAGACATTTGACCGTGTATTTGGCTTATGGTTACCGAACGCGTCTACTACTGGTTTTATAAATAGTATATTTTATTGCCGGTGTCGGAACTCAAGAATTTCTATTCATAAAGTCATCATCAGAGGCGTGCAACAGTTGAAGACGGCTTGGCACTGGGAAGGGCCGTCGAGGCTTCTCTCGAAGAAAATGTGAAATGCACCTTTCACCCTACCTCGGGATAAAAGCCGATAATGCGGGTCCTACACTATCCAAGGACCACTATTTTTAATAATATTGAGACCTATTAAAAATTTTATAAATTTTTTACCAAAAATGTAAAATTTTAAAATTAAAAAAAAAAAATGGTAGAAGGTCCAAACTTTTAATAACAACCGCAAAGTGGGCAAAGGGATTTCCTCTATACTTTTTTTTTTAACAAACTCGCCACCATTCCACAATATTAGATATCACAAAATGTTATTTTTTATATATATAAATTTTGCATATAGTTTTATTTTCTTTGTTTTGTGATATCATAAATTGGAGGTCTTATGTCATTATTATGAATTATCTGGGCCCTCTGTTGTCTTTCTCACAATTAAATAAAAAAAAAACTGTAAAAATATTAATATTCAAATAGCTCAAAATCATGTATAGGGTCCCTTCTAAAATTTTGATCCATTTGTGCCGTTTACCTTCATTTTCTTTGATATAAAATGCCCAACATTGTTTACTAAATAGGATTGATTTTTAATAGATAGCTAATCTTATAATTCTTACCTTTACATTAGACACTCTTAATCAGTGGCGAACCCTAGTGTCCCGCACCAGCGAGACTCGAGAAACTCTTTAGAAAATATCTTAAAAGTTTACATATAATTGTTTAATCTTTTCACTACACCATTTCCTGCACCAGCCAAATGAAGATTCCGGAACCGTCATTGCTCTTGACCACACTTTTTTTTTACAACAGAAATCTATTATTTATAGTCTTTTGAATTATTTCACTTCATTTAGCTGATGTCAAGTTCCATGCAGTTAAATACCACAAAATTTTATATAAAGTGGGTCACTTTGATAGTGAAGTTTGAGAGAATTAATAAAGCATAAGATTAAAATAAAGAAAGAACTTCACAGGTCCAATGAATGAAACTACTTTCTTATTGAAGTGCTATACTATTCAAGTGTTTAGATAAACCTTGAGATTGTTGTTTTTGCACGAGAGTGTAAAAAAAAACTAATATGCACATTACTAACATAAGAGGGAAAACACTTTTTCAGAGTGCCATGTGTCTTCTTAATAAATTAATTCATCATATATATATATATATATATATATATATATATATATATAGTTTCTTACTGCTTTGGTAGTTGTTCTCGTAACCTTGATCTATACATATCTTCACGTAAAACAATTCCAATTCAGTTCAAGTTTTAAAATCTAACCATCTACCCATTCATGCAAATTTTATGTTCCACATGGCTTCAATTTTACGGTTGAAAAACTCTTCGAATTGATTATTGACTCCACCGAATCATGTTATTTTAGACAAGGGCCAAGTCAAATGTTGTCGAGGCTAGGAATGTGTGACAAAATATCGTAAGACTAGGTTTTTTTTTTTTTTGTTTTCTTCCTATTTTTATATTTCAGGAATATATAAGTTTATCAATTTGGATCAATTATGATGAATACACATGAATTTAATAAATTAAATATTAGAAATTAAATCTTTTTTTTAAAATATCTCTAAGATGGTTTAAATAAAAAAATGATTCTCTGGCACGCTGACTCCTCCAAATCAATATTTTGTTTTTTAAGATGGGTGAGGCTCTTGACTCTCTCTCTCTCTCTCTCTCTCTCATTTTCCCATGATATTTTTTTATGTCATTAATACTTTTAAAATAATTAGCAAAACAACATCTTCTAATTTTTTGTGATACTTTCTGAATATTAAATATTTTTAACACTTATTCCATGGATTGAGAATTATTCAAGTTTCTTCAAACTTCTAGCTTCTTTAGTTTTCGCTTTCAAATAGTACAACAAAAATAAAGGCATAGTCCTGGTACATAGCAACCTTCCCTGTGAATGAATGAGAATGGCCTGGTGCCAAACCTCTCATAACCACTATCCCTTAATTTATCGACCCAAGCTTTGTGGGTTTGTTGGTTCTGGCCATGTGGGTGTATTATTTTAGTCAGTTGTAGGCTTTCAATTATCTTTATTTTGTTTTTTGGTGTTGTAAGTGGTTGTGCTCACAGTATCTAAAAATCTATTTTACTGTTGTGTATTTTTGTCTTCTCCCTAATATATACAAATCTTAACTTGCAAAAAAAAAAGAAAAACCTATATTATTTTAACCAGAATGCCCCCTACTTGTGAGTTTTGATCAGTTGCACAAATAGTTTATGAGATGATGACGGGTGAAGCTTATTATAAGAAGGTATATAATATATCTCCTCCGTAAATGGTAACGATGATAATTAATCAAAATAAAAGGAGTTAATCGCGGGATTTCTAATTATTGTTTAGAGTAAGTAGTCAACTCTATCTAGTTATAATATAATTTCAGTGGAACCCATCTTATGGGCCCCACTGATTGATTAAGGTTTTCATTAATTTATGTATACTTTTTATTTGATTTGATGATGATAGCCACTAAAACAAAAGTGAAAAGAATGTTTTGATCAAGATGAGAACCATCCATTATTATATATGAAGACTCTATAAAAAGATGTTTGTGATCATCATTATACAAACACCTTATCAAACAGTATCACAACACAAATGCTTCCCTATCTATCTAATATGTTTTGTGTGATTTAGACGCTTAGACCAAATTCATTAGAGTAAAGGCAACAAATCTTTTATGAGATCATGAAGAAGAAAAAAATGCCAGCAATGTGATGTCTCATTCACACAATTGTGGTATGTGTACATTCGACACAAATTGCATTTTCATAAAACCTTATATGGAGCATCAATGTGACACACAATTTAATTAAGTCTCAGTACATGCGGAGAGAGAGAATACACCTATGAATGTTATGATTGTTAGCTATGTTTAAATATTTTATAATATGTTAGGTTATTGACGAGAAGATAATTTCATTGATACAGTAATTAATGTGATTAGATTAGATTCGATTGATATTGTGATAGGATTAAGTTTCTTTTAGTATTGTACTCTGTACATAGATCTTATAATTCTCAATGAAGTCAAGATGATTCGATATAGTTTCTAAGATTTTCAAGTGGAGCATTGCAGGCAATGCAAACCAAATTTTGAGAATTGATGCAAGTAATTGATGTAGCTACTTTGCCTTTCTGAGAATTAGTTATGGTAGACTATGAAAATGTGAGTTTAGTGTGATATTTGATTCATACCCATAAAATCGATGCATTTTTAATATGCAGGCATACATTTAAAAAAATAAATTGTATGACTACCGTACCTGGCTTACTTATGCATCTCCAATCCACCCAAAACCCATTGTTATTATGGTCGACACAAGAGAATGAGAAATTGCTCAGTTTGCTGGTAACTCTGCATCTTCACTTAGCTGCGAACAATTGATTTTTAGTACTCCTAGTCAACTTTTTTTTTTTTACTAACGAGGCTTACATACACAATTGCCAACGATGCATTCCAAAAAGGCTGACTAGTAATTGTAATTATTCCTTAATTGAGTGGCACACATTGGCTAGCAGTTATAACTTGGCTAGTTAAGGACACCAAGAGCCTCTTTAGGTGGAGAAAGTGTGACTTTGAGTGCTCCCTAACAAGGAAAAGAAACCATCATATTGATGTAAGTAGGCCAATTTATTCCATTTTGGTGGGTAAGGTGGGGAGTTTGAACTATTGCTTCATCTTTTGGACTCTAGAAATATGAACTAGAGGAGAACATTGTCTCTTATATAAAGTGCTTGCTTTATTGAAGTGGTTGATTTAAATTGCTGGCGGAGATGAGAATAAATTAATCCCGGCAAAAAAGTGACTGGAATGCATCTGAAAGTTCCGAGATAGTTTCGAACTTCTAAACAAATGGAAAACTGAGTTGCCTAGTTCTTCACATGGGTATCCCATACACATTGCAGCTTTGGGATAAAGGGGACCACATAACAAGGTGGTCCAACAACTTCAAGGATTTAATTAACATGTAAGACTATCTCATTCATAACATTTTGCAAAATATATATGTGATAGGAAAGGCATAAATAATATCTTTAGGGTTGTTTCATGTAATTGAATTTAAAAGCGGTTAAAATTAAAGAAATAAAGATAAATATCTAAAATCGACCATCAAATCATCTCCCCTCTAATGAAAAATTAATCAAAGTGAGATGGGAACAAAAGAGTAGATAATGTAAATTAAAGGCCAAAGGGAATAAATGAATGTCGAGTTTGTCAAAAATCCTGTAAAGAGTTGCTTAAATGGTTGACAGCCCCGCATGTCACCCTGAATGTCCAATGATCAATCCCTCCGTATGTCATTGTGAGCTTCTCTTCCCACTTGTGTGGGCTCTCCCTCCTAGTGTCCGCTTCCTCTCCCCACTTGCATGGGCTCGCTTGGGTCCAATCACCCTATGTTGTGGTATCAAAAAAAAAAAAAAACTCTTAAATGTATTCTATTTAAAGATAGATATATATTCTTAATAATAAGATTTGATCTAACAAATCTCACTATAATTTCCCACTTATGAGGTGTTATTTACCAATTGTCTAAATGATATCAGAGGGCCTTATCTAGTCTACAAATGGGTAAAGGAAAGTCATCATTAGCATATTCAGGGAAACTACCATCCCATTAACATTGTAGATTCATTGCTTGTAACACTTTGCATTTAAATGATTATGACGAACCAATTTGAGAATACCCATCTAATTCAAAAGTAATGCAAAGTTGGCCAACTTTTTTTGGCACTTTGCTGTCGAACTGGCCCCATCTCATCAACTCACAATCTTTAATCAAAAGGGTGATCTTATGCTGCAATTGATGTTAGTAATTATGATGTGATGACATTAATAATGATGCTGGTGTTGATAACATTTTAAAAGTCATAAAAAGGGTGTCCTCAATACAATTAAATAAACAGCTCTTCATTGATCATAGCAACACTTTTGGCACATGGGACTCACCTTCAATGTGCCCTAAATGTCGATAACGATCCTCCCATGCAGTGGCATTGGGCCACATTCACATATGTGGGAGTTAAGTTGGCCTACAATGGAATTGATCAAGTATAATAAACGTAACTCTATATCCTTATTTTTTTTTTAGTTCCATGTGATAAATTTGATGGTGATCCAACTTAAATTAGGTTGAAATATGGCTGATCACCCAAATTAGTGGTTTTGGTGAATCAGAAGAGCCAAAACCTTTGCAAAACAAGCTTGAACAATTAAGAACTATGTTATAAAACCATGGTTATTATATCAAGTACATGGGACCTTGAAAAAAAAAAGGATTAAAAAGAAGTTTGAACAAGTGAATTCCATTTGAGTCCTATAATAGGGACCTTATGATCAGATTGTGACGAAAACCTGTTAAATTTTGAGACCCTAGATTACAGGGGAAATGATCATACATCGACATCTGCATTGGAGTTTTCATACGAATGACCACTATTTAGGTCCTACTTTTGACTGATTTAAGCCTCTCAAATCGTATACATTATCGTGACTAAGCAGTGACCTAGATTTCATACCCATGAAAAGATTTACCAATGTACACAACTAGAATTTGATTCAATATAATTATGTGCTCTTTAGCATTGATTATTCTAACGGTGAGTGTTAACTTTCATTAAAGTGAAATTTGGAATTCTGTCTATTTAATTGTGATTTTCTTTTTGTCAATGGCTTGGATCATTCAAAAAGTAGAATCCAAATGAAGTTAAATGAATGTTGTCTCCCAAGTGAACCTTTTTTTTTTCTTCTTGGTATCTCAGCCAAGGGCGCTTGGACCCAAGAGAGCCAACACAAGAGGGAAGAAGAGCATAAAATGCGGGATGAGAAGTCTACACGTGTAGGAATTAGAGCCTACAAAGTGGAAAAAGAAATTCACACAGGTGGAAAGAGTGGCAGACCCAAAAAGCAATCACTCAAGAATTAGGTGATTCAGCGGAAGACAGGATTGCCAACCGACTGACTCATCACTTGTTCTCAAGTGACATTAAAATGTGATCAATTCTCAAAATTAGATTAATAAAATAGAATGACATTTGGACAGTCAGTCCACATCTTACCTCTCTTGTGTTAACTTTTAGATAAGTCGTAGAGGCCTCTAATACAAAGCCTCTAATACAAAAACATAGGACATGATATTCTTGCAAAAGGCAAGTAACAGTCGAAATATAATTTGTGGCAAAGCTGTTAATGTTAAGGCACATTTAGGACATGTTTGTTACATGTAATTGAATTCATAGTAATTTCAAATGTTTTATATTTCTGTAAATGGTTAAAATAAATAATTAAATGTAACTATTAAAAAATGATCATTAGATAACCTCACCTCTAATGGACTTGATATTATGCCCTTCACCGCTCACATCTTTTAATAATAATTTTTTTTTGTAGAAGTTATTGGCCATGAATTTCTACTTATTCTATACTAACTGATGGGTGTATGTCTTATATTCTGAGTTGGATTGGTCTAATGGGTTACCTAGGAACTAGGCTTTGTGTCAAGAGTATATTGGTAATTATAGCGAGCTTTTTTATAGCTTAAGAAAGAGAGTATCATATATGTGTGTGTGTGTGTGTGTGTGATAGATCTTATAACCCTAGGCTTAAGAGTGAAAATGTAAAAAATGTATCTATTTGGCTATGGATGTAGGCACTAGGGATGTAAAAGAAAATCGAAAAACCGTCTAACCGAACCAAACTATGGTCAATAACTGTGTTTCATGGTTCGGTTATAATTACGGTTATTAAAATCGAAAAATTGCACTTCACAGTTAGGTTACGTTTTTCAGTATTGACTCATGGTTATTAACCGAACCGAACCATGAAGTGCGGTTTGATTAACCGGCATACGGTCAACCATACCGTTATACTAATTAAAAAAATATATAAAAGGCCTAAATGAAATATATATAATATATATATATATAATTCTTAACTTAAGTATATAATTTTTTCATGGTTTTTAACTTGTCAAACGATTTTTAATGGGTTTTTACGGATACGGTTCGATTATGATTTTTAACAGTTTTTTCGAATACGGTTACGATTTTTAAAACAAAAAACCGTAATTCACGATTTGGTTAATGGTTCTTTCAAAAATAAACGGTATACACCCTTAATACACATAATACCGAACTACATAAATCTCTCATGCCTCTCTTCTGGTGTCTGATTATTGATACTAGATTTTACACTTAGGCACGTATGCGCCAATTGACACTCTCTTGCCTATTGAAGTATGACAATCATCGAACCACGTAAATTTCCGCATGCCTCTCTCTTGCGTGACTGATCATCGATCGCACACAACACAAACAAACGTGATGTTTGTGATGCCATTAAATACGGGTTGAAAAGGTGCCAGGTTTTCAAACATCCTCCTTGGTACCTGTTTGTGCAACAACATTCCTCGACGAAAAGCACCCGGATCCTTCAAATTTTCCATGCTTGCAATGCAAGGATCCAGAAATCTCCCCTGGGCAAGTGTGACTTTAATGCCATCACTTCCACGCCTTGTGCACAAAACATACACACAGACTTTTGAGTAGGAGTGCGCGGCGCACAGGAAAGTCGACCAACCTCTAGAATCTAGATTAGACTTTGAAATCCTTGCACGCCAAGGGAAGAAAGGTCTCTTCTTTCTTTCTTTTTAATTTTCAACGACGACTTGTATGCGCACCACCATACACGGTTTAGATCCACCTGCAAGGTAACAGGGGCACGTACAGTTTCCTTCCTTTTTCCGAGAACCCTGTTGTAGAACCCGTCCTAAAAAAGATGTGTCTATTTTGACTGGTTAGTCACTTTACCATCCAAAGATTAAGCCCTGAAGTAATCTTTGTTGGAATAGCTACTAATGAACTCTACCAGATGTGTCTATTTTGACTGGTTAGTCACTTTACCAAATGACCTCGAACACAAGCTCTACGTACTTTTTTCATGTCTAAGTGTGTATTTTAAAGTGGCTACCTCCATCGCTTTCTCTTTCGTACGTACGTGTGAGGCCCCCACATCACATGACTTTGAATTGCAGAGCAGAGCAACCGAGTTCTTAGGCCTGCACAGAATAACCTGCCGACTGGTGCCATGCATTGGCACGTACGTGTGGGCAAGTGTCCCCACCGAGTCTCCTTTTTTCACAAAATTACAAAAGCCTTCAACCAGGAATCATCTTGGATGGAGAAAAGACATTGTCCTCCAAGACAAAGGAAGAGATCACTGACCGCCCAAACCCTCCTTTTATCACGGGCCAGAGGATTCCGATCTGCGGCATCTGCTCGCCCCAAGATATGGGACCCACCACTTAAATATCTGTCCATTTTTGTTCCTTGTGCATTCACGAGGGTCCCAATCAATCATTCACCCCAAGGTTACACAAGCTCCAATTCAGAGACTGTCCAAGTTTGGGAAATGTGACTCTTCTTACAGGCATCCATGTCTGAATTATCTCTTGGCATCCATGTCTGAATTATCTCTTTCTTCACCATGAGACCCCATTTACCATGTACATATGAATATGGTAGGTTTCATTATAACAGCATCTGCACATCACTATCTATCTACTGGCTTTACCTTCTTTTCATCCAGAAGGGGAGGACCATCCCCTTCACTTGAGGGTGTATGTTTGGAAGTCCTTGCTTAAAATGCATTGTTGTTCTTAAATTGATGAATTGTCTATAAATTTATGAAAGCTCCATGTAAGGACACATGGTAGGTTAGAATCTGTAAGGAAGAAAAACACATTAAAGTTACACAATAAATTTATATAAGTCACCGGGCCAACATATTGTTTGATGATATAATGAGGTTTATTTTCTATAAATAATTTAAAGAATAAATTATCTTTTATATGGTTGGACAAGTGTTCTCCGTCGATTTCTTTCCGTGACGTGTTATATACTTAAATTAGGTTAGGTTAGTATAAGGATGAAAAATATATGTTGTTGGTCTAGTGTTTCTAGAGCTTTGATGTGTGTGGACTTCCATTTTATCCTGCTAGGGTGACGATGTACCTTCGTCATTGGCAAAAACCACTTTGAAAGTCTAGAATACATGATGTGTTGTCAAATGGTCCCCTTAAGACAAAAAAGTTTTTTAAAAAAAAATCAACTTGATCCAATGTTATTATTTATTTAATCAAAAGAAATAAAGAAATAATAAAAATAGTTCATGGACTAACATCATTCGCTTGGATATATAGTTAGGTTGGAAGAAATTGATAAAGCCATCTTTTATATATAGCTTCATCAAATTCTCTTTTATATTGTGTATTAGCCCATATAATCACTTTAAAGTACTATTGCTGATTGCCACAATTTTTCTATCTTCCCCATGAAACCTATAAAGGACCTTTATCTCATATATATTTTGGTGTGGAGTCCAAATCCTCCCAAAACTCTGCCTCCAATGAAATTTCACCATGCATCCCACCTTATTAAGTTGCTTTCTCTAGTGAAAACTCCCCACTGTTTTATTGGAGTCCTTTTTGGCTTTAATGTAGGTGGTCTACTTATTATCATTCCAATTCCTTTGAACACTAGTATTCCTTCTTGTATTGGCTTTAAACTTTATTTGATATTGATGCTGATAAATAATTACCATTGAGTTTTACCACAACAAAATTGCGCAATGTATGTAATTGTTTGAAGTTAAGGGCGTAAAACTAAAGGCAGAAATTGTTTATACCTTTAGTCCACATCGAAACTTATCTAATCCTATGCATTTTTTTATTTTTTTTCATGTGAATGGGTGTGGAATTTTTCTTTTTCTTCTGCCTGTTATTCAAAGTACTAGCAATAGTCGTGGTTGGTGTTTCATCAAGGACCAAAGGAAACCCCCACGAGAGTACGACCATGTCGCACAGGATCAGGATTCAGGAGCCCTTGTTATGGCCAAGTCCTCTTTTTTGATTTCCTAGAAGATGGCTTAGTCCTCGTTACAAAATTCCACCATCCTTTTATGACTAGTTCAGATTCTCTGAGAGGGAATGCTTGAGAGAAGGGCAATAATTCAGCGGGTGGTGCCCACATAAAATTCCAGTCATTGCAGTTTATCAAGATTTACTGAATAAAAAGTTGGTCTTGCTATCACCTGATCACTGCCACCTGTTCTAGAATAAACATTGCGTGTTTTTTATTTTTTCTTTTTAAGAATAAAATCATGAGGTCCCCACAAAATATTGAAGTCCTCTTTGCTTGCATAAAAGATATAGAAATAAAAAATATATAGTTTTTGAAACGAAAAATTATTATAGTCCAATAAACTCATACGAAGGATTATTAAAGAGGTAAGGAGTGTATAACATGAGGTAAGGACTGAAGTATATGACCAACAATGTAGAAAGTGTTATTCCAAGTACAATCAGTAATAGTTCAGTATTTAGTAGACAGTTGTTCACAATAGTGAATTAAATCAACTGAATAGAATTACTGAAAGTAATCTAAAAGAAATTAAAATTCACTTACTGTTTGAAGGCAGAAAAATAGTAGGAATTTAGAGAAGGGGGTTGATCAAGGTTAATGTTTAACACTATGTCCTTAAGACAAAATTCGCCCTCGCTAAGGTGCTAACGAGTTTCAGCAGCGTCTGTCTCTCAAGATACAATGATCGGTCTCACAACAGTTGCAGCACTACAAACTGTATGACTGACGAACCAACAATGCAACAGGACTCTCTCTCTGGACTCAGATAACTCGAAATGCAATGCAGCAGCAGTAGATTGGATGAAAAAAAATGCATGGACAAGATGCATATTTATAACTTGCATCAAGTCCTTTCAAGGGGGGTTGCATCTGTACAGAACAGTGACTGTTCAGGTGAATAGATGCACATCTTCTTTGTCTTTGGACACACCTCTTGGGGACACACCCTTTCAACTGCGAAAGGACACACCACACCACTAAGGAAACATCCCATTTGAAAAAGAAAAATTTTATATAATAAAATTTCTCCAAAAAAAATGGGTAGTGGGCCGAGCCAGGCCAACTCGGGTGTGAAGCCCAAGCCCAGGCCTTGTTCGGTGCGGGGCGGGGCCGCGCGCGTGTGGTGGTGACCCCACCTTGGTCTAGGTCCTCCTTCCTCCACAAAAGTGGGATGCCCCTTGGAACTCATCTTATACTACCAAGGTAAGTGTATTTATACCCAAGGAATGTTTTGCTTCAAAGCAATGTGGGAAGCAAGTTCACCACTTCCTTTTGTTTTCATGTTTAACATGTTCAAGTAGTGGTGTTTAGGAGGTAATTTCTCATTCACTCTTTAATGAATTAGAGCAACCCAATACATGTCTCCAATCTACTCATGGAGTAGATTACATACCCATGTATTCCCACCTAAAAAGATAAGTGGGTCCCTCTCAGTTTTTGGTTCAAAGTTTATAAAAAATAGTGGTTCTCTAGGCCATTTTCCAACAGAAGGAATCTTAACTTTCTTGCTATAAGAATTATTACGGTGATGGCTAAGTATTCATTTTTTATTATCCCTTGATCGATAGTCATTTTTTAATATTGACTTTTTTTCAGTTTTATCCATTTATAAAAAAATTCATATTTAATCACTTGTAAAATTACAATCTTAGAAATTCAATTACACGTCTTTTCTTCTGCATCAACATAAACCTGAACTCTTGCACTGTTTCACTTACATCCTTTGTCCAATTCTACTTCTTACATCCTGGGGTTAGGGTGGAAACACGTGCACCCCTGCATGCACCCACTCCTTGGCCTCTTGCTGTCCAGCCATCATCACATGGCTACCATAGACGCTTGGCGTTTTCAGTGAAAGGCTTGTGTCTACACAGTGATCGGTTACTTAACAAAAATGCTTGTCTCATGCACCGAATGCAGAACAGAACATGCCACGTATCATTGGAAATTACGTGGCATTACCTGACAGTAACGTGCCACTTGGCATTTTCAAGTTGAGTTGGGTGGCACGCACCATGTTGTGACATTGCTGAGCCATGCAACATGTATGGCGACAAGGCCTAAAACATAAGTTAAGAGTGCACTATAAGGTTAGGACAAGTTTGTGTGTGTTGGAATTGAATTTAAAAACCAAGGTGCATTTGGTCACCCACCACACCAAGGCACTTCCTGCAGGCAGTGGGTCCCATCTCTTTACGGTGCCTGATTCCCTTTTTCCTATAAAAGTGATCACCAAAGGATCCAATGCTGCTTCCCCATGTGCCTTCCTATTGGGTCATATGGGTGAGAGAGAGAGAGAGAGAGAGAGAGAGAGAGAGATGACTCTTCCTTTGTTTGGCAGAAATAATCCACGAACAGCTCTCCATCAGGAAGGACTACTCTCCTGTTTTGATGTAGAATTAGTGGGTTGGGAGTTTGTGCTCCCACTAGACTCAGTAGAGTCATGAGGATTAGTCCTTAATAAAGATTAAGTCATTGTCACAAATGTCATAAATCTTTTTCATACCTTGATTGTCATAATAAAATATTAGAATGTCTCCAAATTTTAGAGATTTTTTTAAAAGATGGTATCAAGGAAATATCATGTAGAACAAAATTTGATCTTAAAATAAAGAACATACATGAGCGATAAATATATAAAAGTACAATCTTTTCTAACGTAAATAAAGTTTTAGATTTAAAATTCTCCGTACAAATGAGATGCAACTTTAAAAAATGTTCAAGAGGGTACAGTTGATAAGCTCAAGAGGTGCTTGGAATGCGAGCAAAGGGCAGATTGCAATGCATTACCATATTTTCTCGAGTTTTGAATGGTCAAAAGGGATCATATATTTAAACTACTTTAAGGGTCGTTTAAAAGGTTAACGTACAATTGAATATGCTATTAAAGATTTTCCCCCCGTACATATCAAGACTCAACATAACACAAGTCAAGATATTTTATTAGCAATATAATAAACAGTATTACAGGGGATTTTACTGAAATTTTTTTGAAATATAGCCATTTATTCCGAAAAATCCTCGTAAATTACGTAGCACTAATGAGGTCCGTTAGACCTTATTTCTTTTTTTTTTTCAACTTTAATAGGAGCGATGCTAGCTTCGCTCTTGTCTGATGAGGGCGACGTTAGCGTCGCTCATTGGAGCATCTCCTAATGTCTAGCGTCGCCTAATGCAGGAGGACGACGTTGTAAAAATTTCGAAACAATAAATGGTTTCCTTTTTTTGGTCATCCAAACAAAACCTTTGAAAGAGTTTTGAAAAGTTTTTTTTTTTTTAATTTGTAAGTGTTTGGGAATTCACACTTGAAACAACCAGATTTATATATCTAACTATTCGATTTGGAGATCATAACTAGCATTTCCTTGGTTCGCATGCTCGGATCTCGTCGAATCTAGTAATGGGCTTTAAATGATTATGCTAGAAAATACAATCTTTCCAAAGAAAACGAAGTTGCAGAATTTTAAAATCCAAGAAACACCAAACAACGAACTCTTATAATGAAAAAGTTGATTATTGAAACAAAAAAGGATTGATTTATGAAACAAAACTTTCACTCCAATCAACGTTCCATCTCAAGAAGAAGTTGGATTGGATCTCGACATGAGTACCTATTGAATCGGGTAGAAATTGATTTGAATTTTTTTTTTTTTATGGAAGGAAGCAGCTCCGTTGAAGTTGGTGATGGAGGGCCGCCCCTATAAAAAAGTGGAGGCGGAAAATGAAGATGGTTCGGGCGCTTTTCTGAGCTGGTAGTGGCCGGGCGTAAGGGTTGTAGTGAAGAGACGGGTAGTATTGGATTTTTAAAGGGATTTTAGAGTCTATTCCAGCTTTTTCAGGTCTCGGTTTTTTAGTTTCCTTTTTTTTTTTTTTTTTTTAAGATCTCAAGACTCAGGTCTCGCGCAAATGGTGTGGAGGAGAGGGAGCAGTAGACATTAGGCGATATTAGATATTAGGAGATGTTCCGACGAGCGATGCTAGCGTCGCCCTTGTCAGACACTAGCACGCTAGACATTAAGAGATGCTCTGACGCGCCTTATCAAAGTTGAAAAAAAAAAGAATGAAATAAGGCCTGACGGACCTCATTAGTACTACACAATTTGCGTTGATTTTTCGGAATAAATGACTATATTTCAGGACTTTTTCCGTAAAATCCTCTAACAAATATCATGATATTTAACAATACATTAAAAACAACCAATATCCCAAAAACTCAATAATATTATTAAAAAAATATTTTCTGAAAATACGTGATATTTTAATAATAAAATTGGGTGGCTTGGATGTTGCCTACAATCCAATCATCAACCCTGTAACAAATGGTCAACAAAGTTACTGACAAGATCCTTTTATTGGCTAAAAAAATCTGGTATGCGCGCGTACTATTTTAGAAAATAACATAAATCTTTTGTCATGAATGAAGTGAACAATCAGTCTTTGGAGACATCTGATAGAATTAGAAAGATAAAAAGAAGATTAGCATGGGCCTTGTGCAGGGATGACACTAATGAAGTGAACAATCTGAATCCGTATTCTAACACTAGATTAATTATCTCTCCCACCTATATCATTACGCTCCATAAGTGAGAAAGGGTAGTGAATCTCTGCACTTTGCTTCTTTTAGAACTCAAATTACAAATTGGAATGGGAAAGGCATAGTTTAGAAATCCTATAATCAAATATTGATAAAACAAATTAACCCAAAGTGCTTGATCTATATTTAACTAAAGAAATCTTGGTAGTCTCAGTAATGAACTTAAAATGACCCTCTACATGTTGAGAACTATAATGTGATCCATAATATTTAGTGGCTCATAAGTATAGAGTTTCTAAAAGTCTCTCGAAACAAATGTTCATAAATGACAAAATACACTATCATAAGTTCTGTTACAAATGGAAAACTATTATAATATATTAAGTGGAAGGTTTTGGATCCAATTTTAAAATTCAGTAGTAATTTTGATGGGAAGTTATCCCTTTTTTTTTTTTCAAATATTCAACATTCTCTCCCAACTGCCTATCTTATGCAACTACCTATTCTTTATCTCATGAAACCTCACATTCACTCTTCACTTTTAAATGTTCCACTTCTTCTTTTCTAATAATTCTCATTCTACCCTCACTTCTATTATCTCTCTTCCTCAATTCTCATTCTATACCACTTAGCTCTTCGTAGTATGGAAATATTTACTTTTAACCTTTTTTTCTTTTGTTTTCTATCTAAGATTTAGCAATAAGATTAGCAAGTGATGATTCTTTGGAGGTTTTCATTAGAAGGTAAGGAATCTATGAGTTAATTTTCTTTTATGTTTATGTCCCTCTTTGTTTCAATTTGATTTTGTTTGCAATCGTTTAATCTTTTTATATACAAATATTTCATTTTCAATATTTGGACCTACCAGTGCCTAGCATGGGGGTTATTGTGCTAGTATAATATTATCTTAAACATTTTAAAGGCGATTGAGAACAAAAATTCACAAGTTTTTATATTTTTTCAAAATCAAATATCTCGTTTAGAAGAAAAAAAAAGTACGAACACCGTATTAGTCAATAACTAATATATAAGTGTATTTATTAAGGTTTTTGGTACGATTGATACTGTAAGTGCAAAAAACCTCACACCCACTTAGATAGATGATGAACTTCTGTTGGGGAAGACTATATGCCGGTGAACCTGCAAGGGAGAGAGAAGAGAAGATCAGAGGACCCTGACTGTGGGCAGCGCAGGGCTCTCCGACGCCTAAGTTAGTGCAGGAACTGAACTCAAGTTGGAGAAGAAGAAGAGAGGCAGAGTGCCTGTGTGTTCTCTTGCTTACCGGTCATGGAGCTTGCTCCTTGTATTTGTAATGGGGAGAGTTGACTCTTGGTGATGGGGAGTCCCATCAGCGGTATGGGCGGTTCTGACGCTGGTGGCTTGACACAGACACAACCACAGCTCTCTGCCCAATGCCTATCATCATTACTCAACACGTTCTATAACGTGGTTGATTCTCCATAGAGGTAAGGCTGGCTGTACTTTGTTTAATCAACGATCTGGCACTGTTGCCGAGATGGGATGTCTGGCACTGCTGTCGAAGTGAAGTCTCTGGCAATGCTGCCGATGAGACCTCTTCTCGGTAAGCATCTTGGTGGTACTGCCGACGTGGAACACCTGACCGAGATAGGGTCCCAGGTCGATGTGGAGTATTCTGGCCGGGATGGAACTCCTGGCCGAGCTGGAGCTTTTGGTCGAGTTGGCCGAGGTGGAGCTTCTGGCCGAGTTCAAGATGTGTTTAACTGGTCCTTTTACCAAGTTTAAATAAACTCCCACACAATTGCCCCTAGCTCCTGAGCTCCTAGAGTTCCGTAACACTTGGAGGTCGGGAGCTAAGTACTATGATGGTGGAGAGAACTTCACAACCGGCTCTGCAATCGAGCTGAAGCCACCAAGTTCTATAACAAGGTGTGCCTCAACTGTATGAGGTCTTCTTTTATTTTCCTAATGCTTTGTTGTAGTTAGGTAGACAACTTTCGAGCCCCCACAATTTGGCTAGAATTTGAAGCTGTCGTGATTGAAGCTACCCGAGCCGTGGCTGGTGCTATGGAGCTCGAGATGGAACTGTTGCTCTCACCGAGGCCTGCCGGCGCTGTGATCGAAGTTGGACGAGCTGAGGCCGGTGCTGTCACCGAGGTCAAAGTCGTAGCTGATCTTTTCGAAAGCATGAAGCTATCCGAGCTGAGGCTGATCCTGTCACCGAGGCCACAGTCGTAGCTATCATGATCGAAGGCATCCGAGCGGAGGCTGGTGCTGTTACCGAGGCCTGCTAGAGCTGTGATTGAAGCTGGACGAGCTGAGGCCGATGCTGTCACCGAGGTAAAAGTCGTAGCTGATATTTTCGAAATCATGAAGCTGTCCGAGCTGAGGCTGATCCTATCACCGAGGCCACAGTCGTAGCTGTCATGATCGAAGGCATCCAAGCGGAGGTTGGTGCTGTCACCGAGGCCTGCTGGAGCAGCGATCGAAGCTGGCCGAGTTGAGGCTAGTGCTGTCATCGAGGCCACAGTCGTAGCTGTCATGATCGAAGGCATCTGAGCGGAAGCTGGTGCTGTCACCGAGGCCTCCTGGAGCTGTGATCGAAGCTGGTCGAGCTGAGGTTGGTGCTGTCACCGAGGCTACAGTCGTAGCTGTCATGATTGAAGGCATCCGAGCGGAGGCTAGTGCTGTCACCGAGGCCTGCTGGAGCTGCGATCGAAGCTGGCCGAGCTGAGGCTGGTGCTGTCACTGAGGCCACAGTCTTATCTATCATGATCGAAGGCATCCGAGCGGAGGTTGGTGCTGTCACCGAGGCCACAGTCGTATCTATCATGATCGAAGGCATCCGAGTGGAGGCTGGTGCTGTCACCGAGGCCACAGTCGTAGCTGTCATGATCGATGGCATCCGAGCGGAGGCTGGTGCTGTCACCGAGGCCTACTGGAGCTCTGTAGGAGCTGGTTCTGTAATCGAGCCTGAGGCATTCGGGCTGGTGCTGTCACCGAGGCCGCGAAACTCTGTGTAGATGCTAGTTCCGTAGTCGAGATGGATCTGGTTCGTCAACCGAGCTCGAAAGATCGTGGCTGAGCTGGAGTTGCCGAGTTCCACAACAAGGTGCTTTGCCAAGCTCAAGTACCTGGCGAGACTCGAGGGCGGCAACTGAGAAGGGGGTTGTCTTACACGAGTGAAGATGGCCGCTATCCTTTCATGCCGAGCTTGGTAGCCAAGGCCCGTGCTCCAGGATTTCGGCTATTTTGCTGCGATGCTTACTCCTCCCCAGTTTCGTAGCCCTCTGATTCATCGCTATCCTGCCCCCTAGTTCGGCAGCTCTGCGACTCATCACTGTCCTGATCATCATTTCGGCGCTGTTGAGCTCGGGCCTTATCTGCCTCTTGTTCGATGAACTGATTTACCTTGGCCATTGGTGCCTTCATAGTGACCACAGGGAACCGGACTAAGTGCTTGCGCAGCTCGTTGCCTGGAAGTAGGGCCTGCCTGAAGCATATGATGGCCACTTCGTCATTGGCGTCCTTGACCTAGCTGTAGATGGTCTAAAACCTTTTGGCGAACTGTGTGGTGGTTTCGGTCCACCTCATTTTGATTGCTAAGAGGTCGGCGTTGGTCTTTGGGATGACCATGTGAACCTGGAACCTCTCTACGAAGGAATCCGGGAGCTGCCGCTAGCTCGAAATTGATCCCTCTGGAAGCGCACAGAACCATTTTAGGGGGAGGTCTCCTAAACTGGAAGCGAAGGCTCTGCAGTTCAGGTGACCAATGTCACCCCATACCGACATGCGCTGAGTGAAGTGTCGGAGATGTGCTGCAGGGTGTGAGATCCCGTTGTATAGGGTGAACTTTGGGACACTGAACCTTTCAGGGAGATGGGAATTCCCGATCTCTCTCTCTCTCGAGAGGAGATGTACTGAGATCATTGGTGCCGAGGTCATCCGGCCGAACTCGAGTGAAGCCGACCCGCTCCATGTTCCACTAGACCATTTGCTTGATTTGCCAGTTAAGCCGTTCTCTGAGGTTGTCCTCGTCCTTCGGCCTTTGTCGCGACCTCTTCGAGCTGTCGTTCGAGCGGAGGCTACTTGAGCCTTCGTCGTGAGCTCGGTCTCATCTAGGGGGAGAAACCGGGGTTGCCCCCTATTCTCGCAGCTGCCGCTGGAGCTGACGAATCAACTCGTCTTTCTCTTGGATAATGAGGTCTTGGGCCCTAATATCCACGAGAGAGTCGTTTCGCCGGAAAGGTGCTGTCACCCCCTTTGAAGATAAACTTAACTGAGTAACAGGCCCCTCGAAATTCGCTGGACCAGGCCTTCCTCCGGATCTCTTCTTGCGATGGACCGGTGGCTGTTCTTGCAGTACCGGTGGCAGCGATACCAACGACGGTGGTAAGACCCTTGATGATTCTCTGCCCTTCTTAGCTTTTAGAGGCATGGCGTTTTTGTATCGTTTCCCATAAACGGCGCAAATTGTAAGTGCAAAAAACCTCACACCCACTTAGATAGATGATGAACTTCTTTTGGGGAAGACTACATGCCGGTGAACCTGCAAGGGAGAGAGAAGAGAAGATCAGAGGACCCTGGCTATGGGCAGTGCAGGGCTCTTCAATGCCTAAGTTAGTGCAGGAACTGAACTCAAGTTGGAGAAGAAGAAGAGAGGCAGAGTGCCTGTGTGTTCTCTTGCTTACCGGTCATGGAGCTTGCTCCTTGTATTTGTAGTGGGGAGAGTTGACTCTTGGTGATGGGGAGTCCCATCATCGGTATGGGCGATTCTGACGCTGGTGGCTTGACATAGACACAACCACAACTCTCTGCCCAATGCCTATCATCATTACTCAACACGTTCTATAACGTGGTTGAGTCTCCATAGAGGTAAGGCTGGCTGTACTTTGTTTAATCAGCGATCTGGCACTATTGCTGAGATGGGATGTCTGGCACTGCTGCCGAAGTGAAGTCTCTGGCAATGCTGCCGATGTAACCTCTTCTCGGTAAGCATCTTGGTGGTACTGCCGATGTGGAACACCTGACCTAGATAGGGTCCCAGGTCGATGTGGAGTATTCTGGCCGGGATGAAACTCCTAGCCGAGTTGGAGCTTTTGATCGAGTTGGCCGAGGTGGAGCTTCTGGCCGAGTTAAAGATGTGTTTAACTGATACTTTTACCAAGTCTAAATAAACTCTCACACAGATACCATATTGAAAAATGTGTGCTTAAAACCATACTAGTATAGTAGTACCTCCCAGCGTGATGGTTCACGGGTAAAGTGTGGGTTTGCTCCCGACGTCTTTTATTCGAATCCCATCGTAGAATTACCTGTTGTATGTGTGTTAGGGGGGGTGTACGAGCACCAGGAGAAGATTCATTTCGGGGAGTAATACCACGGGATACACTCATCAAGGGAAAAGGTACCATATTGGTACAGCTATCATTTTCGTTTCCTTAACTCTGGCCCTTGCATGATAGTATAGTACTCTCAGTTGGTGCAATGACCTTATCAGATACTAAATGATGACATGCTTCATGCGAAAAGAAGCACCCACACCAAACTTTTTAAGACCATGATTATAAGTAGGGAACACCCACCTAATGGTGGCATGAATCTGCAAGAACCCTCTCATGCAATTATTTTTTCTGAAGGTTTTTTTCACTTTAATGGGTCTCAGCTACATATAGATATATATAGAAGATAGTTCTATAAGAATTATTACAAATGATTATAATCAAATGTAGAAAATAAAAAATAAAAAATAAAAAAAAGAAGAAGAGAAGAGTTACAAGTGACTTACAACTAAATGATAAAGAAAGAGATAGAAGAGATGGGCCGCTTGTGAGTTATATATGTGGGTTAATCCCTCTCCTTAACATTTTTCATGGGACTTATGCATATTTTTTGTCTCATTATTTTATATGGATACATCTCCAAGCATTGTCTTGATGCTCTATGGGATCCAAGTATTGCATGCCACTATGCTTCGGTGAGTGCTACAAAAAAGCTTGCTTTATCATTTTCAATTTTATTGCCAGTTTGGATGAGACACTATTGAATGTGTGAGAATTTGGTCCGAGCAGCGCCTTTGACCACGGGATGTAGGTGTGTTAACCACGGGCTTTAAATAGTGAGTCTCCGTTAGTCCGCATCAGAAATATCCAAGTCTTGACCCTAGGTTTATAAGTAGTGGCGGATCTAGGATTTTCGTTTGAGGGGTGTGAAACGATGACAATTGAAAAAGTCCAAAAATATTATTTTGTGATACTTTCTTCGCATTAATAATGACAAAAAAGAAAATGTATTACATTTAAATAATCACAAAATATTCAAGTGTATCAACTACATTTTCTCATCAAAAGTCATATATCAACTATGCAACAAAGCTCTTACAATTGCCCTCGACGGTTTTTCATGTGTTGAAAGCGTTGCGTGATTGTCTCATCGTCAATGCTATTAAAAATGTGCCTTTCGATATATAAAAGTACACATTCATTCATCCACTCATCTTTCATTCGATTGCGTAGTAGACTCTTCACAATTTTCATAGCAGAAAACACCCTCTCAACAGTAGCAGTAGCAATTGGTAGAGTTAGCGCCAATCTCAAAAGCAAGAAAACCGACGGATATATGATGTCCTTTTTTGTTTCAACCTTCTTTTGAGCAAGGCCACTAATTCCTTTCACTTCTAAGAACTTGTTATTGGTCCGCATGTCAATAATGTAAATCTCCAAGTTGAATATCAAGTATCAATCGATTTGAGTCTGAAAAATCATCTGGATAGAATTGAGAAAGGCAGATCAAATTTTCCTTGTTGAAGGCAGAGAATGAATCACTTGGATTGAAACATGCCACACAAAAAAGCAACTCGGTGGTCACCTCATTGAAGCGATCATTGAGCTCTTTAAATTGCATGTCAATAGTAGTATAAAATATTTCAACGCGGTAAAAATGTAGATTTGTCACTTCAGCTTTACGCCGTGATCGCTTTTGATCAGCAAACAAATCATCCATATTCGGAATGGGGATTTCATATTTATCACAAAATAAATGAACTTCAGAGAGGAAAGAATCCCACTCATCGTCTCTCATAATTTGCTCTTTTTTTTTTTTATTCTTACCATTTCCATGGCATTGACAATAACTTGATCTTTTCGCTGCAATGCCTTTGATAAGACATTCGTGATCCCCAAAATATTTGTCGTCAAATGTATTTTAAATGCGAAATCAAAAGATTCCAATTGAAGCAATGAGTGAGCCGCACTACTGACATTTTCATTTGTATCATCTTTTACAATAATCTCAAGCACATCAATCACAGAGGAGAACATGTGAATCAAGTTAATCAATGTACTATAATGTGAGCCCCATCGGGTATCTCCCGACCGTTTAAGACTAGTCTTTTGATTCAAACCTTGTCCACTTTCAAATTTACCAGTATTGAGTGCATCAACAACTTTAGCAGCTTGTATATTTTGGAGCATGTCATGGCGTTTGCAAGAGCCTTCAATGACATTCAACATATAACAGACCGATTTGAAGAACATGGCAATTGGTACGTGTTTTTTTGCGACAGCAATGAGTGCCAATTGAAGCTGATGTGCAAAACAATGAACGTAAAATGCAGTAGGATTCTCATTTTGAATGAGTGTTTTGAGACCATTAAGATGACCTCGTATATTCATAGCTCCATCATAACCTTGCCCGTGCAAACTTGTTATTCTCAATCCATGTTTGGAAAATATCGCATCGATTGCCGCTTTAAGTAATTGAACAGTAGTGTTTGTGACATGTTCTACTAGCAAAAAGCGCTCAATCACACATCCCTGCTCATCCACATAGCGTAAAGCAATGGCCATTTGCTCTTTCATAGAGATGTCACGAGATTTATCCACCAAAAGAGCAAATGGTGCATATCCGAGTTCAAAAATGATAACCTGAGTGGTCTCCATAGAAGCCGCATTTACAATATCTCTCTGAATCTTAGGTGAGGTAATTAGTTTCAAATTTTCAGGAGCATTTTCCAAAATGACTCTCTTAGTAGCTTCATTTTGATTGGCAATTACTTGCAAAAGCTAAAGGAAGTTACCCATGTTATTTGAATCTTCAGATTCATCATGACCACGAAAAGGTGACCCTTGGCGTATAAGAAAGCGAATGGCATCAAGTGTTGCCTTTCAGCTGATTTGATACTCAGTCCGAGCTTGATTCGATTGCTGGACAATAATTGTCTCAATGTGTTGCTTTTGATTTAATAAATTTTGGCACTTCTCATATGCTTGATTGTGAGCACTCTTCGGGCCTCCCACGTGATCTCCAATTCTTTCTTTTTTCCTCCAATTTCTGAATCCTTGAGTTATAAAAGCATCATGACGTGCATGCTCTCCAAAAAGATAACAACATAAGCAGAATGCAGCATCTTTTTTTTTTTTTTTTTTTTTTTTATGCTATATTCCAACCAACTACCATAATCCTTAAACCAAGCCGAATTAAATCGCCTCTTATCTTGTGCAGACTTCGTAAAAGGAAGTTTATGATCACGAGGCTGACGAGGACCCTTTTGTAGATGCGCTCTTCGGATTTGGTCTTGATCCATAGGATGATAACTCAAGATTGGATTTCGTAACCCAGGATCTACAGGAAGATTCGTGACATTAACTTCTACACGACTTTTTTTCAAAGCTGATGACACTTGATCATTGTTATCATTCTCTAAAGTCGGACATGGTAGGCAAGGAGTTGATTTTCTTTTGAAATAACTTTCCATATCTGATTCAAAGATTAAGAAAATTTCATCAAAATCAACGCTTGCCTAAAATCACATAACTTAGTAGAAACACATAACTTGATTAGAACATAACTTAGTTCGAGCACATGAACTTAATTAATTATTAGCAAGGTTGGGACACGAACACACATGGGCATATAAAAATACTTAAGATACAAATCAGTCACGACTACGCATATGTAAACCACATCCATTAAATTAAAAAATATCATAGAAATATGAACATTTGTACATCAAATTGCCAAAGTTAAAAGCATAAAGCTCTAAATCAAATCCACAATTTATTTAATTTGACTATGATATACAAATTAAAAAAGATCGAGAGAGAGGGAGAATACCTGCACTACGCTGTCAGAGAGAGGGCCCACCAAAGTTGTAGAACTATTAGATGATACACCTCCAATCAATAGCTAGACAGCTCTCCTGTGTATTATGAAAAAATAAATCCATGTAAATAAAAAGTTTATTGATTTCTAATCACATTTTTTTATTAGAGTCTATTGTAATAAAATTAGATATGGAGTTAGATGGTTGAGGGATAAGGCTGTGAAAGGAGTTGCAACGAGCCAATGATCAAAGTCAAAGGTAAATCCAACTATCCAAGTGGACCCCAAAAAATTGAATTGCACATGTAGTCCTCGTGTATTGCTCCCTTTCAAATTGCATACACTGACTATTAGGACTTAGAAGCTATTGTAAATGGGATCATGTAAACCAAAAATGGCCTCAATCAAATTACCCTAAACCTTTGATTTTAGGACTTCATAGTTTCGCTATTTAAACAACTTATACTTGCTCTTGCACTGGCACTGATGGTCTAAGATGGGGAAAAACAAAAATAAGAGATTATCTAAGAAGAAGCAATACACAGGGAAGGACAAGACACTCTGTGAAGGGAAAATGTCTCCATACAAACACCCTCACCGTCCCAACCCAACTCCTAAAAGAAAGCAACTAAAACTATACATGATCATGTAACTACGAAACTCGAAACCCTAAAAAAAACACATGTTGATTAAAGGAAGCAAGAACATATCTAAAAACCCTAACTCTACCACAACCCTTAACCATGCCTCACGGCTCACTGAACTAAACGTGTGTAAGCCCAAAATCCAAGAGTAGATGAGTTCAAACATGCATTTACTATTTCCCATAACTTGTTAAGGGACTTACACCGAGATCAAGATGGAATATCAGAAGAAGAACATCATCTAAATTAGAAGAATAATAGAAAGAGGATAAGTGGAAAGGAAAGGATACCTCTTCTTCGATGTCTTTGATTTTCTGCATGACGGTCGCCATCGTTGCCATGGCTGGACGGACATGGGTGCGGTGTGGAGAGGGAGAAGGGTTGGAGAGTTACAAGGGTTTTTGATCGATTTGGGGGAACTGAGAGGATTTCTTGATTTGATGTGGGTGGGTGCATTTTAACTACGGGCTTTAAATGGGGGTGCAAGATGCATTTTTAAGTGGGGCAGGGGTGCATGACCCATATCCCTTTAATAGGATTTTAAAACTTTATCGGGTGTAGGTGAATACACATGGGTCCGCCCCTGCTTATAAGTCAAACTCCGTCTTAACTCAACATGAGACTTTTTAAAATTGTATGGTCTCGAATCTCATAAGAACTTCGAAGTTAAACGTGATCGGGCGGGAGCAGTACTAGTGTATAGGATATGTTGTCTGCATGCAGAAGTGGAAACCTATGATCAATAATCAGCCACACGAGTTAAACGCATAGAGGGAGAAATCACATAGGAATTTATATTGTTCCGCGATGAGCCTATGTCCACAACTAGAGAAACTCTCCACCTCACTATCTCAATTAGCTAGAGTTTCTTTCTTTATTAAGCTCTAAGAAACTTTAGTAAAATTATTAGTAAAATTATCAAAACAATTCTAACGTAAAATTTGGGTCATGACTAATTAAATTTTAATTCGGTTAACCTGAAATACGAGACGCAAACCCAACACAACCAATGTTCAGTGCCATTTATATGCTCACTGATATATCCATTCTCGATTGAAGCTTCAGTTTTTCTGTCCTTTTCTCATTAAGAATATTTAAAAAAAAAAATAATCAAGAAATAGGAAATTTGTAAATCTTCCATTGATTCTTTTTATTGTTTTTTATGTAAATAAGGCAACTAAATATTAGATAACAATGGATCAGACAGAGCTCTAATACATTTTTGGTTTTTTTGATAGAATCCATAATATATTGGTTTAAGTGATGGCCAAAACCATGATGTATAGGACCACACTACTTGATTTTGGCTATTGCTTCAAACCATGCACTAAACGGATTGTCCTAATTATCCTTGATTTTATGCACTCAGAATTCAACTGGTTTATTTGTGTATTTTTTATAATAAGTAGTTTAAAAAGTGGATAAGGGTCTAATCAATGTTAAATTGGTATTAGTGCCAATTCACAGCGGTACAGGTTTCTTATAGGGGTTGGATTGATTGTTAAGTGGGCCCTACTATATCCTATAGGGATGGGTTTAAAAGCAATTCGATGTTTTCTTTTTTCTTTTCTTTTCTCTTACACTTTACTGTTGCTACCTATGAAGAAATAGCAATTGGCACCATATAAGCCCACTTTCAGACTGAGAAAAGCTGCAACTTGTCTTTTTTGGAAGCTTGAGGGAAACAGAGAGGAAAATGAATATGCATGTTTGTTAACCAGGGCTCCCACTTATAGATAAGGTCCTTAATGAAATAAAGATGAATCCTGTATCAAGAAGAACTGGTCTGGAATGATCCATGGTAATTCCAAAAAAATAAAATGATCCATGGTTATTTGGTTTTCATTGTTTTCCTCAAAGAATTAGATGCTACAACAAATAATGGGAAGGGAAAGCTCCAAAAGATAATAAAACTTTTGGCTCATTTTAAAATAAGTACACGAAGATTTGAACATTTCAAAAAGGTATAAAAGTCTTCCACAATTCTTTCAATCAAATTACTTCTATAAGATTTTTTTTTTTTGAAAAATGAAAAAAATATCATTATATCATTTTTATATTTTCCCTTTAATAAATCATTTAAGAGAAATGATCATGTCCAACCCAAATGACCTAGTGGCGTCTGCCTCAACTACCTTTATGCATGTGTAAGTCCCAGACCCTAGGAAAGTAATTAGTGATAGTTAATTGTGTTTTACCTATTTCAAACGGGTCTGGTTGGGTTGGAGGCTGACTATTTCAATTGAGAAGTCATCCTCAATTCATTCAATTGATTTTGACCCTGCAGATTTATTTTGACCTTTTCCAATGCCTTTTGTAATTTATTCTTAATTCAATTCGGTCTGGACCTTTCCTATCCCGTTTGTAACTTATTCTTAATTCAATTTGCTCTTGACCTTTCCATCCCGTTTGGGTAACTTCCACGTACTGTTGTATTCTATACTTTAAAGCTAAATGTTAGTTCGAGGTAATAGAGGGAAAAAAAAAAAAAAAAAAAGACAAATGATCTCTCATCTCCTTGAGCCACATCAGAATGGTATATCTAAGGACAAAATCAACCCTTCACATATATAGACATCTCTTCACATACAAAAACACCTCTCCCTCCCAAAGAAACATCTCTTCTAAAGCATTAAGACTTCACCTCACACAATCTTTTCTTTCTCTTTCTCTCCACTCTCACAAACTTGCTCATGTGTCTAATATTGGCGCCACTCCATTTATCACATATGCTCCCGGATTCCGATGAAGGTATAGTTCCTATTCTAAATGCGTGTTTGTAATTCAATTCAATAAGACCGCCTCCAATTTTACTGAAAATTTAAATGTGTTTCTAACATTGTTGAGAATTTAGCTCAAACATTTTAGTGAATCATGTAATAATATGAACTTATATTTTGAAATCACACAAATGAATTTATCATTCATATTGTTTATTTAATAATTAATAATTAATTTAAATATTAAATTTGCTTAAGATTAAACCATGCATCGCACGGGGCATTTTGCTAGTACTCTTTATCGCCATTCCTTATTCCTCAGACACAAAGATTTCGGAAAACGATTCGAAAACCCACATGCCCTTTTAACTCCTCCCCAGATCCTTATCATAGGTTGGGATAGTTATTTTCGTTGGGACCCGAGTTCGTTTGGGTACAGTAAGGGCGTAGTTGTAATTTTAGGAAAGTTCGGAGGGATATTTCATAATTTTATACATTTTTAAAATTTTTGGCCCATTAGGTAGATAACCTAATTTCTGAATATTTTTATTCTACCTCACCTTGACCAAGAACCTTGAAACCCCTAAAAAATCTAACCCAAGAACTTAAGGGACTAAACTGTAAAATCAAAAAACCCAAATTTTCCCTTATTGTACACCGATTGACCCACTTCACTTCACTCCGCTGCTTTCTCTTCCTTTCCCTCTTTTCTTCTTTTCTCCTTCTTCGTTCATCCACCTTGTTGGAAGTGATCAACCAAGGATCTATCTTTATCGTCAGTCATCACCACCATCTCCACCAAGCTCTCTTCTCATCCATCACCATTTTTATGGAATCCTTCCCCTCTAACCTAGGTAAGCTCTTTCCTTTCTAGCAGCTAGGGTGTTGAGTTTATGAATTTGCACATTTACGTATCATTTTAGGATGAATTATGGATTTAATTAGGTGAATTGCATCATTATTCATATAATTTCATCATCATTTCATTCATTTTCACATAGGAACATGAATTTTCATACTTTTCATACATTTTCTGTATTAACTTAGAATGTTTTGCAAATTTTCTCCGAAGAGTCCCAGTTGGAGTAGAACTCTGTCCGGATGGGTCCCGCTTCAATATGGGCTCTTCAGTATTTGATGTATTGAATTAGAATGTGCAGAAAATGATAATTGCAGGCCTCTATCACGGAACCCACTTTCAAGCACACATTGTCATCCTGGGCCATGCATTGCTGAATTGAAGTATATTGAAGAATCCACCATGTGGACCCCACACACAAGCCATATGCAAATTAATCAAAGGAGGGGTCCACTCATCATGTCAGAGTCTTAACTACAGTAGATGACTTCTCATAGGGCCCACTGTTCAAGTAGATGAAATGTCTCACATGGCAGGGTCCACAGTAGTTGCAAATTTGAAATTATTGATGGATAATTCAAAGAGTACAATTCTGATTGGAACAAAAGAAGAAGAGTTTGAATCATCCACATCTGATGTCCTTTCGAAAATGAAAGTTGTGCAGAGATAGAATCCATTGCAAATCAAATTCTAGAAGTTAATCCCGTTTTTCTCAGGATAACTCATCTTCAAATGGCCATAACATTCAATCTGACCATCAGATCGATGAAGTTTACCTATCGTTAGAAAGCTTATTCAGAGTAGATATCCGTGGAGCCTAAGAACATGCAAATTAGAGCTATATTGACAAAGTTATGGGCCCAGAGATTTTCATGTTCATTTTTAGACGGGATTGCAATTAAATCCACACCGTTGATACTCAATTGCTGCACATCATTTGTGGGACACCATTTGAAGATTAGCCAAGCCACCCAGAGGTTTCCAGAAGCTTCCACCTCATTCAAATTCAAAAAGGATAAGAGATGTACCTTATCAAGAAAAGATAAATCAAATTTGAAGAGAAGGTGTCTACATTCAACGTATCTGATAGATAACCGGAGAAATAAAAGGAACCAAAGAGTAGCATACGAGAGAACTCCCTCCCCTTCTTGGACGTCCATAACTCTCTCTCTCTCTCCTCTTTCTCTTATTTTTCATAATTAATAGAATTTAATAGTTATTTTTGGGTATTTTGGAGCCCTGTTCCAGAAATTAGGAATTTTAGAAGAGAGATTTTTGAGAGACCATTGTACAAGGAGATGCTATCAATGAAATTAATTATGGAGTTCTTTTCAATGGCTGGCTAGATTTCTGGATTGGAGCATACAGATGAAGCTAAGTAGATTTTTAATTTAATTTATGTGATTTTTCTATTATTTATTGTCTCTTTCAAAATACATGTTTTATTAAAATAATAGATCTGTCTTCATGCCTTAGGCAGCCTCTGTTTTGATTTTTAATGAAAATAGTTTGATGATTTATACTTATTTTGATAGATTGTGCTTAGGGCTGAGATCCTTTGATAATTTATGCTTAATTTGATGAGTCATGCTTATGATTTTTCATTCTTTTATGAGGTGAAGGAGGTCTTGGGTTGTGACCTTATACTTAAAAATTGATTTTTGCAAAAGACAAATCTTCCGGATCCAAAACATTGATTTGTTTAAGATCTGAGTTATTTTTGGGACAAATAGTAGAATAATTGCATGGATGGATTAATTATCTTACTTAGTGGATTTTGGATGCTCTGATCTGTTTTACTTATTTAATTAGTTTGTGTTTTTGAATTTTTTTCTAATTTATTTTCTTGGATCTCAATTACTTATTAATCTTTGATAAAAAAAATAAATCAGATTTTGAATTTTAACTTAGTAGTGTTCCTTGTGGGATTCGACCTGTACATGCCACTGTCTCAAAAAGACAACTGTGCACTTGCAGTATTAAAAGATTGAATTTAAATTCACATCATAGGGCTATTGGATATTGGGTTTAGAAATGTGCTAGAGTAGCTCATCTCCTTCTCATTTAATTTTGGTAGGTGAGTGGGTTTGATTCAGTGTCTCCACTTGTGATTCTAATTTTGGGGCATTTTGAGCTAGGGCTCACTTTCTAGGAGCCTTTTGTACCAAGGCAAGTTAATATACATGATATGGTGATATGTGTTCCTCTATTTGTTGAATTTTTTGTTGACTACATGAATTAGATTACACTTGGGCTTAATTGTATTATAGATTATTAACATGCTAAGATTGTATTGTTAATTGAATGGAATGGATTGGATGGAACGAATGAGTAGTTTGGAGGATGTGGGGAGAGGGCTTGGCCCTGTAATTCATTGTGTATCAGGTATGGAAAAAGGGGCATGCAAAATATGAGAAAACAGAGCTCCGAAATTTAGTTTCTAGGTGCTTATGGCTCGCCGTAAGATCCCAATATAGCTACTAGGAGCAAGTTGTAGACTAAGCCTCAAAAATTAAAGGCTCTACTTTTGTTCTACGGTTAGCTTACAACTAGTCGCAAAGCTAACAGTAAAATCTACACTACGTCTTGGAAAATGGGGTGACTAAGCCCTAGAATTTCCACATTCTACTAATGGTCTACGATGACCTTATGGTGACTTTATGGTGAGTTGTAAGCTTGTCGTAGTGTAATTTCACGACTAGCCATAGAACACCAAATTTCTTCGGAAACATGGTTTTTTCCTTAAGGACGTTTTTAAGGCATAGATTGGTAATCTTGGCACCTTCTAATGAAAACCAATTGGCAGACCCTTACGAATTTTCAAAAACGTACAATGTACAGGCTATATTGAACTAAGACGAAATAATGAAAGAGGATATCCAATAACTGATGATGCATTAAGGGAAATGATCGGATATCCATGACCTCACTCCTTCTTGGACCGAGTAGCGATGTCTCATACGAAGAATGCAATGACTGGCCTATGAATTAGATTGTTTATTCCCCTTGGCTATCGAAGATCAAATTGAATTATACCGTTCTCTTAATTGATGACCACATGCTTCGTGCATGTTCCCTCTATTTTTATATTGTTATATTATTAGGATCACATTGAGAAACTAGATTGATCGCACTTAGGATTCTCATCGATTGTCATTGTATTGAATGACAAGATGAGGATAGGCGGCCCTGATCGTAAGGGCTTAGAAAGGACTAACATTGTTGTAATTGTAAGTAATTGAAGTGATGGATTGACTAATTGAACGATTGTTGGAAAAGTAGTCCCCATCTTAATTATGGAATCCTGTTCACACAGGACAAGACCAACCCTCACCGATTGTCTTAGGATTCTCTTATCGAGCATCACTCAGTTGTTAACGTCTAACACAAAGCGGCACTTCTGTGGGAGGACTGTAGATTTATAGTTGGATTGGAACAACTATAAATCGTATTGGGTTATTATTCGGGGTGGCACCCCGATGTGTTGATTGTCCCGTGCTAAACCCCGTTGTATTGTTTCGGACTAACCAACCGATGTATTGTCCCGGGTTAAATACCCAATGAATTTATTGAGCGGGATATTACTTCGTCACATATTCTCTACCACACTTAGTTTGAGGATGGGAGGGTAGTGAGAATATCCCGTGGTGTATTGACTTATTTATATGCATCACCCATGTTGTTAGTAATTATAGAATACTGTCTCGTATTGTTCATTGTACATTGTTACTCGTTCTTTTTGCTTAGATTCCTATTATTGGACTTCACATGATCCAAGTGTCTTTACTTCGCTTTGTTATTGCATGTCTATGTTAACATGTATATCTGCTTGCCGGCTATTCGTAGGCTGATTATATTAGGGGTGCAACTATGTGGTTAACCATTTATTTTGGAAAAATCGTTAATCGAACCGTATTTTATAATTTTTAGTTTTTAAAAACCGTAACCGTATGCTAAAAAATTGTTAAAAACTAAACCGCGGTCAACCATATCAGACGGTTTGGTTACCGTTAATTATCACTTAAAAAAAAATCTATCTTTGCCCTTTGACTCTGCATGCAGAACAACACTATCATTTTTCAAATACCAAAGAAAACAACATTATCACTTTTTACAAAAAATAAACACAACTAAAAGTCTAGAATAATACTACAAAACATCTATCATGCAATACAATTATGTGAAACATGACACAAGTATAATCCAACTCACAAAATAATTGTATTCTCATAATGGGAAAGGGGTTTCATTTTGACAGAATGGGAAAGGGGAATTATCATAAGTTATTTTATTTCATTTATGCCCTTTAGTTTTTTTATTAGTATAACGGTTCGGTTAACTGTGTGTTTTGGAAAAATGGTTAATAGAACCGTAAAATATTTTACGTTTCGGTTCGGTTAATAACCGTGAGTCATAAATAAAAACTGTAACCGAACTGTGAAGCACATTTTTTCGATTTTAATAACTGTAACCATAACCGTAATCGAACTATGAAATACGGTTATTAACCGTTGGTTCAGTTCGGTTCGGTCGATTAGACGATTTTTCAAATTTTTTTTACGCCCCTAGATGATACTATGCTTGGTGCTTAGATACTGAGCCCCTGGATTTCGAGAAGGAGGAGCAGTGGCGGAGCCAGGAAATTTTTCTCAAGAGGGGCAAAGGTTGTTGACTTACATAATGTTAGTAAATTTTTTGCCTCATTTTTTTAACTATTAATAATCACAAAAAAAGAAGAAAAGATGTAGGAAAAATAGAAAGATGTATAAAAAATAAATAGTTGTACGTTAATTAGCCATTTGATTCCACAAAAGATATTTTTTTATAATTGTCCTTGACGAGTTTTCATATCTGGATTATCAAGATTGAATTATCAATTATACCCAAGGAGTGAATTATCAATTAAACCCAAGGAGTAGCTCAGTTGGCCTAGGACCACGGTTTGCTCCTAGAGATTGAGAGTTCGAAATTACGCTACCACGGTGGGGCCACAGGAGATTTACCCGACTCTCCCTGAGCCCGTAGGGATTAGTTCGGCCCAAATACCTGGGACACCCTCCGTTATAAATTAAAAAAAAAAGGTTGAATTATCGACTCATATATCTAATTGTCAAAATAAACACATATTATCCACATACACAATGCATACAAATAAAATTCTATATAAAATCCTAAGTATGAAATTTCAATTTCTAAATCCATTGGCTCTATCACTAATCTTCACAAATCTATTTTAAAATCTACATAAAGTTTTAAGTTTATTGGAATATTCTTGATTAATCAACTATTCACATTGTTCATTCTGATTTGCCATATGGCCCACACCATAACTTTTGTCTTTTATATTGTAACATCTCTCGAACATTATCAAGGGACATGTAGAATAGAAAAAATGGAAGAACATGGAGAAGAAAAGGCAACTAATGTAGTACAACAATCATTAACATCGGAAAAAAAAAAAAATTAAAGGAGCAATCATCAATGGTACAATATAGAAAAAAAAGATATGTATCAAAAGGAAACTAGAAAAAAAAAATTAATACTATGAAAAGTAGAATATTCATTTATGTAGGGAAAAAAAAATTAAAAATTAAAAATAGATAACTATCACTCCATCATTCCATCAATAATGTAATGTACAAATAAAAACAAGTTATCATCACATTCACAACATCACTCGTCAATGATGTAGACATATACTCTATAAAGCAAGAAGTTTTAGTCTATAAAGCAAGAAGCTTACCTAAGTTGGAATGGACTTTCTACACACACACACAAAAAAAAAAAAAAAAAAAAAGAAGTTAGAATGGACTTGTACTTGACTTGAGCCTTGAAATGGAATTGTTCTTTTCGCTATAGAGTAGACTAGCAACAACGCCCTATACTGTAAGATATTACATTTTGAATTTATGAAATATTAAAATTAATTAAAAACATATAAGCATATATTCATGCATATTTATATAAAAACAGTCAACACATCTTCAATCACAAATATAAGTGGTCAACAATATCAACAATAAACCATTACAAAGATAAAGCTAAAAAAAATATCCATTCAACAACAACATAAAAATAATAATAACAACAATAATTACTAAAGACGATATAGAAAAGCGAATTTTGTTAGAAATGATCAAACCATTTTTTAGCTCTAGATTTTTTTAAAAATGTATAAACATCTTAACTTTAAAAGCCATAAATTATGAGACTTTAAAACCACATGTTAATGTTATTTGATCCTAGTAATAATTGGCCCACCTTGGAGCAATGTATATATCTCTTAATTATAAGTCCATGTGTGCCCACAGAAGTGTAATTTATGGTGAGCCAAACCTAGGATCATATGTATATATAATATGTTTATATTAATAGTTATGATTATCAAAACCAAAATGACTAGTTTTATAGAGGAAATGAGTTAAGAAAAGACAAAGCCTCGTCATAAGGCAAGGGTATTTTTGTATTTCTCAAAAAATTTCATAGAGAGGGCTTGATTGAAATAATTCTGAAAACTCTTTTATCTTTTTGAAATATTCAATTCTTCATATACTTTTTGAAAATAGACTAAAAGTTTTATACATTTTTGGAATTCTCCCTGTTGGAAAACTTAATTCCATGAATAAACTGAAATCCAAACCTACCTTTTCCGGCTCTATATTACCAAGACATTCCTTGAATTCAAACCCTGCATAAGAATAAGAAACATAAAAGAGAAATGATAGATGCCGACAATTTCTACCAGTTTTATGTGGTTGTTGCATTGTATGCTCCTTCGAATTAATATACATTGAACATCTAAGAATCTCCACCACGCATCAAAACTAAGAAGTACAAATTTTGAAAAGCTCTAGAAAACCTGCAGTCGAATTTTCTTGATGATGCCTGATAACCTGAATTCAGGAAACCTGTATATGAGATGGGCTACAAGACATGTCAATTGATAATCGAAATATCTTTCAATCAATGCCACTTAATGGGATTGAGGTCTGTGCCTTTGCTATACTAGGACAAGAAAGCTATCGGTCCCCATTTCCAAGAAAGGACATATGTTCATGTCTATTGCAATTGCACCACTACCCATGTGACCATTGAAATCACTCAAATTATAGGTGTCAATTTATCACCCAACCTGCCACCTCGACTAGGCTCGACCCATTGATTTTGGATTGAGATTTAATGTAATTTATTAATTTAATTTAATTTTAATTTAATCTAATTAATTGCATTATGGCTTATCAAATCAATTAAAATCTCACGGGTCAGTCGATGGGCTTGACTGCTTAAAGTTTTGAGTTGGATTTGCGTTGCGGTAATAAATATAAAGTCTATACATGTTACCCACAATTTTCAATTCTACCACCACTCTACTACCCATCTCCATTTCTGCATTTGCTATTATAGATGTAGCCTGTAGATGGGAAGGCTCCAGGACCCCATCTGGAAGAAAGACCACAAGTCAATGTCGCCTAGTGCCATTCATGACCACCCATGTGACCATGTTGCACAATTTGTTCTGAATGTTGTGCCAACGGCAGCCAAATCTCAATACCTAATGACCGTTTGATTTGATTTATCTAAGAAAGGCCTTGTGGCAGTGGAAGTGAAGGAAGATGGATGCTTTGACCCCTTTTGGAAACATGGCCAACACGATCATGCACTCTTGGCAAATGGCAACCCATGTGGCTGTACATTTCTAAGGTCGACTTTATTGATCTCCTACCAAAAAGGCTCTTCATGCAAGCTAAGACTAGCATCACTTGCTTTTACTGCAGTTTTTATAACAGCCCTTAATTACTTAGTGGTTCAGAGGAAGAATGTCAATGACCAATTGTTTGACAGAAAGTTAGGTGGTCAGAGTCCACACTGCTCGTGTATCCATGAGAATGGTCAAAAGTTGTTTGAAAGTCTCTCATACTTTGTCCAAATGCATGCATTGGTTGGGAAATCCATCCATAGTGGGATTCGATGGATTTCTTAATCACTTTCAGGATTCAATCCTGGGACTTGGGTCTCTATTGGAGTCTCATCAAAAAGCCCTACAGGATTTTCAGTCTCCTGGTCTTTGATTAGTTCAAGTTTATGAACGTGGGAAAAAGGAAATTCGTGGAAACTCTAAATTTTTATCAATGAAACTCGAACTTTATCCTCTTCCATTAATATGGTTTTCCGTCGTGAGCTTAGATCAGGGCAGGTGCACTTGATAAACTGGGCATTAATGTAATTTGTCCTTGAGAGGGCATGTTTTTGTAATTGAGGTGTGGGAGGGGTTACAATTCTCTTGCACCTTATTGTTCTTTCTTGTTTTTTAATCTTTGTATTATTTTCACCTGTTGGATTTCCACATGTGAAAATCCCATTACCACAAGGGATCTCTCTTATATGACTGCACTTGCTCATAAAAAACAGGACTTGTGTATGGGCCGGATAAAGGTTACTAACGTGGTGAGATCCCCTGAAAATCCAATCCTGTCAGGCCTGTTATGATAAACCTGGACAGCCGAATAGGACGCCGACCCGACCCACAATGGGCCAATTTTGGGTCACTTTCTATGGCCCATGGATACGGTATGCAGCATTTAGAAACTTGACTCAACTGGCCTGACTCTGCTGAGTTCGCGAAAATTTCCATTGTCCCTCAATTCAAACCAAAACACAGGCCCACTTATTTCCTTCCCATGGGCTGTTTAACTCACTGACTTGGCTCATTGTGACCCAAGTGTATACTCAGAATTTGGGTGTATGTACTGGGTCCAACTCCAGACCCAATAGTGGATATGAAAGGACGAGCTTTGGATCTGCTACAATCGAAATAAGTACCTGATTTCCATGTGACATCAACTTTCCCAGTCCCAAAGACAGAAACAAAGAAAGAGAAACACTTTAATTTCAATACGGACGTTTACAGCATCCTATCTCCAAAAATTACTCTTTGGACTTTGGAGAGAAAGCTGGTGAGAATCCGGTAAAAATGGAGTTTGCAGTTTGGAATTTCCCTCTTTTCTACTCCTGGAAATGCTAAAGGGTGGGCCACCAGTAGTACCTGCCATTGAATTTGAATTAAAGAGAGCCTCTATATTTGGATGATATGGGTGTTGGGACCCACCCTAGAGAAGATGTGTCGGTTACCATGATCATCCCATGTTGTATTATTTTTTGTACATGTACCACTGTATGACAAGAATCTTCTTATCTTTTTCATTGGTTTTGTGATTTCTTAGTCCATGATCTTATTATTATTTTGTCAATCTTGGATGCTTGATTGACCGTGCACTCCTCATTTTGCGTTGGCGTGTTGTGGCCCATGTGGCCCAAGACCTTTAAAGACCAGTGACAATAACAATGGCTTGGAGAGCCCTTTCCCATGATCTCAGCAATCTCAACTGTTGAACAAAGTCTTCAATAAACTCCATCTTCTCCTAGGATGGAGACACGTTGAAAATATGCCTAAGACGTCGACTTAACTTGTAAATATTTGAGATGATGATAATGATCAGCTTCATGGGATAATTTTATGCCTTTCCTCTCCTTATTTATGTAATTTTCCAACATTATAATCATAGTTCCCATGAGCAACCGAAATTCTTTCTATACAATGATTGTATCTATTTTGAGTGGGGATGTAAATGAGTCGGTTCTTGTCCAAATCCTTGGTGGACTTGGAATCAGAACAGTTAATGAGAAGATAGAATTGCCACCGGTTCAGTATATGGGATGGGTTCGAATCTAGGTCTAAGTTTAGGTAGAGAATGATATTTAACAAAAACCTAGATTTTAGTAGTTTTTTTGAGGGATTCTCAAAAATTGAAATAATGTGTTGGGTCTCGAGTCCACAGATCGAAACCAAGATGAAATCGGAACCGAAACCAGTTCTGTATATAAGACAGGTCTAGGTAGAAAATGATATGGAAAAAACCATAGTTTTTAATAGTTCTTAAGAGGGATTTTTCAGAATTGAGGTAATATGTTGAGTCTTGAGTTCACAAATTGGAGCCAAGGTGGAATTGGACATGATTTTGGACCTAGACCTGACCCTGTTTACTTACCGGAGCCTAAATAAGGACTAAAGTCCGGTTTTAACGGATCGGAACCTCTAAGCAATCAAAGAATTGGAGACCCATTTACATCCCTAATTTTGAAGTTCACATATGTTATTTTTATTTTTATTTTTTTTATGTTTTACTTTCCAGAACATTTAGGAATAGCATATACACGAGAGTCGTTTGGGTTATTGGAACATATGTAACACAAGTCAACAATGATGACATTTTTAATGCAGATTGATGTTCTTCCACTGAAAATAGTAGAGATAGATACGAAGAAGTGCACCCGATTTAAGAATTATATATATATATATATATATATATTATAGAATCCAATCCATTTAAAAAGAATGGTATTATTTATGCAAGGGACAAAAAGATATAGACTGTCTCATCTTTCTCCCTACTATTCGGGATCACTGATTTAAGATGCAATGCGATTCACAGACTATAAACATTGAAATTGTGATCCGATTTGCAGTTGTTATGACACTTTCATATCTATTCCTTCTTTTTCTCTTTTTCCTCTGCAGGTTTTATGACTTACCCAAAGTGGCACAACGGTAAAAAAATTTGCTCACGTTGCTAGTTCTTCATGTGGGTCCCACAATTGTCTCATCACTCAAACTTTATAAACGTTTTGATTGGTACCTTGTCTTATTGACTATTAAAAGTGTAACAATTGATGCTATACCTTTCTAGCTGTTGCATTGCATGGCAACTTATTATCACGTGATAGTGATTTTATGTGATTTTGCATCAATGATGGGGCCATCTAAATAATGCATAGTCTGCTAAGACCTTGTGGGACTTAGTATTTACACCACTTGATTATCATATACTTTTCTTTCCAGATGATAAAATGCCAATTGTTGATGATGCAATGAATCGAATATTTCAGAGAACTAATCATGTGGAACATAAAACTATTGAAATTGGTAGATCAACGAACATATTTTGTTCTGGTAAGTTTTTTTTGTAGGTTCCTTGTGTCTGCAATTTCTATCATAAAACTCAAACTAGCTTACCATTAAAAGATTATAATCTTCAATCACATGCTTCTATAGGATATGGAAGTTAGTATTTGATTTTTGTTGACATTTTGGGCAATTTTGATTTCTTGAGATATTCAAATGAAGATGCTATTGCTACGTATGTACTTCTATAGAAAAAGGTTTTTTTGCACCTAACTATGAAAATTGAAGCTGTAACAGAAAATGATGTCTAAGTTCTTTACTTTCCGTGACAGAAACAAATTGGAATCATTGTGTCAATGCTGGAGATATGCCTTTTACTGTATCAAGGACTTAAATCATTTAAAGTCTCATTATAACATTGGACTTTTGTGGGCCTTCAGACTTCCAATTGCCAGTGAATGAAATTATTGCACATCAATAATGCACAAATGCCAACTTTTGCTGCAACCTGAGACTCAATTGGGCTTGGTTGACTCAATTTGATCTTGACCCCAAATTTTGGCCCAATGGATCAAGTCAAGTCTAAGGCCGAGATTTGGTGAATTGAGAATTATCATGATCTACAAGATTCAAACAGAAACAACAGTCTTCGTCATCTTCATCGTCATCAATCTATAGTCTTCAAGCTTTTTAGTGGAACTCCAAGAATTCATGTTTGGAGAAATTATAAATTCTCAAGAATCTGTCCCCTAAGTAGAATTTTCGAATCCTCCTCTGGACTTGAGCATTTAGAAATACCAAACAGGTTGGAAATAAGATTACTTTAACATTTCAAGTGGCTGGAGTTCAATACTCTAAGCAAAAGAACACAACATCCAGAGATCCCAGGGGATAGTCATCACATGCATCATTGTCTTTGGATTTCCCAATATCACAAATTCTAGTCAGAAATTCTGCGCTTGTTTCTCTACCGGAATTCAGAGAATTTTCCCACTAAAAAGTAAAGGCGTTGGAATTTAAGGAATTTCAAAGGTAATTTGAGACTAATTAGGTAGATAGAATTTTGAGATTCTGGTAAAGAAACATTACATTTGCCACTATTAGGGGACAAGCCAATCATATCATGTATATGAATTTCCAACCCATCAAATCCTTGTCAGAAATTCAAGAAAAAGAACATGAATTCCCAACACATCAAATTCTTGTCAGAAATTCTAGTAAAAGAACATGCTTAGGGGCCATTTGGAAACTCTAGTTTAATTAATAGGAGGTAATTAGATTAAGGTCTAAAATAGAAAGCTCTAATCTTTCATTACTAATTTACAATTGTGTGTTCGCTAATAAGAAATTCTTTTAAAGGTTGGATATTGCTAAGACAAGTACTAATGATGTCTTCAACTTAGACAAGTAATATGGTAAGGCATCGAAGAAGGAACATGTGAGCAGCATTTGGAACTCTCAGAATTCTCCAAGACAAGAATTCTTCCAATTCTTCTAACCAAACAGGCCCCGAAGGATCATAATGAAATCAGCCTCATTAACAGTTTGACGAAATTTACGAAATCAGGCATGAGGAACTTATTTCAGCCCAGGAAGTATTTGTGTAAAGGACAAACGGTTCCCTTGGGCCATGGCCCAGTTGATCTAGGACAAGCTACTTTTCACTCTTTGACAAGTTTTTCTGGTTGACCCCCTCTATCTTTTTATCCAATCTTAGATGTAGCATGTGACCCAAAATAAGAACACAGAAAAAGAATTTGTTATTGCAAATAATGGGTTTGAAGTTAGGGGTGAAGATCCAACCAGACCAGATCATCTAGATGATCCTAACTTTAGGTGTAAAATGGGCACAACCCTATCCAGTGGTCCCAAAAAAAAAAAGGCGGGGGCTCTAATTGGGTGGAATTCAGATGGACTCTACCTGGACTCAAATTATAGTACTGGGACAGGGGCAAGTCAAGTCCTAATTCTAGAACCCAGACCTCGTTAGCTTTAGCTGGGCCTTGGTCAGTTCCATGGTTATTACCTAAACGTGTGATACATGTTAGAAAATAAACTATAACAATTACTATACTTGGGTCTGAGTCAAGTCCATCAGAATATTCTTAGGGTTTACCGGGGCTTGGACTTAGGATCCAGATTTGAACCACTTGGTGAAACTTTGACCCAGGCATGTACTTTTCTAATTGGGCCTTTTGGGGTCAAGTCTAGAACATGGAGGACAACCCCGTAAAAATATTTGTATGACTTGTCATTGTTCCACTGTTTGAAAAATCACATCTAATGGCTTACAATTAATTAAGGGTCAAATGCAAACTGGATGAGTCAGCTGATACACTTTACTATTTCTTGGGCCTGGAATTCAGGCCCGAAAGTTAAACTCAAGCTCAGCCTATCTTAAAAATCTATCTCTGTTAAATATGTTAGCCAGGCAAGAACAATACATGGCTCTTACCCATAGGACCCCAGGTCCAAATTTTTAGATTCTGGGCCAGAAAACATTCCAGGCCAAGCCATGCCCAGAGGCCCAAAACAAAAGCTAGATTCACCTGGCCATGGCCATGGCCTAAAAACCCTACATAAGAACTGCAATGGTACACATTTGTCCTATTATCTGGATGGTCCATGGATATAATTGCAGGGATAGAATTGCAGGATTCCAGCAATAGATTCTCTCTGCTATATATTCTGAGCAAGGACCATTCACCATGGGTGGTCTTCTGTCAACTATTTGGACGGCACTGGGTGGGATTTATAATCTGTACCATTTCCACTTTCGGAGAGAGAGATTTGGACAAGTGACAATGAAAAATGACCAGCAATTGGGTATGTCAATGGGCCAGGCCGGGGCATGGGTTGTCCAATCCCGTCCCAAATATTGGACGTGCCTTCCAGGGATTGTCAAATCCTGACCCTAAATTGAGCGGGCCTATGTCAAATCCCATCTTGTGCGGGTTGGGGCTGGGACCGGGACCGGGACCGGGCCTGGGCTTTAGCATTTTCAACAATGTAGACGTTGTTTTTCTTCTTAATGGGTGAAGCTCTGTTAATAAAGATGATAATGATGGCCAGATAGGGGGTGGACCAAATTTCAGCTGGATCAAATTTCAAAAGGTGTAGATACTAGATACTAGATATTAAGTCTTCAAAATGAAGGGTGATAAATCTATCAAAAATTTCAAATCCAAACTCAATAGTGGATCCAGTCCAAGTATCAAATTGAGTCCAACTGCCAATTCATGGTGTGGGTTTTTGGTGTAGAGTGGGAAGTGATTGAATTCATGAGAAATGGTGGAGGGAAGAGACATTTTGAAGGGAGTTTTTATAGGGTTCCCATTGAAATATATAAAAATTAGTAAAATAATCTTGCGGGCGGCCGGGCCGAGCTGGGTATCCATTTCAACGGGCTAAATTGACAGGCCTAATTATAACAATTCAAGAGGGTGAAATTTTGAAATCTCACCAAATAAAGAGGGGATTTTGAATGTTCCTATTTTTGTCCAAATCCGGAAGGGTACTATTCCTGAATGCCAATGTGAAGTAAAGCTTATAAAGAGCCTGCAGTGAAGTTGGTAGCACCTTCATGACGTGACTGAGGTCATTTGCTTGATCGTTGCTTCCAATATTACATTAAATTAGGGTTGCAAACGGGCATCGAGTATCCAAACTCCCCAATAAAGTGGATATGGACTTTTAGATCTAGGAGAGATCCAAACTTATAAGATTCGTAACTTTTGGATTCAGAATGGGATCCTTATATGTTCCGACCCACGTATCCAAATCCATGATTATTATATTGACATGTCAATCTCAAGGGTAGTTCAGTTGATCTAGGACCACGGTTTGCATCCGGAGATTGTAGGTTCGAAATTTCACTACTAGACTGGGGCTACAAGAGAGTTTACCCGGCTGCTCTCTGGGCCCAGAGGGATTAGTCTAGCCCAAAGGGTTGGGAACCCTCCGATAGCAAAAAAATAAAATAAAATATTGACATGTTAAAATATTTATAGATTAGGGTCTAAATATCTTGAATTATATTCATATTTTAGAATCTATATAGTTTTAATAATATACCATTTAATAGAGTATATTCACCTGTGCATGTAGCGCGCGGAGTTGGAACTTGAAATGCGAAATGCTTCTGAGGTAAGGCGCACCTCTTCAATGATCTGGATTCTGAGTGTGTGCACGGAGTGCAGATGAATATTTTCCACCATTTAATAGTCTCACTTTTATATTTATGAAAATATCTTTTATTAAGCTTTTTTATTCAATTATACTAATGCACTTTACATCTTATTTTATATCCTGTTATGGAAACGGATCCCTTTCTAAATTGACGTTGGTTCCAGATAAAACAAATAGGTTTTGGGTCAGTTAGGAACCCGGTTTCCAAACTGGATCTATAAAGGCGGATTCGGGTCTAGTTCCATCGTGGTTCACTCTCTTATCCAACCGGTTTGCTTCCCTACATTATATCTTAATTAGTAGTGAAGGGTCATGTTCCAGATTCATGATAGACCTTACTCGGATGTTAACAGCCTTAATCAAATGCGTTCCAAATCAGGTTTCAAGCTATATACAACGTGGACCTGACCTGGACCAAGGATAGGGATGCGGGACCGGAACTGATAATGAGGCGGTGGAACCGGAATTGGAATCGTTTGGAACCGGAACTTTATATGGGATGAGTTTGGGTCGGGTTCGGGTCTGGGTAGAGAATAATATGGGGAAAAACCTAGTTTTTAGGAGAGATTGTTGAAAATTGGGGTAATATTTCGGGTCTCGGTTGGGATGAGTTTGGGTCGGGTTCGGGTCTGGGTAGAGAATAATATGGGGAAAAACTTAGTTTTTAGGAGAGATTGTTGAAAATTGAGGTAATATTTCAGGTCTCGGGTTCGGAACCAAGGTGGAACTGGTCCTAGACCCGTTTAGGTCATGGGTTTAAAAAAGAACCTAGATCCGGACCCATTTACTTATCAGAGCCCAGACCCAAATTCGAATTTTAACTGGTCATAACCTCCGGGTAATCGGGTAATAGGGACCCGTTTACATCCGTAACTAAGGCCATTCAATTTAAAGGCCCATTTATGAATAGGCCCAATGTCAAAGACCTGACCCTATGAGATCTGTGTGAAATATGGCACAATGAAGCTGTACATAGAACTGACGCCTATGAGATCTGAACCGTCAATCATGGTAGATGACACCCTTTATCAAGACATCCATGTTTACACCATGAACTTGGCTGATGGCATCCAAATGAAGGACTCAATAGATCCGGTCCCACATAAAGAATTCCAGACAACGGCCCTCACCCATCCAGTCATATCCACTTCCCTGTCCCAACGGCTAGTATCCGTTGGACGCTTCCTTCAACATGGAAAATTTCAAATGTATAGGTCGGTGGCCCTCTAAACCATCCCTTTCGGCGTTACCATCTCAGGTTACCGTTACAAAAGCCCACCTCTCAAAAGGCTCCAGTACTAAAGACTACACACACACACACACACACACACACAGCCCTGCTATTCTTGTTCTGCTCCTGCTGCCTCTGCTGTGATGACTCTTGCAAGGAAATTTGTGGTGGTGCCCTGCAAGAAGGTAGCAAAGCTGTTTCGGACAGGCTTCAATTCCTCCAAATGGTACATCAAACCCACTTCTCAGTTTCCTCATTTTTTGCCTTTTCTCTCTTCTGATCAATTGTTTATCTCTTTAATAAACAGCAAGACAGTGGCCAGGCTCGCCACGTCGAGGATAAAGCTGTTGAGGAACAAGAGAGAGGCGCAGATCAAGCAGATGAGGCGCGATGTGGCGCTGCTTCTCCAGTCTGGCCAGGACGACACCGCTAGAATCCGGGTATGGAACCCAGTTCCCACTTTTAGTCACCCATCTGATATTTTGCTGTAATTGGGGTGTTTTCTTGCTTTATTTGTGTTATTGTTGGTCTGGGTTTCGATTTCTTTAGTACATTTGGAGATGACAGGAATCGCATGAAGGAATTTTTACCCTTTTGAAATCCTCTCAAATCCTTTCCAATAGAGAAGATCCTACATTGAAGAATGTGAAATCCACAATATCACGGAGAAATGCGAGTGTAGAAATTCATTTTTGATGACCCAAAGAATAAAAGAAGTAGATCCATCTTCACCTTCTTCTAATACAGCCACAAGAAGCTACAAAACCCTTCCGCGAAACCATTAAGAAACCTTTAGTGCACTTCCCTGCCTGCCTCATACCCTCTCCTCTGAATTGTAGCAAGTAGGAGGTACTCAACTAAGCACAAACATAACTTGCTGGAAATAAAGCTACAGAAATAGGGGCCGCTATCAAGTTAAATAAACAAAAAACAATGACATCCAATCTGTGAATCCTGAAACTCAAAGAGTAGCAGCGACGGCATCAATTGGCCGAGGCATGCCTGATGACGCTCTGTTAGTATTTTTGAGTGTTGGCTAATTCATTGGGTGGACAAAACATGGGATTTAATGTAATTTGTATTTCTTAGGTGGACTATTTTGGTTTGAAGAAGAATTCCAAAGCATCAGGAAACAGGGCGTTTTCAACAAAAAGTTAGACCGATCGATCGCCTCCCCATACCGATCGATCGCCCATAAAAAGCTCTCAGTTAAAAGTCAGTCCGATCGATCGGACCTGCAGCTCGATCGATCGGCCAGGAAAATGTCCCAGTTAATGACAGTCCGATCGATCGGACCTGCAGTCCGATCGATCGGCCAGCGGCGAATCCCACCTGGTTTTTAGCCACATCTTTCTAAATTCTGATCTTTCAATCCTGTTACAACAGAACTTTCCCATACGAGTTTAGAAGCCTATTTAAGGGTTTAAACCCTTCATAAACATTACCTCTCTCAAATCAAAACCCTAGATTACCTTAAGAGAGATTATCTTCCTCCAGAGAGTTCCTGTGATAAATTCATGTGCTGAAGACTTATCCTCTGGAGATTTTCCATCAATGTTCATAAACATTACCTCTCTCAAATCAAAACCCTAGATTACCTTAAGAGAGATTATCTTCCTCTAGAGAGTTCCTGTGATAAATTCATGTGCTGAAGACTTATCCTCTGGAGATTTTCCATCAATGTTCCATTCAATTCGTCTTGCTTAAGGCATGGAGATTGAAGTGCTAGAGAAGGTGAACGGCGTGTTCGTCTGCAAGAATCGCTTTGGTCCTTAGGTTGTGATCAACTGTAAAGGGGAGTGAGTTTATCTTGTAACCTTTGAGTTTATAGTGCTTGATCTTTCTGGACCAGTGCCAGGTCCCGTGGTTTCCCTACCCAGGGTTTTCCACGTAAAAAATCGTGTGTCTATCTACTTGATTGATTGCTTGATTAACTTAGATTTTATTTCCATATTCGTATCTGTGCTGGGATTTAGTTTTCTTTCTGTTAGGGTTGTGTTCTTAAACCCTCCAGGAATTTTCAATTGGTATCAGAGCTGATTCACACTAAGTTGTTGTGTGAGATCTACACAGATTTCTGATATGGACAATTTTAGAGATGGATCTTCTATTTCCAAACCCCCACTCTTGGATGGATCGAACTATCATTATTGGAAAGTTCGAATGACTGCCTTCCTTCAATCCATAGATGTGGATGTCTGGAATTCTGTGGTATTTGGTTACTCCAAGCCTACTGTCGTCACTGATGGCAATAAAGTCATTGAAAAACCCATGCCTCAATGGACCAAGGAGGATAAACAAACCTTCAATTTTAATGGTAGAGCTTTAAATTCAATTTTTAATGGTGTTTCTCCTGCTGAATTTCGTCGGATATCTATTTGCAAAACTGCTAAGGAAGCATGGGATATATTAGAAACTGTTTATGAAGGTACTCTCAAAGTTAAGCAAGCCAAACTTCAGAATTTAACTACTGCGTTTGAGAATCTGAAAATGAAGCAATCAAGCAAGATAAACTAAACAAAGATGTAGGATATATGAACTGAACTAATATATGATCTGAACTAAGTAACTAAGAAGACATCAACTAAGTAACTGAGTTAAATCTCTAACTGGGTTAAATCTCCCCCTGAGTATCTCCCCCTTTTTGTCCAGAAATTGACAAGGGAAAAATAACGAGTAGATGGAAGAGACTAAAACATCAAAAACAAGAGCATAAAAGTTCGAATTTGGAATAAAAAGTTAGTTGCTTAGGACTACTGAGGAGGAGGGAATCGATGCAGTAAAGAGTCCAGCTTCTCCTCAATCCGGTTGCTGCCCAGCTGTAGTTGCCTCATCTGTTCAAAAACATCATGAAACTGAGAGTCCATGCGATGTTCAAGAAGCTCAATTTGTGTAGACTGATCTAGGATGCGGTTTTCAAATTCTTGAAGATAAGCAGGCATAGCAGATGCGAACTGTGGATCAACTGGAGCAGCTTCTTCACCTTGATTTGGTGCTTCATCACCACTGTCATCAACATGAGCGGAGGATAGACTAACAGTGCGGTACGTAATGGGGCCTCGTCATTTCACAATGTAGTCCTGTGGACCAACAGCTACTCCTCTAGACAGAAGAATATGAGTGAGAAGGCTACCATACTCATTAGTGTGAAAGTCACCAATGATGGCTCTTATTTGGGCAAATTAAAACGAAAAAAATAAAAATAAAAATAAAAAAATAATAATAATAAAAAAGGGGGTGGGGGGTTAAGTCTGATATGTGTAATCATATCATTTATCCTAGAACACTTTATTGAACAAAAAAAAAAAAAAAAAAAAAATATGTTTTTTTTTCTCCCTTACCTTCTTCCCTTGGCCCATTTCAGTTTTAATTGTCTAGGTCCGATCGATCGGCCTAACTAGTCCGATCGATCGGACAGCGTCTGTTTTATAAAGCCCATCCGCCTGTTCTTCTTTTCTTTCATTCTCTGTTTTGTTTCTCTTTGTTGCTCTGCCCTAAAAACCCAAAAAACCGAGTTCTTCCTTCTCACTAAAGGGTTTCTCCAACGGGATTGGTTGCTCTTTCTGAGGTAACTCTTCTTCCTCTTCTCTCTTTTCCATTTTCTATGTCATTCCATGTGCTTGTCTTTGATTTTGGAAGATGGATTGGGTAATTGGGGTTTGTCCTTTTGGTAATGGATGATTGACATTATTTCATGTGTTGCAACTACTTTCTAGTCTTGATGTCAATGCATTTAGCTCTTCATCTTGTACTTCCATTTTGGATGTCCCATTTTCTAAGATGAATGCTGGATATGTGTTTTTGTACAATGCACCCCAGGTGTTTGTTGAATTGTCTCAAAGACGAAATGGCCCCAAAAGTCTGATATCCTCGTAAGAAAACATGCCATCGTGGTAGCTCCTCCTCTGCCCCTACCTTTAATGGGAATCGATTCCAAAGTTTGATCAAGGAGAACTCTTTTATGAATGTTTTTTCAAAGAAACAAGTAATAGTGGATTTGGCCAAAATCCATTTGGCCAAAATCGAAATTGATTTCAGTCTGTGGCTCTTAGAAAGAGAATGGGCTTCCCTGTATGTCCTTGACCCTACCACATATGGGTCGATGGTTCAAGAATTTTACAAAAATATTCATGATATTGGAGAAGACTCCTTCAAATCATTTGTTAGAGGGATAATTGTTGAAATCGATCCCAATTTTATTGGGAAGTTCATTTAGATTGATAGGAGTCTCAATGCTGTATATCTGACTCCGGAGCCAGATTCTGATGACATGGAAGACCCTATTGATACTACTGATTGGGATGAGGTGATCACCACTCTCACAGGTGGCCGTAAACGTGCATGGCCAGGGGGTGTCTTGAAACAGAAGTACCTTACCCCTTCTTACTGGATGCTGAATCTGTTCGTGTGTTTCAACCTTGAGCCTAAGGGGAGAACATCAGAAGTTGTCATGGACACAGGCCATCTTCTGTACTTGATTGGGACTGGACAGCCTATAGACATTCCACTTACAATTTATAGGCACATGGTGGCTGCGCCCCTCTCGGTGCGTCGACTACTTCTCTTCCATATGGAGCTCTTCTCACTCGTATTCTTTCTGTCTAGAGGAGTAGCTGTTGGTCCACAGGACTACATTGTGAAAGGACGAGGCCCCATTACGTACCGCACTGTTAGTCTATCCTCCGCTCATGTTGATGACAGTGGTGATGAAGCACCAGATCAAGGTGAAGAAGCTGCTCCAGTTGATCCACAGTTTGCATCTGCTATGCTTGCTTATCTTCAAGAATTTGAAAACCGCATCCTGGATCAGTCTACACAAATTGAGCTTCTTGAACATCGTGGACTCTCAGTTTCATGATGTTTTTGAACAGATGAGGCAACTACAGCTGGGCAGCAACCGGATTGAGGAGAAGCTGGACTCTTTACTGCATCGATTCCCTCCTCCTCAGTAGTCCTAAGCAACTAACTTTTTATTCCAAATTCGAACTTTTATGCTCTTGTTTTTGATGTTTTAGTCTCTTCCATCTACTCGTTATTTTTCCCTTGTCAATTTCTGGACAAAAAGGGGGAGATACTCAGGGGGAGATTTAACCCAGTTAGAGATTTAACTCAGTTACTTAGTTGATGTCTTCTTAGTTACTTAGTTCAGGTCATATATTAGTTCAGTTCATATATCCTATATCTTTGTTTAGTTTATCTTGCTTGATTGCTTCATTTTTTTTCCATATATTATCATGATCTTTTGTCAAAGATTGTCTGTGATAGGTATTGCAGGTATCAGTTATGGAGCTATGGATGTTGGTCGTTTTGTTTTTGGATAGTCTTTGGGTAGAATCAAATGTATTAGATGTTTTGTCCATGAATTGCCAAAGGGGGAGATTGTTAGTATTTTTGAGTGTTGGCTAATTCATTGGGTGGACAAAACATGGGATTTAATGTAATTTGTATTTCTTAGGTGGACCATTTTGGTTTGAAGAAGAATTCCAAAGCATCAGGAAACAGGACGTTTTCAACAAAAAGTCAGATCGATCGATCGCCTCCCCAGACCGATCGATCGCCCATAAAAAAGCTCTCAGTTAAAAGTCAGTCCGATCGATCGGACCTGCAGCCCGATCGATCGGACAGGAAAATGTCCCAGTTAATGACAGTCCGATCGATCGGATCTGCAGTCTGATCGATCGGCCAGCGGCGAATCCCACTTGTTTTTTAGCCACATCTTTCTAAATTCTGATCTTTCAATCCTGTTACAACAGAACTTTCCCATACGAGTTCAGAAGCCTATTTAAGGGTTTAAACCCTTCATAAACATTACCTCTCTCAAATCAAAACCCTAGATTACCTTAAGAGAGATTATCTTCCTCCAGAGAGTTCCTGTGATAAATTCATGTGCTGAAGACTTATCCTCTGAAGATTTTCCATCAATGTTCCATTCAATTCGTCTTGCTTAAGGCGTGGAGATTGAAGTGCTAGAGAAGGTGAACGGCGTGTTCGTCGGCAAGAATCGCTTTGGTCCTTAGGTTGTGATCAACTGTAAAGGGGAGTGAGTTTATCTTGTAACCTTTGAGTTTATAGTGCTTGATCTTTCTGGACCGGTGCCAGGTCCCGTGGTTTTTTCCCTACCCAGGGTTTTCCACGTAAAAAATCGTGTGTCTATCTACTTGATTGATTGCTTGATTAACTTAGATTTTATTTCCATATTCGTATCTGTGCTGGGATTTAGTTTTCTTTCTGTTAGGGTTGTGTTCTTAAACCCTCCAGGAATTTTCAATCTATTTAGGACGAGTTCCGTCCTTTGGGATGAAACCTAGATGCGAAGGTTCTCAGTAGAACCGCCTTTAGGATACAGCGGCCTTCACAAGGTTATAAACAGACAGAACAAATAAATGGTCCCCCACCCCCGCGCATGATGTGATCACGTAGGATGAGCGTCGTGGACATGCGCCTAGTTAAACGTTTCTGGACCTAGCACCCCAGGTTTGGCCCGACTTGCGAGCGCATAGGGCTAGTGGTAAAAGGCTTAACATCTTAAAGCGTAAAGATCATGGAAATGCGTATGACCCACAAAAGTTTTGAACTCTACCAATTTGGGATCCTATATTTCACAATTAATTCTAATGGGGGGTGGTGTTTGCGTGTGTGCTGAAGCGCACAACCTACGATCGAACAATCATGCCACAGAAGAGAGACAGGGATTTTATGTGGTTCGGCAAAACCGCCTATGTCCACGACAAGAGAGCAACAACTCACATCTTGACTCTCTTCCTACTCTAGGGTTACAAATTACATCATATATATAATCTCTGCTTTCTTAGCCCCTAAGAAAGCCTCTGTACAAAGACCAAAATGCCCTTGACCCTGAACCTGGTCATTGGCTAACCAAATGGATCACTCCGGTAAACCGGAATACTAGACATAAACCCAACATGGGGAGTATCAACTGGAGTGGTAAATGCCCTTGACCCTGAACCCAGTCATTGGCTAACCCAATGGACCACTCCAGTAAACCGGAATACTAGACATAAACCCAACATGGGGAGTATCAACTGGAGTGGTATTTTGCATCCAACCTGAGTGAGGAGATCTTTGGTGTACTTATGTTGATTAATGAATAGCCCTTCCTTTACAGGGTGCATGCACTTCTAGATCAGAAGCATGAAGAACCTTTTTGCAAAATACCATCAAGATCCGTACTAGAGATGATGATGTCATCAACATATACAAGTAGTAAGGTTATGTGACGACTGACAGAGGAAAAGAGAAGGATCATACTTGCTTTGCCAGAACCTGGAATGGAGAAGAGTGTGGCAAAAATTCTCAAACTAGGCTCTAGGCGCTTGTTTCAATCTATAAAGGGATCAGTGTAAATGACAGATGCTATTTTTTTATACATAGTAAGGCCAAGAGGAAGTCTCATGGCTTTTTTGAAGACCACCATGGAGAAGAGTATTCTTGACGTTTATTTGAAACAAAAGCCATGACTGAGATGCATCAAGAGCAAGGATAATCGAACTATCATCATTTTAGAAACCGAAGCAAAAGTCTTATCATAGTCAACCCCATATTCTTGACGTTTAACTGAGATGCATCAAGAGCAAGGATAATCGAACTATCATCATTTTAGAAACCGAAGCAAAAGTCTTATCATAGTCAACCCCATATTCTTGACGTTTATTTGAAACAAAAGCCACGACTGAGATGCATCAAGAGCTAGGATAATCGAACTATCATCATTTTAGAAACCGAAGCAAAAGTCTTTTCATAGTCAACCCCATATTCTTGGCGATTACCCAATGCCACTCAACGAGCTTAATCTATCCAACCAATATGGGATGTTGTTCATGAGCCTGCTTCGTATGAAGAAGCATGAGAAAGTAGAGAGTGGTAGATGGCCATGACCAAAAATATGTCACTATACATAGGATCTGGTTCCTAACCCATAAGAAGTAAAACCCATTTCATGTAAATCGTATATAAGCTTTCTTGAATTTGGTTAGTGAAAATCAAGTGATAGAGAAATTCTCCACATAGCTTCATGTAGTAGGTGTGATGTTGAAGTCGGTTGTTCAAAGGAGGAGAGGGGTACAAGTGGTTAGGAAAAGACGCGGGTGAAGTCGGTTGTTCAAAGGAGGAGAGAGTGTAGAGGTGGTTAGGAAAAGACGCTGATAATCCCCTTTCTGTATGTAAGAGTCGGTTGGGGAGGGGGGAGGTCTCACGTGGTGGAAGAAGGTAGGGTAGAGGTGGTTAGGAAAAGACGCGGATAATCCCCTTTCTGTATGTGAGAGTCGGTTGGGGAGGGAGGTCTCACGTGGTGGAAAAGGGCAGGGTAGAGGTGGTTAGGAAAAGACGCGGATAATCCTCTTACTGTATGTAAGAGTCGGTTGGGGAGGGAGGTCTCACGTGGTGGAAGAAGGCAGGGTAGAGGTCAACATCTAAAGAAAAATATAAGTTTTGAGAAAAGAGGTTCCACATTGCTAGAGAAAATCCTCTTTTCATGAGGGAAAGCCACCAGTAGAGGTGGTTAGGAAAAGACGCGGATAATCCCCTTTCTGTCTGTAAGAGTCGGTTGGGGAGGGAGGTCTCCCGTGGTGGAAGAAGGCAGTGTTAGCTAACAAAAACAACAAAACATCTAAAGCAAAATATAAGTTTTGAGAAAAGAGGTTCCACATTGCTAGAGAAAATCCTTTTTTCATGAGGGAAAGCCACCATTTGAGAAAACTCCTCTCAAACACTAGAGAAACAACTTAGCATCCGATGCAAAATATAAGTTTTGAGAAACAGGTTCCACGCTGCTAAAGAAAATCCTCTTTGCATGAAAGAAAGCCGCCCCCCCCCCCCCCCCCCCCCCACACACACACACACACACACGGTGGAAGGCAGTGTTGGCTGACAAAATAAAGAGTGGCAGATGGCCATGAACAAAGAGATTTCAGCTCGATCACTATACATAGTATCCAGTTCCTAACTCAGAAGAAGTAAAACCCATTTCATGTAGATGGTATATAAGCTTTCCACATTGCTAGAGAAAATCCTCTTTTCATAAGGGAAAGCCACCATTTGAGAAAACTCCTCTCAAACACTAGAGAAACAACTTAGCATCTGATGCAAAATATAAGTTTTGAGAAACAGGTTCCACGCTGCTAAAGAAAATCCTCTTCGCATGAAAGAAAGCCAACAGCCAACCCCCCCCCCCCCCCCCCCCCCCCCAAACACGGTGGAAGGCAGTGTTGGCTGACAAAATAAAGAGTGGCAGATGGCCATGAACAAAGAGATTTCAGCTCGATCACTATACATAGGATCCAGTTCCTAACTCAGAAGAAGTAAAACCCATTTCATGTAGATGGTATATAAGCTTTCCACATTGCTAGAGAAAATCCTCTTTTCATAAGGGAAAGCCACCATTTGAGAAAACTCCTCTCAAACACTAGAGAAACAACTTAGCATCTGATGCAAAATATAATTTTTGAGAAATAGGTTCCACGCTGCTAAAGAAAATCCTCTTTGCATGAAAGAAAGCCACCCCACCCCCAACCCACCCCCCCCGGTGGAAGGCAGTGTTGGCTGACAAAATAGAGAGTGGCAGATGGCCATGAACAAAGAGATTTCAGCTCGATCACTATACATAGGATCCAGTTCCTAATGAAGAAGAAGTAAAACCCATTTCATGTAGATGGTATATAAGCATTCTTGAATTTGGTTAAACTTATGTGATGGAGAAACTACAACTCAACATCTGATGCAAAATATAAGTTTTGAGAAAAAAGGTTCCACAAGAAAATCCTCTTGGCATGAGGGAAAGCCACCTTTTGAGAAAAATCCTCTCAAACACTAGAGAAACAGTTCGGCATCTTATGAAAAATATAAGTTTTGAGAAAAAAGGTTCCACACTACTAGAGAAAATCCTCTCTGAATGAAAGAAAGCCACCTTGAATCTACATGAAAGAAATCCTCTCTTCATGTAGATGTTATATAAGCTTTCTTGAATTTGGTTAGTGAAAATCAAGTGATGGAGAAACTATCCACATAGCTTCATGTAGTTGGTGTTTTCAGATTATGATGGTGAAGTCGGTTGTTCAAAGGAGGAGAGGGTAGAGGTGGTTAGGAAAAGACGTGGATAATTCCCTTTCTGTATGAAAGAGTTGGTTGGGGAGGGGGAGGTCTCACGTGGTGGAAGAAGGTTCAACATTGCTAGGGAAATCCTCTCTGCATGAAAGAAAGCTACCTTTTGAGGAGCGAGGTCACATGGTGGAAGGCAGTGTTGGCCAACGAAAACAACTCAATATCTGATGCAAAACATAACTTTTGAGAAAAAAAGTTTCCACTTTGCCAGAGAACATCCTCTGTTCATGAGAAAAAGCCGCCTTATGAGAAAACTCCTCTCAAACACTGAAGAAACCTCTCCAAAACCTCTCTTTAAACTTTAAAAGAACACATCCCTTTAGATTGTGAAAAGCCATCAATAGGCTCAAAACTTTAAAAGAACACATCCCTTTAGATTGTGAAAAGCCATCAATAGGCTCAAGCCCACAACTTTCACAAATCTCTCCACGTTCTTTTTATCCCTTATGATTTTTAGAAATCTGCTAGAGCTTCCCTGCAAATTATGAAACACAGAAATTTTCTGTCTACTAGAAAGTTAAGCTATTTAATCCCTTGAGCTTAAAACATGCTATTATTAACATTTTAGTAAATCCAAAGGTGAATATCAATTAGATTGGAATAGGTATGTCTTAGGTGGTCATTATAGAAGAGTTTCTCTTGAAAGGTTTCCTATTGTGGATATGTTCAAAAGAAATTGAGGTTTTCAAAAGAAGTGGATAAAAAAATAGCCCTATTGAATTGATATTAATTATAGTCTAATCCTTAAAGTTCAATGCTTTCGGATATGTTACATAATGACAATTTTCTAATCTATCTGACAGTAAATATGAGTTGGATTGGGTTCGCGATATATATATATATACATACCATTCAAAGGGATCGGTTTTTCTTAGTGGTCTTTTAAATGTCGACCCTCAAAATTCTCAAGCACTCCCATTAAAAGTTTTCCTATAAGTGTATGTATTTTGTACTTTGTAAGCTCCTTGGACACACTTGACCAAACCACCTGTAAGGTTGGAAATTGGGATGGAAATGGTCCATCATGGATTGCTTGTGGGTAAAAAAGAAAAGAAAAGAAAAACTACCCCACTGATTAGATTTGTTGTCTAGGCATCAGTGTTAAATGCTTCATTTTCCTTAATTTATCAATTAACTAAGTTTCAAGTTACCTAGCAAGGTTAGTGAAGGTTTGAGAACCCCAATGAAGGGTTTAAGGTCCCAAATCAGATCAATCAATATAACAACAATCAATCAACACAACCATAGGAAAGCAATAAAAACAATCACCACAAATAAGACAACGATATACGTGGAAAAACCCTAACAAGGGAAAAAAAAACATGGGTCCTGGAACTCAGTCTAGTGAAGAGATTAAGCACTATCAACATGAAGAAGATTACAAGAGAACTGACAACCCTTCCCCAGTTGACTCACAACCTAAGGATTGTAATAACCTTATGCCAGCCACCCGCTGTTCATCTTCACCCATGCTTGACTTTTCATCTTCGATCTCAAAGCAACTTCGAGACTTAAACGCAAAGCTGATTGCAGATGTGATCTCCAGCAGCCTTAGGTTGTAGAGCTTGTGGTGATCTGGATCTCTCTTCCAAAAGTACAGCAGCCTCTTGTAGAGCTTCCGAGAGATGTTGGGGGCAAAGATATTTATAGAGAAAACTCTTCACTATTCTGGGTTTTGGTTTTCTGGGACACACGTTCGAACTCTTAAATGAAGAGTTTAAGCAGCAAACTTGAGATATAGGACATGCAACGTTCGGACTTTTAGCCTGAGAGTTCAAACTCTTGGTCATTCTGGAAAATGGCTCAGAAGACTTTTCCCATGAACGTTCAAACTCTCATGCTGAGAGTTCGAACTCTTGTGCTTGCTGGAAAATGGCCTTGAGATATATAGCCTTGAATGTTCAAACTCTCGAGTTCAGAGTTCGAACTCTTGGTCATTCTGGAAAATGGCCTGGGAAAGCTCTTCTTCACACGTTTGAACTCTCCTGCTGAGAGTTCAAACTCTTGACTATCTGAGTGTCTTGGCTTGGATTTGGTTTATGAAAACAACCCTTGCATCTTTGTTTGATCTTTGGGAAAAGGGATTGCAGTCCAATTTAGAAAAGAAAGATTACATTTGAATGACCCAAGTTTTGTTAGAACCCATAAATGATTGCCAACATTCAAAACCTTACTATCTCCCCCTTTGGCAATTCATGAACAAAACTTCCTAAATAATACATTCTACCCTAGTAAACCCAAGAACCAAAAAGAATAAGAGGCTTGAATGACATGCAAAGCAAAAGCACAAAAGCACAAACCAAAAGCTAAACTACTTGGCAAAGATCATGTTAGTGGCAAACATAAGGAAAGCATTTTAAATGCAAGCAAACATAAGCACAATAAGGCAAGTCAAGCATATGAGCAGTAAGCATTAAACAAGCTCTCTCCCCCTTTTTGGACATGAAATGGCAAAGGAGAAGAGAAGTACCAAAAGAGAGAACCATAAACAACTTTAGGAGAAAGAAATAAAAGAGTTCAAGTAACCAACAACAATAAGTGGAAAGCAAGAGAGGATGATAAGAAGATATCAGAGGAACTGGAGCATCAGTAGGTGCAGCTAGAAGTAAGGCAAGTCAAGCATATGAGCAGTAAGCATTAAACAAGCTCTCTCCCCCTTTTTGGACATGAAATGGCAAAGGAGAAGAGAAGTACCAAAAGAGAGAACCATAAACAACTTTAGGAGAAAGAAATAAAAGAGTTCAAGTAACCAACAACAATAAGTGGAAAGCAAGAGAGGATGATAAGAAGATATCAAAGGAACTGGAGCATCAGTAGGTGCAGCTAGAACTTGCGCAGAACATTCAAGAGATCATTGAAGCCCTAATGCATTTCTTGAAAACCTTCATCCACACGCATCTCCAAGCATTCGAGATGGTCATGTACCGCCCGAAGCTCCCCCTCACCAAGTGGCTGCTCATGGGAAGGTCTGGCTGTAGAAGGACCAGCTCCAGAATGACCGGCTTGACCACCCTCCATATCATCATCATTATCATCATCCAAGTCAATGGTTTTGAGGTGAGACTTGGATCGATCGAGGGTCGATTTTCTGTGTTGGAATGATGATGTCTTCGGTGTGTTCAGCCTCCTTGCCCAAATTAACTAGTATTTTGGAAATGAGACCGGGGAATGGAAGAAGAGCATTGAGGGAGGCAGTCTGCATTTTGGCCATGCCCCGAAACACAGTAAAAGGCAGATCCACAGTCTTGCGAGTACTAATGCAGAAGAGGAGATAGCCATCCTCCTTGGGAATCCCTTTGCTCCCTTTGGGGTTGACATTGTGGCGGATGAAGATATTGAGGAGGTAGTAGGGGTCGGTGAGCTTGTTCTGATTGAGAGAACCCCAATCTAGTTGATGGGCTTTTTCGGTCATGACACGTGCCACCTCATTGTAATTAATGGTGCGACCGTCCAATACTGGAAAGGCTACACCCACAGTGCGAGGGATCTTCGGGACCTCACTGAGAGAGTTAGGAGTGATCTCTAGTTCCTCACCCCGAACAAAGGATTTGAACGAAGTGTCAGTGACATCATGCATGTTTGCATAAAATTCCCGGACCCAATTGGGCACAATCTGGTAGCCTAAGTCATAGAGAGTAAACCACTGTCTCTCCCTCATCCATATCCCAAAATCCATTCTTGGACAACGGCTCTGTGTTGATATTTACTCAAAAACAGGTTTTGAGCATTTTCACTGATAAAGCGAGACTGATCAAAGCTTGCACGGGTGCATGTTCTCTTGCGAGGAGCCATGGTAAGTGACGAAAAACCTGAGATGGTGGCATCACATTCATCATCAAACCTTTTTTGAAATCATTGGAACAAGAATACCAAAAAAAATGCCAAAACACCCACAAAAGAGTCCACCATCAAGAATTAGCATACAAGCACAAGAGATGGTAAACAACACCCCATACACACAAGGACATCATCTCAATTGGCCCAAGCACCAATTCTCCAAAGACAAGACAAGCACAGAAGTTCTCCCAAATTCATAACCATATTCAAAGCATTCCACAACCAAACCCACAATCCGAAGGATCCACACAAGACCCTTCCACATCCTCCAATCTTTTCAACAAACCACCACATATACAAAAGAAAATGGGTGTCAACCACCCAATCCACCCAACTTCTCCAAACATCCATCCGCAACCACATCCATGGCACAAACACACAACAATGAAATCACAAGCCATGTGTCCATCATATGAAGCAAAAAGGTAAATGACAAAGACATGGTGATCTCACAAGATAAATCCAAGAAATCCATGTGAAGGAGACAAAGAAAAAAAAAAAAAACATAAATAAATCCATCGGCAAAAGAAGCATTTTAGATTCCTAAAAGGAAGATAAGGGAGGAGAAAACGAAGATTTATGAAAAAGTAGGGAAAATGGGGGATTTAGGGCGTCTTGAACGAAGAAGGAAGAAAGAACGAAAGCTGAAGAAGAAGGAGCGGCGGCGTTCGAACTTGGGAGGAAACAAAGTGGAAAATAGGGCTTAACCTTGGAAAAAGGAAGATAAGGGAGGAGAAAACGAAGATTTACCTTGGAAAAAGTAAAGAAAATGGGGGATTTTAGGGCGTCTTGAACGAAGAAGGAAGAAGAACGAAAGCTGAAGAAGAAAGGGCGGCGGCGTTCGAACTTGGGAGGAAACAAAGTGGAAAATAGGGCTTTTAACCTAACTGGGTTCGAACGTTCGAGCTCGTAGTTTTTTTGGCTCGGGAGAAGTCAGGTTCGAGTGTTCGAACGTTCACGTGTTCAAACTCTCGGGATTTTGGCCTAGGAAAAAAAACGCCAGCGTTTGAACTCTATGGTGACACGTTCGAACGTGTAAGAGAAAAATGCAGAAAAAGACTGTTCAGAGAAAGAAGAAATTTTTTAAACAACCTTGAAGAAGAGATTACTCCCCCTAAATATCAAATCCCTTCTAAATGTCTCCTCCTAAAGTCCTCAACTCCACTTTTTTCCGAAACCTTCTCTTGGGATTCTGGCCCAGGAAAAAAAAATCCCAGCATTCGAACTCTATGGTGACACGTTCGAATGTGTAAGAGAAAAACGCAGAAAAAGATTGTTCAGAGAAAGAAGGAAATTTTTTTTAAGAGGATTAGAACCGAAAAAGTGGTGTGTGAAGAGCAAAACAACCTTGAAGAAGAGATTACTCCCACTGAATATCAAATCCCTTCTAAATATGTCTCCTCCTAAAGTCCTCAACTCCACTTTTTGCCAAAACCTTAACTTTTTTCTTTTTCTTTTTTTTTTTTTTTTTTTTTTTTTTTTTTTAGTGTTTCATTTTTCTCCTCTTTTTCACTAAACATTTCTCTGTGTGTTTCATTTTTCTCCTCTTTTTCTGAGAGACTGTGTGTTCTAGATTCTTTTCTTTTCCTTTTTTAGTTTACTGCAAGGGAAAAGATTTTTTAATCACTCAAGTAATAATGAAGGCACACTAGGGAGCAGACCAAGTGAGTCTTCATTGGCGTGCTAATCTCGTCAAACAAGATAAACTAGGGAGCAAACCTAGTGAATCTTCATCAACATTGTAAATTCATCAGACTAGATGAACTGGGGAGCAAACCCAGTAAAACCTTTATCAATAACCTAACCTCAACAGGAGACGTAGAGAGGAATAAACATTCTGAAGTACAAAGAGGAACTAGGGAGCAAACCCAGTAAATCTTTGTAATTCTTATAAATCGTGATGCTTGTGTAAAAACAACAAATTTTTCAGACAAGAAGAATGCACAAAAGAAAAGCAAAAAACAATAGCAAAAGAATAGAAATAAGGAAAAATGATCAGGGAAGCAAACAAACACTAAGCAAATCGGGTAGGGTCAAGAGGTTTGGTGAGAATGTCAGCTAACTGGTGATCAGTAGGAATGTGTTCTAAAATCAAAACTTTTTCTTCCACTAAGTTACGGATAAAGTGATGTCGAATATCTATTCGACTAATACACTTCCACTAATACACTTCCAATAGGAATGTGTTTTGTTCTCGAGTGTTGCATAGGGTTCTTGGACATATCTATGGCACTCTTATTGTCACAGAAAACATGCATTAGTCCTTGAGATATGCCATAATCGGACAACATTTGCTTCATCCATAACAATTCTGTACAACAACTCCCTGCAGCAATATACTCTGCTTCTGCAGTGGATAGAGTAGTGGATGTTTGTTTCTTACTATGCCAAGCAACCGGATTATTCCCTACACCCAACCCAATCTGCTTCAAAGAAGCCTACAGTATCGGTGTTTGTGTCACGTGTCATCCAGATACCATCTATCCTTGGGGCTGGACTGATATCTGGCAAACACACCCACACTATATGCTATGTCTGGCCTGCTTGTACCTAAAACTTTAGGAGTACCACCAAACACAATGTCATCAATATACACCTGAGCAATCAGAATATCTCTTTTCTCCATGTTGATGAAAAGTGTTTTACTAAGCACGGGGGGCTTGTTTCAGACCATACAAGGCTTTCTTCAATTGGTATCAGAGCGGGTCACACTAAGATATTGTGTGAATCGATCTTCCAGATCTAAAATATGGACTACAGTAACACTGAAGGAACCTCAACCAATAAATTCCCATTGTTGATTGGGTGAAACTATGCTTATTGGAAAGTTTGTATGATTGCTTTTTTGAAATCTATTAATGATGATGTTTGGGATTGTGTTGAAGATGGGTATTCCACCCTTGAAGTAGAAGTAAAAGGAATAATTGTTCCCAAACACAAATCTGAGTGGAGCAAGGATGAAAAATATCTCTCCAACTGCAATAGTAAGGCAATCAATGCCATTTACAATGGTGTTGCTCCCTCGGAGTTTCGTAGGATTTCTTCTTCCACCACTGCTAAGGAAGCTTGGGACATCCTTCAAACTGTTCATGAAGGCACTGACAAAGTCAAACAAACCAAACTTCAAAATCTCACCACAACTATTGAATCACTGAGAATGAAGGATTCTGAGATCTTTAGTGACATTGTTAAGAAATGTTTTAGTCTAGGGGAACCAATTGCAGAAAGCAAAGTGGTTAGAACATTCCAGAAGGATTTCATTGTTGTGTGTTTGTGCCATGGATTTGGTTGTGGATGGATGTTTGGAGAAGTTGGGTGGATTGGGTGGTTGATACCCATTTTCTTTTGTATATGTGGTGGTTTGTTGAAAAGATTGGAGGATGTGGCTTTGGTTGTTGAATGCTTTGAATATGGCTATGCATTTGGGAGAACTTCTGTGCTTGTCTTGTCTTTGGAGAATTGGTGCTTGAACCAATTGAGATGTTGTGTGTATGGGGTGTTGTTTACCATCACTTGTGCTTGTATGCTAATTCTTGATGGTGGACTCTTTTGTGGGTGGTTTGGCATTTTTTTTGGCATTCTTGTTCCAATGATTTCAGAAAAGGTTTGATGATGAACGTGATGTCACCATCTCAGGTTTTTTGTTACTTACCATGGCTCCTCGCAAGAGAACATGCACCCGTGCGAGCTTTGATCAGTCTCGCTTTATCAGTGAAAATGCTCGAAACTTGTTTTTGAGTAAATGTCAACACAGAGGCATTGTCCAGGAATGGATAGTTCTCTACAATGACTTTCATGCCATGGATTTTGGGATATGGATAAGGGAGAGACAGTGGTTTACTCTCTATGACTTAGGCTACCAGATTGTGCCCAATTGGGTCCGGGAATTTTATGCAAACATGCATGATGTCACTGACACTTCGTTCAAATCCTTTGTTCGGGGTGAGGAACTAGAGATCACTCCTAACTCTCTCAGTGAGGTCCTGAAGATCCCTCGCACTGTGGGTGTAGCCTTTCCAGTATTGGATGGTCGCACTATTAATTACAATGAGGTGGCACGTGTCCTGACCGAAAAGCCCATCAACTGGATTGGGGGTTCTCTCAATGAAAACAAGCTCATCGACCCCTACCGCCTCCTCAATATCTTCATCCGCCACAATGTCAACCCCAAAGGGAGCAAAGGGATTTCCAAGGAGGGCTATCTCCTCTTCTGCATTAATACTCGCAAGATTGTGGATCTGCCTCTTGCTGTGTTTCGGGGCATGGCCAAAATGCAGACTGCCTCTTCCATTCACCGGTCTCATTTCCAAAATACTAGTTGATTTGGGTAAGGATGCTGAACACACCGAAGACGTCATCATTCCGACACAGAAAATCGACAAGTACACCCTCGATCGATCCAAGTCTCACCTCAAAACCATTGACTTGGATGATGATGATGATGACGATATGGAGGGTGGTCAAGCCGGTCATTTTGGAGTTGGTCCTTCTGCGGCTGGACCTTCCCATGAGCAGCCAATTGGTGAGGGGGAGCTTTGGGCAGTACATGACGGTCTCGAACGCTTGGAGATGCGTGTGGATGAAGGTTTTCAAGAAATGCGTCTGGGCTTCAATGATCTCTTGGATGTTCTGTCCAAGTTCTAGCTGCGCCTATTGATGCTTTAGTTCCTCTGATATCTTCTTATTATCTTCTCTTGCTTTCACTTATTGTTATTGGTTACTTGAACTCTTTCATTTTAACGTTGTTTATGGTTCTATCTTTTGGTACTTCTCTTCTCCTTTGCCATTTCATGTCCAAAAAGGGGGAGAGAACTTGTTTAATGCTTACTGCTCATATGCTTGACTTGCCTTACTTGTTGTGTTTATGTTTGCTTGCATTTAAAATGCTTTCCTTATGTTTGCCACTAACATGATCTTTGCCAAGTAGTTTGGCTTTTGGTTTGTGGTTTTGTTCTTTTGCTTTGCAGGTCATTCAAGCCTCTTACTCTTTTTGGTTCTTGGGTTTGCTAGAAAATGGCCTGGAGATATATTGGCGTGAACGTTCCAACTCTCGAGCTGAGAGTTCGAACTCTTGGTCATTCTGGAAAATGGCCTGGGAAAGCTCTTCTTCACACGTTCGAACTCTCCTGCTGAGAGTTCGAACTCTTGACTATCTGAGTGTCTTGGCTTGGATTTGGTTTCTGAAAACAACCCTTGCATCTTTGTTTGATCTTCGGGAAGAGGGATAGCAGTCCAATCTAGAAAAGAAAGATTACATTTGACCCAAGTTTTGTTCGAACCCATAAATGATTGCCAACACTCAAAACCTTACAGTTAGTGACGCAAAAATTGTATCGGTTGGACTCTATCATTGCCATTTGCTGGTGATTTAACCATTGCAAAGAAAAAAAGAGACAAAATGGATGGTTAATAATACTTTTCATTTTTTTCTTAGACAAAATCCATTTGGATGGCTGGAAGAGCAAAATAGAGATTTTTATGGAGGTCAAAACATGTGATATCTGAGAACAAAGTAGACATTTTTATGCAGATGCATTTAATATTTCCTACTGGAAAGGAAGTTCTCATTTCATGGCATTTGTAGGTTGAACATGTAATCAGAGAACAAAATATAATGGCGGCAAATGAGATCATTGAACTCTTCTGTGAACTCATTGTGGTGCGACTATCAATAATTTCAAAGCAAAGGTATACTATTGCATTTCTTTATCAAGTTCATTCATGAAGGAATTTTCCAATGTTTGGCCTACTAAATGATACTATCACAGGCAATGTCCTGCAGATCTGAAAGAGGGGATCTCTAGTTTGATATTTGCTGCTCCAAGGTGCTCAGATATCCCAGAATTACTGCAAATTCGCAGCATCTTTGAAAAGAAGTATGGTAAAGATTTTGTATCTGCTGCAACAGATCTACGTCCTGACTGTGGTGTGAATCGTACGGTAATCCATTTTAGTTACTGGGACACTATGTTTTAATCAGGTGGCCTTGACACCAAATATAAAAGAGGGTTTTCTAGCCCACGATCTCAATTTACATTTAGGAACAATCTATTAAATAGTAATGATAAAAAATATATATTTTGATAATGATGTCCCAAATTTTGATTCAAGATTTTTCTTTCAGTCTGTGGAAGTAATTATTATTTTTTGCTAAGTTGGACTTACTGGTTAGGGGTGTTACTTTAAACTTGAAAAACCCAAGGATCAACCCCTAGGCATGTGTGTGATACTACAGTGCCAACACCACTCAACCATCAATGTGCTGGCACAGTAATTATTGATTACATTAGGCATAAGGGCTTTTTTTAACTTTTATTTTCAGTTGCTGATTTATTGGATTGTATATTCTGTCATTGAATATGCCTCCAATTGCTGCAAGCCAATTCATTAGGTTGATTTCCCCCCGCATATTTTGTGGCCGACCTACTATATGTGTCCAATTTAGATTTGGGCTGATGATCATCCCTATGAAGCCCTAGTTGTTTGAGATGCTATATGGAGGAGTACCTTGGTTGATAGTTGATGGCAATATTTAAATGAATGATAATGCCAGCTCCATTTGTAGCAGGTGGTTCCCAAGTTTTTCAAGATCCTATCTGCCTCAAAATGCACTCCTTCCAGTGGGTTAGCATTGGCAAAAGTTTCACGCTATGGGACCCACTGCTGGGTTGATCGCAGAAAAGAACAAATGAATGTAACAGCTATTCATAACATGATCAATCCAGTAATGGGATGCCATTCTACTCTGAAAATTTGGCCAATGCCAATAAATGCCAGCTCCATTTGTAGCAGGTGGTTCCCAAGTTTTTCAAGATCCTATCTGCCTCAAAATGCACTCCTTCCAGTGTGTTAGCATTGGCAAAACTTTTCATGCTATGGGACCCACTGCTGGGTTGATCGCAGAAAAGAACAAATGAATGTAACAGCTATTCATAACATGATCAATCCAGTAATGAGATGCCATTCTACTCTGAAAATTTGGCCAATGCCATTAAATGTGCAAGGGGTGCATTTTGATTAGATTCAACCTGGAAACAGCGCCCCCCCGCATACTTAAAAATGGAGTAGGCAGGGATAATTTCTTTTCTAATTGTTTTAGTTTTAAGGTTTTTCCTTATCCTGCCTTTTTTGGCCTCTAGTTTTGATGTGGTATAAAACTACATAATTTATGCATGAAATGTCAGGACCCTTTGATACATTATTCTGTTGTTCACTAACAGGCTGGTAATTTATTGTTCTGGTAAAAATGGGAGGGGATAATTTCTTTTCTAATTGTTTTAGTTTTAAGGTTTTTCCTTATCCCTGCCTTTTTTTTTGGCTCTAGTTTTGATGTGGTATAAAACTACATAATTTATACATGAAATGTCAGGACCCTTTCATGCATTATTTTGTTGTTCACTAATAGCTTGAGCTTTTGGTGTTTTTGTTTAGGGATGTTTTTATGCCCACGTATGGTCGATTGGTGTGTTTCTGTCTCCATGCGTGAGGGGGGCTGTCAGGACCCTTTGATATACATTATTTGTATCAGTCACTAACAGCTCAAGCTTTTGCTGTTTCTGCTCAGGGACATGTTTATGTGTCCACATTGTTGGGAAGTCCCACATCCCACCTCACCTAAGTAATAGGCTTGATATGTCTTAATATACCTGTATTGGCCTTCCACTTATCAGCTTAAGCTTTTTGGTTGGTATATGGTTTCTTACATGGTATCAGAGCGGGTTCGATCCTACATTATTTTGTCATTCACTAACAGCGAGCTTTTGGTGTTTCTGATTATTAACATGAAATTTCTCTTTAATGAACCAGTGGTCATATGAAGAGACCGTTGTGTTTTGGTGTTTCTGATTATTAACATGAAATTTTTCTTTAATGAACCAGTGGTCATCTGAAGAGACCGTTGTGAAACCCTTAACACTTAATGTGATGAAAAAAATTAAGTGCTCACATACATGTTTTTTTTCCCTTTTTCCCATGAAGCTGATTGAGAAGCTGTCTGTCAGAACACCTACCGGGCAAGTGAAGTTAAAAATCATGAAGGAAATAGCAAAGGAATTTCAGATAGAATGGGATACAACGGAATCCGAGCAAGAGCTTCTCAAGACCCCTGAAGAACGCATTGTGAGTACTGCAGCCACTTTATTCTCAACCTTACTCTTGATACTAGTCTTCTAGAAAAAAAAAACATAAGAATTGTGTAGTCCAATGAATTTATCCAAATTGGTTAGAGCTGCCTGACTGGTGTGAGTGTGTTAGGCCCATTGAAGGTACACATGTTAATTAGAAAATGTTACATATACATAATGAAAAAGGAAAAAGAACCAAAGTACAGAATTAGCCATCTTGTATATCTGTACGATCATTGTGAGTACTGCAGCCACTTTATTCTCAACCTTACTCTTGATACTGGTCTTCTAGAAAAAAAAAAAAAAACATAAAAATTGTAAAGTCCAATGAATTTATCCAAATTGGTTAGAGCTGCCTGACTGGTGTGAGTGTGTTAGGCCCATTGAAGGTACACATGTTAATTAGAAAATGTTACATATACATAATGAAAAAGGAAAAAGAACCAGAGTACAGAATCTAGCCATCTTGTATATCTGTACGATCATCTTGGAGAATGATCACAATTTTTTTGATCAGTAACAATCACATATTGCTTACCATTATATATATAAAAAAAAACATATTGTAGGAAGGACCACGGACATTTGTTAGTGCTGCCAGCATGCCAGTGAAATCTGCGTCGTCTTTACAAGGTTCTGAACCAAATAGTTCTCACAACAGGTAATATTTCTTTTGATACATTAATCTTGCTTTGAATTAGGAATTAGCTACCTGCTGCAATCATTTGTATTTGCTTTTAAGCTGAAAGTGAGACTGCTTGTTCTTTAAAATGGTCTTTAAGATCTTCAAATGATGGAGAAAGCTGCATTAGTCATTTCAAGGATATGGCTTCAGCTGCTCAAGCAGCTGCGGACTCTGCAGAGAAAGCTGTTGCTGCTGCCCAAGCTGCTGCATATCTGGCCAACCAAAGTTGTTTTCATACTACTCAACCAGCATGTTTCAACACCAAGGTCAACAGCTTTTCCTCATCAATTGATCCCAGTGTTGTCAAGACTGTTCAAGATCTCCAAAACACAACACACAGTCAGTCTAATGCTGCGAACATGATCTATGGATCACAGAGTTCTGGCAGGTCACAATATATGAGGGATGAGGAGACAACACCCCCCACAAATGGTAGAGAGAACTCTAGAAGGCACAACTACAATGTACCTCGAAGAGATTCGGATATCAAGTTTGACGACTCCGACGGGGTAGAGTCAGACACTGATGAAGAAATTGCATTGGAAACCCGTTCGGGTGGTATTCATCCGCCACCACCCAATCGGCCACCTCCACCAGTGCCATCGTTTGGAGTTGATCGTTCTGAAGAACGAACAGCAACAGATAACTCTAGGCCATATAAACAGAATCTTGGTTCTCGGGTTCATCCAAAATTGCCGGATTATGATTCACTGTCTGCTCGCTTTGAAGCTCTCAAGTTTCACAAATCATGAAGAGTTTATAGATCTTTGGAGGATATTCTCTTCTTAATATGTTATTTTTTGAGTGGGTATAGGATAATGATTTTGTTCTCAATATTCTCTATATGAACCTTATCTTTTATAGTGTTGTAATATGTTATTCATTATTATTATTTTTTGAGTGGGTGTAGGTAATGATTTTGTTCTCAACATTCTCTATATGAACCTTATTATATATATAAAGTATTTTGATGAATGGTGTTCTATTCTAGATTATATTTTCAGATTTTCAGTTCCAGTTCCTTTTAACTTGTTTTATATGGATATGAAGATGGTATGAACAAATGGGGAAGTGATGAATGCTCCTCTATGCTCATGTAACTGTTTTAGTTGCAAGGCTCATAGTGTTGCATGCAGTGTGCAGACAATGCAATATTCTATTGATCTTGAGTGCACATTTTGTCATTTCGACGTGTGTCTTCATGCGGAAGATTACAGTAACTGGATGGATATGTGAAGATGGTATGAACAAATAAGGAAGTGATGAATGCTTCTCTGTGCTCATGTAACAATATAAGTTGCAGGGCTCATAGTGTTGCATGCAGTGTGCAGACAATGCATTCTATTGATCTTGAGTGCACATTTTGTCATTTCGATGTGTGTCTTCATGCGGAACATTACAGTAACTGGATGGATATGAAGATGGTATGAACAAATAAGGAAGTGATGAATGCTCCTCTGTGCTCATGTAACAATATAAGTTGCAGGGCTCATAGCAGTGTGCAGACAATGCATTCTATTGATCTTGAGTGCACATTTTGTCATTTCGATGTGTCTCTTCATGCGGAAGATACAGTAACAGGATGGACTTGTGCATGCTGACGTTTCTTTTTCTTGCATAGCTCTCTGTTTTTCAAGTGAAGGATGGATTGTTTAAGATTTTCAACAAGAATCATAGGCAATCGAAGTAAGTAAGGTCCCCATGAAATTGATGGTCACAACTGGTCTTGAGACCTGTTAGTTTATAACTGATCCTAGCAGTCATCTTGAGGATGTAAACGAAATTTTAGCCCCATTTTATAGAGCTGTTCAGAATGTCCAATGACGAGCTTGGACTGCCATGTGTAGTGTGCTATTCTAAAACATTCCATGCAATGTGGTGTTCATGTGGGCCACGTCATTTCATTGGTTCAGAGGCATGGGTCCAATGAAGTAGAGAAAGTTTTGCTTATGTCCATTGTTTATCATTGATGCTTATCATCATCATACATGCTAAATCAAGAACTGTTTAGCCAACAACAACCTAACCCTACAGTTTTAATCAAGGACTGACTGTACTGTCAAAATCCCAAATTTTAAGTATGTAATTCATACAGTTTAAAGTATATACTCCATTTCCAACTCCATATGAGAATGGAAATGGTTAGAATGTATTATCCGACAAACTGTATTTGGAAGGTCTTTTGCTCTGCAAAATTTTCTTTTACAGACGTCTGCATTGGACATCCTGTGGGAATATTCATCCGGGCCTCATCAAGCACAGCACGTCTCTGTGCATGGCCCCCATCCATGCAGAACATGTCTCCGCATATTAGGTCATATTTGTGTACATTGAATTTCCATGGAAAGATGAAATTACCACATTAGCAAAGTCTATGGTTTTAAATACCTCATGAAAGGTTTTCCATAAAAGTTAGAAATTCATGTTTGGAGCAAATTCTTTTTCCTCGATGAATTGGTGCTATTGAAAACTAGTATTAAAGGGTTTCCCATACCAAACCTCGCCCCCCAAAGGAAGTCTATTTTCTGGCTATTTAAGGAAAATGCCGACGTGGCCAAAAAGCATTTTTACATAAAATTGCCGCACCAAACGTATGATAAAACAATTTTTTTTTTTAGAAAAATAGTACGTTTTCTGCGAAAATGGGTTACACAAGCGTGCCCTTGAGGTTGAAGATGGATTTTTGCACAGGATGTCTTGTGCAGACATCTGCGCAGGAAAAAAAAAAAATACAAAAAAATCCTTTCTGCTCTTAACAGTTCGCTGACCTCATGCAGTGTGACCATCATTCATGACTTTTGTCTTTTCAAAATTTTAAGCAAAGCATTGATCTGGTTCCTGCCATCTACATGAAAACTTAAGTAAAAAATCATCCATCTACATTGAAATTCATCAGATCGATGAGCTGGGTGGACTAATTCAGACCTCAATATGCACGGAAAAAGAGTTTTTTTTTTTTTTTTTTCAAATCAAGCTGTACAATTGAAGGACCCTGTGATCGCAGCAGTAGACATTACATATATCCTTATTTGAAACAACTAAAATAATGAGCATCAATGCATCAGTATCATAAGTTATCACATATTCCAACAGAAAAAGGCACCGTAGATAATGAGCATCAATGCAATACTATCATAAGTTAATGGTGGGGGTTGGGTCGACGGATGAAGAGATTTAGTTTCACTATAAGTCTGGTATGTTGCCACTTCTATATCTGGATTTGCCTAATGGGGGCAAAGTGATAACTAAATAGCTATGGAATCTAGTGGTAGAAAACTTCAAGAGGAAATTGACTATGTGGAAAAGGAATTATCTTTCTTTAGGCGGAAGAATCACCTTAATCAAAGTTTTTCTTTCTAATTTGTTAGTTTATTATATGTTCTTGTTGTGTATGCCAATGGCAATCAAGGAGAAGTTGGATTGTTTAAGGAGAGATTTTTTGTGGGGACGAATGAGTGACAAAAGAAAGTTGCATCTTATTAGGTGCGAGGATGTGATCAAGCCTAAGGTGGCCACGGGTTTAGGGTTGTGCAATTTAAAGTTTAAAAACTGGGCTCTTTTCGCTAAATGGTGGTGGAAATTTGATGATGAGAGGGAGGCTTTGAGGATTGGAGATCAGTCTTTTGTGGGGGGTGAGTCATCTGGGAGGGTGGTTTCAAAGTGGGAGAGGAAAGTTGTGTCTGTTTTTGGGTTAATGATTGGGTGGGGGGTGGGTTCTTTGTCTTTGTACAACTGGGGTTCAATCAAAGATTGTTATGTTGGTGATGGGAGATTTGGTCTTGGGATGCGTCCTTTGGATGGTCTTGCATCAGTTCGAGGAGTCTGAGTTTGGGTCTTTGAGGAGTCTTCTTTCTAACTTCCTCATTTGCAGGGATATAGCCGATTCTTGCATTTGGAAGCCTTACCCTTCGATGCCTATTCCTGTAAGTCCTACATGGAACTAGAGGGTTTGCCAAGTATCAAAGCTTAACCCTCCGTTTGGGAAAATGAAGGGGAGGGGAGGGAAAATTTGAGGGGGAAGGAAAATGAAGGGGAGGGGAGGGGAGGGAAAATTAATTTTACCTCCTCTTGTTTGGGAAGTAAAAAAGTAGGGGGAAGGAAAGTGGAAAAGTAGGGTTTTGTTTGTAAGTGAGATAAAGAGAAAATTACCCTTTTGCCCTTACTTTTATAAAAATATTAAAATCCTCTTTTATATATAAAGGGTAATATTGTAATTTTATCACTTTTTCCCCTCCTCTCCCCATTTTCCCCCCATTTTTTGGGGGAAAATTTTTGTACAACTTTTTCCCCCCTCCCATCCCCCTATTTTCCCTCCCCACCTTTCCCAAACACCCTCCAAAACCACTTTCCCCCCACTTTCCCCCCCTTTTTTCCCTCCCCCCCATCTCCCCCCCCCTTCCCAAACAGAGGGTAAGTGTCTTTGGCTTGGTTGGGCTTGGCTCCTCCTAAGGTGGGGGCTTTTATGTGGATTGCTTTTATCAAGGAAAGCTTCTAGGGAGACAACCTTAGAAGAAGAGGATGTTGGCTTTTGCGGTTATTTCAGATATGTGTGTTGTGTGGGAAGGACAGTGAGATGGTAGACCATTTGTTTGTACATTAATTATGAGTTTTCTTATTTATTATGGTGTAGGCTTCTAGCCGGTGTGGTGTTCTTTGGAGCTTCCTGAAGTCGTTGGTGGGTATGTTTGAAGCGTGGAGGTTTTCTTCTATTTTCGGTAGTAGTTTGATTCTCTGGAGGCTAAGGGCCTGTTTGGATGCACAAGAAAACACAAGAAAATAATATTTTATATAATATAATCTTTTATTTTTTAAAGAAGAAAATCTTGTGCATTTGGTAACTCAAGAAAAATTTGAAGAAAAGATTCTTTTCTTTCAAAAAGCTCAATATTCTCTCCTACAGTTCCCTCATGTAGAAAACTTTCTACAAGATCAGAATATTTTAAAATCACTATTACAAAGTGGTAGAGTAAAATAAAGACTTCAGTTCACCAAATGTATCATAATGTTTATGTTTACACATATGGTAAAGTAAAGTAAAAGTAAATCTCACAGGACGGTAAATGTTTGGTAAAGTAAATGTGAGATAAAGTGTATGGTGAAGTAAAGTGGGAAGGACTGGTAAAGTAGTTTCTTTTCTTTACTTTACTTTATCACATTTTATCTTAATTTTACATGGTAAAGAAAAAATGACTTGTTTACGGATGTGGTAAAGTAAAATAAAGATAAATTGATGTCATATCATTGTAAAAGGTGAGGTAAAGTAAGGTCAAATGAAGTATGTGGTAAAGCAAACTGGGAGAGAGAGAGAGTTATAAAGTAGTTATTTTTTTATTGACTTTACCTTACTATACTTTACCATGGTTTTTTCTGTGATAAAAGAAAGTAACTTATAGTAAAAATATGAAAGTTAAACTTTACTTTAATACATTACTTTTTTTATCTAGACGTGGTAAATTACATATAAATTAAAATATTTAATAATTTTTTTTTCTTATAATGTAATTTACTTTAATCATAACACCTTCCAAACTGCTCAATTTGAAATCTGTAATATTTTTAAAAAATTGCCAAACAGTAAAAATATTATACTATTATAATATTGCATTATTGTCTTCTATATTATTTTATTCTTACAATATTTAAATCTGTAAATATTTTATTCTGTAGACATCCAAACTGGCCCTAATCGCTTTTGCTATTTTGTGGTCAGTGTGGAAAGAATTGAACATTAGAATTATCAAAGGTTGTTTGTTGTTCGTGGAAGATTTTTCATAATTGGCGGTGGTCCAAATTTCTAAATGGGCCGCTTTCGAGAAAGAATTTGACAATTTAAGAGTAGATGGTGTGTTGCATAACTAAGGAGGTCTCCTTATCTTTTAGGGCAAAGAGGGTGAAAAAGACAATGTATTGAGTTCTTCCCATTGTACCAGGTGTTGAAATTTTGTGTGGTGTGTGTGTGTGTGTGTGGGGAGGGGGTAAGCCTGAGCTGGTGGCTATTGATGGGGTGCTTTGCAATAATGGGGGTATAATGCTAGCAATATTTTTCAAGCATGTTGGGATTATAGAGTCTAATGAGGTGAAGGTGTCGGCTATCCTCCAAGTGGATTGAATTTTTGCCTCTTCCTTATTTCATTCAAGGTTAGAGGTGGAAAGTGATTCGCTCAATGTTATTTCATGGGTGTCATCTTTGGCTATCATTTCTTGAAGATTTCAACTTTACCTTAATGAGATTAGAGCTTTAGTGTCTTCGACTCAAGTGAAATCTCAACATGTTAGGATGTCGGCAAATGGGTTCGTAGATTCATTAGCTAAGCAAAGGTTAGATAGGGTCTTGTAACTTGGTTGGTTTCATTGTGTGATATTTCATTTTTTTTTTATTTCACTTTTCATCGTATAATTTTTTTATACCATCATGCCCTTTCTGGTTTGTATGGTGGGCTCCTTGTATCTGTCTTCTTATGGGGTTACTTAAATCCAACGGTGAATGTCATTCCGCACAAAGAGATATAAGGGCCATTAGGAATTAAATGTGGAATAGGCATTTTGTCATATCAGAGGTTTCTCTACAACTTCATGGATATTAAGATACATACAAGTAGAAGTAAATCCGTTGTTTACCATATATTGGGATAAGGGAATTTATATGTAAATGTAATTGGATTGATTGTATAGTTCCAACTCGTCACTTCTTCTATACTAAAATAAAAAATGCCTCCACTCATCATGAAGATGGGGCCCTAACTTTCGTACATCATTTTCTTTTCATAATATACATTTCATTACACACTCAGAAAAGAGGTTGGGTGGGTGGGAATGTTGGGGGAACGGTCCCCAACAGCACATTTTGTTCACATGTATTACAATTCACACAGGTTATGGGCTATGACAGTGTGGTCAGCACTCTGTATAGTCATTCATCTATGAAAAACTCTGTTACATAAACTTAAAAGGTTGTACAAGTAGCCTGGTAAGATAAAGCAACAAGACTCTGTTTTTGTCCAAATAATGTGTGGATCATAAGATTTATAGATGACCGGTCCAATTCAAGGACTCTGCGCACAAGCTAAGTGAGCCCTCCTTGGATCTATTACTTGCAGACATTACCAAGGTAGGGGTGACATTCACCAGTGAAGAGCCCACCAAGAACTTTCTAGGAAATTTGTTCTAACCCTTCATTTTCAAGGCGCTTGATAGGTGTTGGTTAGGAGGAATTAGGAAGATCAGACTTTGGTAATTGGAGGGAGCCTATGGCCTCCATGCTAGGACTTGTCTACCCAATGGTTGTCTGCCTCAAATGCGGAGCCCGCTGTTCTGTTTACCAGCCTACACAACCATAAAAGCGGTCCCAACACCTAGGCTTGTGTCACATTATTCTTCCCAATAATGTGGCTTATATTTCCAGCTTGGGAAAATGGATAAATTGGGGGCAGAACTTAGGTTGATTTCTTTATATATATGTCCCAACTAATGAGTAGAGTGTCCTAACAAAAGATCACTCATAGTAGAGCCCTCCTCTTTCTTCTTCTTCTTCTTCTTATTATTATTATATAGTTGATTGGCAAGGGGAATTAAGTCCACAACCTAGGTTGCAATAGTGAGCACCTTCCACCGTAGCCTGATATGCAGAAGGGCATATAGCATAAACGTGTGTCAAGTTGGCCTGTAAGGTGCGATGAGCCCAAATTTCTGTGCTAACAGCCTACAAATATGTGCAAAATCAAGTAGTCCCAACTTCTAGGCTTGTTTCCTAGTACTCTTTCCCAATAATGCGGCTTATCTTTCTCCAGCTTATTTTATTCTCGAAATCCTGCTTTTGGGCAGCTAAGTTAGCTTGATTTGACCGCCAGTCATGATTAAATGTCCCAACGATTGAGATAGAGTAGAGAGCCTAACTCTGGAAAAGATAGCTCATCATAGTGATTTGAGGCCCTCCTCTTGTTTCAGAATTCTTCTTCTTTCTTATTATATAATTGATTGAAAACCACAACCTTGTCAGAATTAAGTCCAAAACTTAGGTTCAGCGAATCAGCCATTGAGCACCTTCCACCGTAGTCACTGATATTCAGAAGCAGCATATAGCATAAACATGTGTCAAGTTTTTACGTGTAATGTTTATGATTTGGATGCAAAATTTCTCTTTGCTCAATTGTGACATGATAAAATTATGTGCAAAAATCAAAATGTATCATATAATTTATGGATATACAATTGATAATTAGGCCTGTAACTGATATTAGACACTCAACTTTCTCTTTTTCCTTCTTATTATCATTGTTAACATCATGAATTGTGTAAGTGCCTAATAATTACGTGACTTGATTTAGGATTTGCCACGTCAATTCTGGGTAGAGAAGGAGACTGGCCTGAAAAAGAGAGAGATGGGTTAGATGCCTATGGCTGCAGTTAAGAGCACTCATCGCTTAATAGGCTTGTTGATTTGAAAAACTTCAACTTGTGAAGAAGAGAGAACTAAGGATCTCCTACCAGCTCCTTGCTTGATTGCCCCATGCATATCTAGACAACGATAAACCACATATATATATATATATATACTTGGTGAGTCTCCTTAGACCCTTCGAGTTTGGTGGGAGTATTGACCATCAGACCATAGCATTATTAGGTCTCACAGGTAGTCACAATCTGTGCCATCATGACTATAGCATGACCTTGCATATATTGCTTATGTGACGGCTGGGTAAGATCCACGTCTCATTTAATCCGGTTTATGTCTGTCAGAGCGCAACCAATATATTTCATTAATACTGATTGATATAATGCCCACCTCGGTTGGCCGAGCTGCTGGAGTCTTCACTATGGATTTACCTTGGAACTGTTGCCGAACTGTGCATGTTTGATACTTACCGAATTGCATAAGAAGGGAGAGGGTCGGCTAGTGTTTCTGCCGAGGTTAATTGAGCTCCAGAAGCCGGGATCAGGGCAAGCCTAACTGGTTCATTTGCTGGATTCATAGCTTATTTTTAGGGTGTCATGAAATGCTCCCACACAAATTGGATTTTTAATCAAAGTGATTCTCGATACGCAGGGATGGTCCAAGGTTAATTTGAGCTGCTTAAAACCTTTGTTGTTGCTATTTATTTAGACAATTTATTTTCTCACCATTGATCGAGTGATTAGCTAGAATTGTCACTCTAATTGTCACCCTTACTAAAGCTAATATTATGACATTAAATTTGATCAATTCATGGCAAAACAATTTAAAAATAAAGAAACATATCCTCATTGAATAAAAATTGAATGGATCTTATACTGATGTGTATGCGATGGTGTGGACAAGAAAATTAAATGGCTTCCTCTCCCGCACACATAAGAGTGGTAGTAGGGACATTGTCTCCCATAGGGAGCATCAGCAAGCTCTGCTCATCCTGCTGAAAGACCTCTCTGCCAGCCAGTGTAGCAGTCTGCGGTTACAAAAAAAAAAAAAGACCTGTACAATGTCTATCATCATCATCATTAAAACCTTATCCCATCTTATATGATGGGTATGGCCATATGAATTTTGTTTCTCCTTTCCAGTCTATCCCGAACCAAATCCTTGAATAGGTTGTATTTGTTCAAATCTATCCTTACCTTACAAATCCATGTCGGATAATTTGTTCATCCTTATCATTTTTATGAAATATGGGGCGGGTTGAGCATCAACCAGTGGCAATACATGCGAGAATGCAATTTTTAAGCACAAGTGTAGCTTTCTATATGTTGGGGTAGAGATTGCAAAACCATGTGATCATGATGTGAGAGATCAGTTGTAGAAGATAGGAATGATTGTAATATGCTGGACAATCATCCAATCAAGTAGGGTATGGTTAGCAGACCAATAGAATCTATTAAATCCTTTTGTGATACGTGAAGGCCTTCTTACCAAACTAAAAGCATGCCCCCATGACTCAGTCTTCATAGTCTAACTATCACATGGTTGTTCCTCCATTGGAACCTGGTAATCCCGATGTCACACCTCATGTGATGTGTCTCCACTCTCCAAATTCTTTTTTTTTTTTCTGATAAATTTAACCCTTGAAATCTATAACATCCCGTATCTTAACCTTCTATTAATTTTAATTAATTACTTGATTAGTTAGTAAGTGTGTTTAGAATCTTAACGAATTGGGTTTGATGCGTGGATCTCGCATGCGAAGTCTCGCGTGATTCGGAGTGCGTTTGGGTAGAATAGGGGGTTGGTTTGCAATTTGGAAAGTTTTCAGAGGTTTTTATGAGATTATGAGTTTTTGTGAGTTTGAGTGCATCGGGTAGGTCTCGACATTTTACGAACATTAGTCTTCCATCACATTTCGATTCGACGCGTCGAAGATGCCCAAATACTCACATTTAGTAAACCAAGGATTAAACTTAAATTTCCCATTTATCTAACCTAATATCAACCCAACCTCCATCTCTTATTCATTCATCTCTTCCTCTTCACTGTGCCTCCTCAAGCCCCAGCCCCCCCTTCACTGCCTCCTCATTGCCGACGGCCACCGGAGCTCCGACGTTGACGACCAAGCCTCCCATCTTCTTGCTCAAGCTCCCAAGACTCCACCCATTCACTTTGCTAAGCTTTTCATTCAAAACCCACTCAAAGGTAAGCTCCTAAAGCTTGTAGACTTAGCTAATCTTCTTCCTTTGGCTTAGAAATGGATTAGATGAGCTCACCCCTCCCCTTGCATTTCATTTGTAGAGAGGTTTTGGATTTGGAACCCATTCTCACTACTTTGAGCTCAAAGAAGGTTTTTCCCCAAATTTCTCTTGGATTTTCTTAAGCTCTTCATCTAAGGCAAGTATATATTTATATTTATGCTTGATATGTTTGTCTACCTTGATTTGTATGGAAAAATGAGAATTTAGATGTTATTGGTTCAATGGATGCTTTAGAGGTTTGAAAGCATGATAATTAGGTTGATTAGCCTAATGAAATGGATTTTGATGTTAATGGTTTGATTAGAGGGATTGTTGGGATTAGAATGGACTTGATATATCCTTGATTTTGTTTGTATATAAAGTTCAAGAAGAGAGGAATGGAATTGGATCCATTCCTTGCAGAAACAGAACCTGGGTTCTGTTTCTGCAATGCACGCGGTCGACCGGCCACACAGAGTCAGGTTTTTTGGAACCTGACCAAAACACTATTCCCCCTTTTCTTTTACAACTGCCGGTCGACCGAGTCTGGGCCTGGTCGACTGGGTACACATGGAGGAGGTCGACTTGACTTTCTCAGGTCGACCGGGCTCGCCGTGTATGGGGTCAACCGGCCAAGGGCCAGGTCGACCGAGCCAACTGTGAATTTCCTTCTTGGAAAGGATTTTTACCATATTCTTGGAAGGACTTAGGTGGAACTTAGTTACCCTTTTTGTGGACTCATTTGACTTATTGTGAGGATGTTTGAGCCGACATTCTTCACAATTAATCCGGATTGTATCGTGATCTAACCTAGGTCAATCTTAAACGGTACGGGACAACAGGACATCCTTCTCTAAATTTATGCACGAAGATTGTTCGCCGGGTATCGTGAGCCCTAATCCCTTTAATTGACTGAGTAGGTTGTGCGATGCTACAGGATTAACATTGTACTTAGGATTGGATTGTTTATCGCTTTTGATTCTGAATTGTACTGTCTAGTATTATCTAGATGTAACGAACATGTTCTTTAACTTCGTTTGCTTTACTTTATTTGGGGATCACATTGAGAACTTAGATGATAGACTTAGGATCCCTTTTGAGGCTCACTCATGGACGTGGGTGTGTTGGGATTGTTATTGTTATTGAATATTGGGTTTTGACGCTCACTCATGGACATAGGTGTGTTGGAATTGTTATTGTTATTGACTATTGGGTTTTGACGCTCACTCATGGACGTGAGTGCATTGGAATTGTTATTGTTATTGAACATCGGGTTTTTGTCGCTCACTCATGGACGTAGGTGTGTTGGAAACAAATGTGGATCGCCTACTTTGATAATTTGTTTATGATTCGAATGCTATGTATTTCTTATAATCAGAATACTATGCATTTCTTATGATTATGTCTACTTGTTCACTTTTATTCGTACTGCATATCTTGATGCTTTTTATATATATTGCTTGTTGACCATTGTGTCTGATGATGCTACTCTTGGTGCATAGGTACCGAGCCCTTCTACTCCAAGGAAGAGGAGGCAGCGAAGGCGATTCAGGCAGATCAGTCTGATGCCTCTCAAACTACAGTACGAACGGCCTTGTATAGCCGTAGTGACCCTGTACACGAGAGCCCTCATCTTTTGGAGTAGCTTCATATTTTGGTTTCTTTATCTTTTTGATTAGGCCCAAATTTTGGTGCGGCCTAATGCTGTAATTAATACTTTGGTTAACAGTCTCAACTTGAACTTAGTTAATGTATTCTGTATTTGCTCTCAAACTATACATCTTTAAGATACCACTTGCATTTATGAAGCTTCCGCTAATTGTTATATTTATAATTAAGGAAATGTCTACACCTCACAGCGGTCTTCGATCTGAATGGGATATGATTGGGGCCACGTTGCATTTGTTCAATGTCAGAGAAGTTTTAATTGGCCATAATCTCATGCATAACCCTGGTTTCACTTTTGGGGGCGTGACAAAATCCCTGGCCGTACATCATCATTCTTATCACACAAGGACCTGATCATGTTCAGTAGGACTATCAGTAGTAAATGCAGCTCTTAGTGTTGTAACCTTGATATAAATTGTTACACTGTTCTCTATCAGCTTAAGTTTTTAGAGTAAGTGCTTGTCAACATAATATTAGAGCGGGAGGTTGATTGGATGGTTGCTGAACTCTATCATATCTTGATTAAGAACCGTCTTAAGTGTTCTGCAGAAGGTTTAAAGATTATGCATACACTTATTCACACTATAATGTATCTAGACTATCCTCAGAATTTCATAATCATCCAGTTTGATGCTTACACAGAAAGGGTCCAATGATAGAAATTCAACATGGCTAACTGTGGTTCACCTCGGAGCACATATTCAACAGTTACAAGTCCAACATCAACCTAATGATTTTACAACATTTATATCGACAATTCATGTGCTGACAGCAGAGCTACTTAGCCCGTCTGAGAGAGAAAAAGAGAGAAGCTTTTTAGATTGTGAAATTGATGGTGTTTGTATAAACAATCATGTCTTCTATGCATGATTAATACAACGGTAGGCTTCACTCCTTAATGGCCGATTTGTGTCAATCCCTATATGTGGGGTGTCCTGATTCAAAGTGTTTGGACTTAAGAAGGTAGGCCCTTCTCATTAGTTGAGAGGGTGCTATAATGCAGCGACAGGCAGTGCATTGGGCCCTTGCTTGTTTAGCCAATCATGAGCCCAATATTATTCTCTAACTGACACTTTTATCGTTGGTGAAGTTGATCCAGAATCAGAATAACATGAACTTCTATTTTATCATCTATACATGTAGTTTTATACTTATACTGATGGGACTTGTTATACTGCATTTTGGTTGTCAAAAGAAAGAGATGTATAACCAACTATGCTCAAGACTTGGTGTGGTGATTCCTGATATAATCCCGACATAACACTCCTTTAGATTTCTCCTTCTCAACCAACACATGGTTATGTTCCCTCCCTGGACCAACATGAAAAACCCATACTTAAATGTGTTGTCTTTCCCCTGCGAATATAAAACTACCATCTTCCTTGCATTCTCTACTCAGCACAACTGCAACTAGAGCAATCTAGCCTTTGTTTAAAAAATTTGCATCTAGCCTTTACTACTAAACCATGATCAACCGCAACAAGCTAGTCGAGATGGTGAAGAAGTGGCACAAGCGAGCAACCATAGGGAGGAGGCGAATCTCAATGCTGAGATCTGGCGACGAAGTACATCAGGAGTTAAGAAGGAAATCGGTAGCTGATAAGGGCCATTTTGTCGTGTAAAGTGCAGATGGAAAACGTTTTGTGATTCCATTGGCATTTCTCAAAAGCCCCATCTTCATAGAACTCTTCAGAATGTTAGAAGATGAGTTTGGACTACCATGTGGTGGGCCTATCACAATGCTATGCAATGCAGTCTTCATGGACTTAATTATATCATCTATTCAGAGGAATTCGTTACAAAAAGTAGGAAAAGATTTGCTTACATCAATAGCAAATCATCGATGCTCAAATCTTCAATGCTACATCATGGGCGGACCAACCAACAAAACTTATTCACTAATTGCGAGGATGAAAAATGAACTTCTAGGCTTTACCATACAGTTTGTTTCAAAATTTACATCTGTATATAATTCATACAGTTTTAAATGTAGTACTTTCCAATGTGATAGAATGGTTATGATGACAATGTTCTCTCTCTCTCTCTCTCTCTCTCTCTCTCTCTTTTCTTGGGTAGGTGGTACGATACATGCGTTTTATTTTTTATTTATTTATATTTATAACCCATGGTATCTGTAGCTTAGCCCAACCCACCAACCTTTGGTCATGATCCTGAGGGACACTTGATTCTGGACAATCGAGAACTAATCTCTAAGGGCACAAGCAAACCCTCCTATCCATAGGTGGTACAATACATGTGACCCGCCCAGGGATCAATCCTAGTGCGGCTGCGAGAGAAGAGGCGCCCATTTCCACTAGGGTACTGTCTTGTATTTCTCGATGAAAATGTCTATCATTTCCTAAGGGCCCATTTATTTGTGTAAAATATATAGAAATTAATATATAGGAATTTTTGGTCAAATGAATTATTAAAGAGGTGAGTGGTAATGGAATAGGGTAGCCATGTAGATGAAACGCCACTTGATTAGGAGTCAAATTACTAGGGTGACACTGGGTATTTGGCATCTTCGCCGACGAGGCCCAAATAGCACTCAACTTTGTGTTGTAGAGTTCACTGGGGATGTCCTCAACCAATAAGTAGTCCATCTACGGTTGTAAGGAGGGAAGAGAAAGTGAGAGGGTGAAAGTGATGTAGTGAGCATTAGCGGATGGCTTTGGATGCACAACCTTCCACGAAACCTGTTGATTATTCTCAAAGAATAATACGAGGAATGATGTGCATCCAGTGTTTTGTTGATTCCTACGAATACCAAGACAATAGGGAAAGAGAAAACTCTCTAAAATAAACCTTCAATATTATTCAAAAATTGTCTTGCATTCTGACTTACAACCAAATATATAGGGAATTAACCCTAAATCTCACAGAACATGAAATTTGTCAAATATGACAAATTTGCCAAAAATGACAAAATCCTATCGAACATAGAAACTACTAATAATGAGTGCTGGAGTGAAGACAGAATCGACGGGACGCAATTCCGACTTCTAAAACTTGAATTATTCCAAAAAACAAGAATTTGCCAAAAATGGCAAAAATGCCTTTTCCGAGCCCTAAACGATGGAGTTTGGACTAAAAACAAAAAGTCCATTACAAAGGAATGGATTTTGAAGATCTCGCCGTTTCCTTTCCAGAATGGGGCTTCGTTCGCGATTTCGACCCTGGGACGTAATTTCGCCTAGTACCGTTTGGGCATTGCACGGTGTGCCTTACTTCGATCCAATGCATCCATGTATTTATTTGCTTCGATCTGCACTACATCGGAAAGGGGCTGTCAAACAAATGGTTTGATAGAACTTTTGCTGGCGGCAACTCCATCCTTGCACACAAGTTCAATGAAACTTCAATAATCCTCCAAATGCTGCTCGGCCCCTTCTCCTCAAGGCAACCACCCTAAAACACATCTAAACAATAGAGTTAAGGCCTTAAGACCTAATCTGGGCCACTAATACAAATAACATAGTAGAAATCCAATCTTGCTGTTAACAAGTAAGCCACAGTAACATAACTTAAAAAATATGATAGTAAATAAGAAATGCAGGAGGTCTATGCTTGTGGGTTTGGTGAATTCACCATGAGCCCCAGTGGGCTCTATAGTTGGGTTCATGGTTCAAATTCGCGGTCTAAAAAGTGATCTAACGTGATGTCATGTTGTAATTTGTTGTCATCGCGATCCAGATTGAGGAGAGCGTAAAAATGGGCTAAGTTTTCTGGGATTCTTCAGAAAATAAGTTTCTATGAGGGGGGATGCGGTCCGGAAAAAAATCTCAGCAGAAGAAGAAGTTTTCCACAGAACTAGTTGTTTTGCAGCATGTCCACAAATGTGCCCAAAGGCTTTGAATTCTTGGGAACCTTAACTAAAAGGAACAATTATAGCCTAAGAGGCCTATTTGTTTTTCCTAGAATACATAGGAATTTAGGGTCAAATGAACTCTATTGAATGATTATTATGCTTAGTATAAATAAAATAAGGTGAATGGTGAAGGATATAAGGCAACAATACAGATGAGACCTAACTTTCCTAGAATTTGAATTAATAGGGTGATGACGGGGTATTCATTTCTCATCCTCCCTTGATTCATGTTCCATAAAATGGAAGGCTATTCGATGGTCATTTTTATATGTTCACCTTGGATTTCATTTTTAACTATTACAACATTAATTCATATATATATATATATATATATATATATATATTCAATTCTTATGTATTCTAGGCAAAATAACATGCCTTGAATGAACGAAGTACTTTGATGAGTAGTCAAGTAGAATATTGGTACGTTCTTCTGCCTTGAGCTAGAGCATATATAGTTTGTATGGGAACCCATTCTAGCTGTGGCCTCAGGGCTTAAGATTTGTTGGATTGTTTCCTAGCCATCAATTTGGTGCCTCATTCACCGGAATGAAAATTTTCCATCACAAGTGAGGTTAATTGATTATGGTTTAGAAGGCCAAACCATGGCTTTTTGAAGAATTACCCATATAGATAAATCATATATATCCCACATGTCTCCAAGCAGGGGTCTAACGGTTCAGTTAATCGTTTGTTTTGGGAAAACCGTTAACCGAACTGTATTTTATGGTTTTGAATTTTTAAAAATCGTAACCGTAACGGTACCCCTAAAAAGTCGTGAAAAATCGAACCGCGGTTAACCGTATTTGACGGTTCTGTTACGGTTAATTGTCACTTAAAAAAATATATATATTTGCCCTTTGACTCTACATGTAGAACAACACTATTATTTTTCCCGAAAATAAACACAATTAAAAGCTTAAAATAATACTACAAAACATTTATCATGCAATACAATTCTAGGAAACACGAGACGAGTATAATCCAACTCACAAAATAATTTTATTCTCAGAAGAGAAAATGGGAAAGGTGGCTTAACTTAAGTCATTTTTTCTTTCATTTAGGCCATTTGGTTTTTTTTTTATTAGTGTAACGGTTTGGTTAACCGTGTGTTTTGGAAAAATAGTTAACTGAACCATATTTTACGATTCGGTTAATAACCGTGAGCTGAGATTGAAAGTCATAACTGAACTGTAAAGCACGGTTTTCTAATTTTAATAACTGTAACCGTAACCGAACTGTGAAAAATGGTTATTAACCGTCGGTTCGGTTCGGTTCAATCGGTTAGATGGTAATTCGATTTTTTTTTTACACCCCTATCTCCTAGGTACATTGTTTTCGGGTAACACTTCTCATCACAGTATCTGTTGGATAGAAAGTTAAAACATTACATGCGAGAAATAACATCTAGAACTATATTCACTATTTGATAGAAGGCATCAGCTTCACATGGGGGTCTCACATTGTATCTTCAGTCATGATCGTAATTGTTAAACTATATTTGTTTTAGTTCAAAACTTTCAAAGTTCTTGAAATTAAGAAGGATAATCAGACCAAGGGAAAAAAGTGTTTAAGACCCATATCTTGATGACTAGGACCGGACCTTTGAAAAATGAGATCTGATTGCTTAACGAAAAGGATGGGAATGGGATTGATGGCCCCCATGGCAGGACCTTAGTGGGGTCGACTATTCTGTGTAAATATCTTTTTACTACTGTAAACCAGGGCCATAACTAAGTTTAACAAGTCATATTTATGAACTGCCATACCCTGATACCCATTGAAGCTTCACTTTCTCAAATGTGCCATGCTTGCACATGTGAGGTGATTGGTTTTGTCAACATCTGTTGATTAACTATTCAACTTGGTATAGAATTCCATTTTTGGGTGGATTAAAAGATGGAATTTAACAAACAACAACCTTTTCATGTTTTTTTATTTATTCTTTTGAATCTTTATTCTGATCACTTGTGAAGTGGAATTCCACAAAAATCTACATTTACTAAAAAGGGAAAGCCACTACTTCAGTAGAACACAGAGTTTCCAAAAGTTGAGATATAGGAATCCACCTATTCCGTATAGTAGTGTTGGATATCAAATTGGAGATGTTACATGGATTCATGCATCTAAGCAGAGAATTTTGTTTGTATATATTTCTTTGGGTGCAGCTATCATTATAAAATTATTTGAATCAGGACAACTGGATATAAATCAAGGCTATAGAGGCAAGAGCAAGTGATGTTTTTGGGGGTGACTTGCTTGATGCTCCAAATTGATGGTTAGGCCTTTGTCATTGCAATGATCAGTCAAAACTGGTGTAGAATCTCCCATAAACAAGGCGATTCTTGATGGGGAAATCTGATCAAGGTAGGGAATACTTGCAGGATAACCTAGATTGGTGCTCTAATGTATTCTTTTTCAATGAATCCAGATCACCTATTTATCTTACTTGAAGTGATTCCAGAACAGCATATGGATCATCCGTGTGACCAAATTTCTTTGACTAAATCAATGATAGGACCTTCAGACCAATTTTTTTTTTAATGATAGCCTGCTCACCATAGGAAGGAAGCCTGCACACGGCAGGAAAGGAGCCTGCTCATCGTGAGAAAGGAGCGGGGATTCGAACCCTGGGAAGTAGGATAAGAAACGAGGAGCCAACCGTCCGAGCAGCCCTCATTCTCCTTCAGACCTTTGCTATTGCATTTCACAGACCATCCATTTCTCACTATTGCTAGTGTGGTTGGCATTGCTCACTATAGATGATTCTTGAAAGAACAGATATAATCTAGTTTCAGCTCACATGGATGACTGTCTAAATTGATGATTGAACCTTTTTTCACTATTTGAATTGTTCTATGGATGATAGACTTGAAATGGATAAAAATTACTTTAACAATAAAAAGTGTAAATTACACTTTTCACCCGTGAACTGTCGGTCTCAATTTGGTCCCTGAAGTTTCAATTGTGACAAATTGCACCCTAAACTTTTGGATTGATTGCAATCAAAGGACATCAGCCACGTGTAGCTTCCATTAACTTGTTGGACGGAAGTTGGCTGATGTCCTTGATTGCAATCAATTTGAAAGTTTAGGGTGCAATTTGTCACAATTGAAACTTCAAGGACCAAATTGAGAACGACCCCAAGTTCAGGGGTGAAAAGTGTAATTTACCCTATGGAATTTCATTATTACACACAAAATCTTATGGCCTTAAAATGTGCATATATCTGAATCATCCAGATATACTTGTTTGGTAAAGATATTACACTTTTGAAGAGGCTGTTAAAGAAACCCAACCATTGTTGGAACGTGACGGTAAATTTGCGCAATTGAATGTTTGATTTGTCAAATATTGCATGAGATGGATTTATCCAACAATGAAGTCTCAGTTTATTGTCATCTCAGATCATCTTGTCATATGTATGTTGTATTACTGCATGGCTTCCTCGTGAAAACTAACATACATGACAGTGAATTTGATATTTGTAAGTATAAAGAAACTAAAATAAAGAATAAAACTCTGTGTCGAACCAACATTTGATGAGTTATTGACATATGTATTAGTTTCAAAGGAATTTTGGCATGGTGTATGAATTGAAATCCATGGGCAGGTATTTGTTGGTTCCTATATAATGGTGTGCATGCCTAAATAATTACGGACTTGTTCGGATAGATATAAAGCTTCTTGGGAAAGATTGAATGCTTGAAACCTGAAAGGGAAGAAGATAACAGCAATCAGAGACCCTGGCCGCTCTTGGCGCAAGGCCCTCCGATGCCTAAGTTAGTTCAGTAACTTAACAAAGGTTAGGAGAGAGAAATAGAATTTTGGGTGTATGTTTGCATACCTCTTCTGGATTAGCTTTTTGTATATATAGGTTGGAAGTCCTATGATTCTTGTTCTAGTTTTTCGGAGGTAGAGTCCTATCGGACTTTACCCTGATTTCTTAGTTGTAGAGTTCCATCGGACTTTACCCTGATTTCTCTGAGATAGAGTCCCATCGGACCTTACCCTGATTTCTCTGAAGTTGTGGATCCCGCTCTTTCAGGGATTATGGAAATATCCACCGGGTAAGGATAACTTTTTATTTCTATCCGATGCATGTCCTTGTCTTTCAACACGTTCTATAACGTGGTAGAGTTTTTATAGAGATACATTTGTAATTGATTAAGAGCCAGTGTTCATCTCGGTTAACCTAACCGAACTGAAGATGGAACCGAGGTCAGGTATGACCTTAATATGGAAGCATTATGACACTATTGCCGAGATGCATAAGACCGAAACCAAGACATGCCTAGTCAGTACTTTTACTGAAACTAGGATAATCTCGGTATCTTGGAAGCATTCTGGCACTATTGCCGAGATGCATAAGATTGAGACCAAGACATGCCTAGCCAGTACTTTTACCAAAACTAGGATAATCTTGGTATCTTGAAAATGTCCCACACAAATGGCCTAGTGATGACAATGAGCATTGACCAGTAGCTACGTAGACAAGCAAAGCCTTGTGTACTTCTTTACCTGCACATCTTTGAACTAATGAAACCAATGCAATCCATGAAGATCGCATCGCATGACAATGTTACTTGACCATTGCCTGGTAAGTCAATTCCCTCGTCAGACGTCTCATAACAACTCCATGAAGATGGGAATGCAAAGATATTCCAATGAAACCAAATGTCTTCCATCTTTGGTTTTGTACACGACCAAATTGCCCACATTGGCCTTATTAGGAATATGTTTATTGCTTCTACTCCTCCCATGGAAGCAAAGTTGTGCCACTTCCTCTCGCTCTTGACAAGTATCTTAAAGGCTCCATGGAATTATATCCGAATATTAATTGGTAAAGAACCAATCATAGGCCACACATATTTATCAATCCAATGATTCACCAATTTTTAGACTTCTATTGCCAATCCTTTTCGTGTATAGCTTGTGACAACTAAGTTTTATCTTTTCAGATGCTTCCTCTGTTCTTTATAAACGACAATGCTTCACATCTTCGTAGAGCTGTTTGTCGTTGTAATCATCATCATCATCATCATCTTCTTCTTCTTCTTCTTCTTCTTCAAATCTTCATAGAGCTGTTGAGAATGCCTGGAGACAATTATCGACTATTGCTAGAGCTGTTGAGAATGGCTGCTGGTATTTTGGGGGGGTGGGTTTATTGCTAGAGCTGTTGAGAATGGCTGCTGGTATTTTTTTTTCTTTTTGGGGTGGGGTGGCGTGGGGGCGGGGATATTTTGTTAATTTGAACTGAATGTGAATATTCTCTGCATGTAGTTTAGGGAGAGATATCAGTCTGTTTTGAGAGCTGTGATGAGAGTGAAATCTGGTTACATTTATTTTATTTTTCAGTTTTTTCTTTGTTGTTTTGTGATAGTTATTACTGCAATATGTTCATTGATTTTTAAGGTGGAGAATTTTTTCTAGCGCAGTTGGTTATGACCACAGCTCGGAGCTGAAGATTATAGTTTCAAACTCGAGCTCTCTCCCAAGGCAAAAGCCTGACTCTTGTCCACGGAAAAAAAAAAAAGGAAAAATTCTCAAGATATACTTTTTTATATAATCCGTTACAGTTAAATTCAATGTTTTATGTTGCAATACCGTAAGAGAGAGAATGTCTGATCTAATTTGTCTGTTAATTGACTCAAACCAAATCTGCATTTTTCTTTTTTTTCTTTTTGTGAACTACTAAATGGCTACACTGAGAGCTGATTTTTTTAATGAGAAATTATTTATGGTCTCTTGCTTCTAGCAGAAGTAGAGTTTGCTTGGGATCCCATTTGTACGTAGGCCTCGTAGTTAATTGGTTAGCACTTTGACCAATTTGCATTCCAGATTACAATTTGTAACTGGAGATTTAATTTTCGTTGGAGAACTCAGCTCATGAGTCTAAATACACAGTATAAATCCATCATTTGGAACCCCATCTAAACCTAAACCACAAAAAAAATAACCGTCCTTCCTTATATTGACTTTGGGCCAAATTTCAATACTAATTTGAGTTCCGCCCACTAAAAATTGATCACATGTAAAACAAGTGAATATAAAAAGTGAATGTAAAACCTCATATTTTAGTGGGTGATCAACTTGTAGGAGGGACCAATAGGAATTTAAATGGAAAATGGATCATACATTAAGGAATTTTTTTTTTTTTTTGCACCTTTTATGACAATATATGGTTGTCTGACCAGTTTTCGTTTTGGGTGCTATTGTTGCACCATTATTTGATCATTCCTTTTCTGCAAATCGCGGTACAATGAAATAAAAATAAGTTCTATGAATGCAATGAATAAACGGGCAGTCAATCCCCTGTCCATATTTTAGATGATTCATTGATGCTGAGATTTAGCTTAAAAGCCTCAGAGTCCATGATTCCTTATAATGGTGTGCCACCTTGGGTAGGTTCATACGATGATCAAATGACTGTCAACACTGAAGATCATAGAGAGGACTGCCACACCAAATTTGTCATATCCTTTCTTAAACTGATAGATCATTGTGATAGGTTAGCCAAATTAGTTTGAGGTTACTTTTCTCACCAGTGGTCCTCTGGATCATATATAGGTGAGCCCCACTATTTTCGCTTTATTTATTTTCAAAAGGAGTGGGTCCCACCGTACGATTGATAATGTGGTGAAAACTGACATTAATGTCACTTCGGCGGTGATGCCATGTTGATGTGAAACTTGAGGTTTTAGATGTAAAGGAGATAAGATTCATCTTGAACGGTCCGGATTATCTCTATGTGGGGCCCACGATGAGTCCATCACAGTTCTCCATGTAATATATGCAATTTCATGTGTATTTATGAACCAACATAAAGGTCAACAAGTGTTTAAGTTGTTGGACCAAAAATCACTTATAGTGGGGCCAAACTGATGAAGGACCTGGATCTCACACGTTTGTCAGGTTGGCTCATGTGAGCTTCAAGTTCCTAAAAAAGTGTATTTTCTGGGGTCCTCTAAGCCATTGCGCATTAAACATTGTCTGGCTCTCAGATTCCTTATTAAGGTCACATTTGTTCAACAAAATAGCATTTTGTCTGCTTCTGGATGCGGTCAGAATTCTACAATTCTTCAAATAGGGACACCACATGCATTTGGACCAATGATGCAAATTAAAGACTACCCCTTTGACATTGTAGTTGATTGCTATCGGCACTATCCAATCTTCCTGACTAAAAATGGATAGGATATTCCAAACAGGAAGATCCTTGATAAGCATAGGTGACCCAAGGATAGAAGCATTTGAATGGCCAAGATTGGGGCTCCAGTAGGTTTCGTTCTAATAATTTTGGACCACCTATTTTGTTCAATATGTATCAGATGTTCAAACTCTGCAATGAAAGTGACTCTTGATTTGTGTTGGTCTTAAACCCACCAAGTCAGTGACAGAGCCACTTAAAAAAGTGTTTTGTGTGGGTCTTAACTCCGTCTCATTTGTGTGGCTCGACAGGCAATCACATTGCTCAATATTCACACATAAGCATCCCTTGCAAAAGCTAATATAAGTATAGCAATGCATTTTGATATTCTCTGAAGCAGCAGAATTTGAAAGTATGGAATAATACAGCTTCAGCATTGAATCAGCATTTGAGGAATTATCTACCGAGGTGATGGAATGAGTTACAATTCCATTGAAATTGAAATTCTAAAATCCCTGGAGAAGCATTTGCCAGCTCCTATGCCTTTGATGGAACAACAATGACATTGAGCATTGGCCCATGGCCATCGACCCGAGCAAAGCATTCTCCACATCTTTAGACGCACATCTCCCCACTATTGAGACAAGGTAATCCATGAAGATCGCATCGCATGGCAGTCTGATTGGTCCATTGCCTGGTAACCCGAATTCCTCTTCAGACATCTCGAATAGGCGTTTGAAGATGGGAGTACTGAGATATGCCAATGGAACCACGAATCGTCTTCCATCTGCTGTGTACACCACAAAATGACCCTTATAGAGTTTTGATTTTGTGCATATATCCATGTCAATAGCACAACCTGTATTTGGTAACATGATTCGCCACCTCCCTCTGGAAGCTAGCTTCTGCCAGTTCCTCACCATCTTTAGATTGTTCATGGATTTCATTCTATTGAACTTGGTCGAGAATGTGAGCAGCATGTTACACATATGAGATGGAGTTTTCAGAATGTTAGGGATGTGACTATACAAAAACTTTGATGAAGGCCTTCTTATTTATATACTAGTAACATAGACAAAATAGTTGAGTGTTGCTTTCTTTATGTTGCGTGCAGGATGCAAAACCATGTGAGCAGGGTTTTTGGAGATGGAAATGTTGGGTAGTCATCAAATCAAGTATGGTATAGCCGACTTACAAATGTGAATGACTAATTCAAATCTTTTGTGAAACGTGACTACGTGAGTGCTCGAGTTTCTTATGGAGGTAAGATATCTTATAATGTATAATTTCAGATCTTCAGCTCTATTTGGTGGGCTAACCATGCTGTTTTTCATGTGGTCAGAGATCTTGTAATCAACTTCCCTTTCAAACAAACGCCAAATAAAGCTGAATATTCTTATCTGAGGCCATCCTTTTATGTCTAAATTGGGTAACTCAGTCTATACTCCAAGTGGGCACTGCATATCCAAAATCAGCCTAACAGTTTCCCTATATTTGGGTCTGGAAATAATATGTGGTGGTAGTATCCATTGTTGCAAGTCATTTACAACCACTCAATCTTGAGCACGAATCCTCCACTTAAAAGAAATTCGTATAAAATACCCTAACCATTTACACTCAATGGCCCCCTTTTCTATGAGTCCCGAAAAATTTCAACCTAATAGCTGATAAGTCCAACGTTTGATTGATAACTAAAGAACACTTGAATTTTTTATTAAAGTCATTGGACTGGAATTGTGCGAGGGCCTGAACAATATAGGCCATTTACTTTGAATGATTTGGATTTTATTAAAAGTAATCCCTATTTGCCCGAGTGAATAGAGCCCACATATAAAAAAAAATATAAATGGCATAAAATGATGCCCCACCAAAGTTCATTGAAATAGGATTTTAAATATAAAATACTTGCAATTTTGTAATCTTTTATTCATGTGTAAATGATCAATGTGACAAAGGGCTTACCTCCTATTGAGTGGAATTTAGTGAAGGCCCATTTAATGTAGAGCATTCATTTCGAGCAGTTTAATTTTTTCTCAAGTGGGCCTGACTGAGAAGCTTCACAAATTTGAACCCAAAGGACTTAGACTCACCAATGTCAGTGGGGGCCATTTGCGAAAACCTAAACTGCTTTGCGAAAATCTGAACCCTCTCCAAATTTCACTCCAATAAAAATTGGTCGTTACAAATAACTAGTATTTTTATAATATCTATGTTTATGTGTTTTATTTTATTAAGTGATCAATTTATTGATGGGTCCAACTCCATAAGAGTGATTGGAGAAGGCCAATCTAAAGGCATGTTGTTGTGTAGTACTGCGGAAAATCGGTTTCAAGGACAACCTTTTCTGCGTTTGGCAAAAAACCAAGTCCAACTTCCCCGATCGAAAACAATTTTATGTGAAATTGAGGAAAAATAAGTTCATTTAATTTTATTTTTTTTTTTTATGAAAATTAACGGCAATAACAAACATGGAACTTTCAACCCTGCAGAAAAGCCTCTCCACTTTCATTGATGCCGGAGATTTAAAATTTTCATGAGTACACCCATTGGCAAATGAGCCAATTGGAGCCACAGAGTTTCTGACTCACACTAGTGCCACTGCGAGACAAGGGAATCTATAGCCAATTAATGAAGTATAAAGCCGCTGTTGGACTATTTGAAATATAGGAATTGGTTATTTGTCCTTTTCTTGGAGACTCTAGATATTTCCATTTAGGTTTACTACCAAAGGAATTTGGCCGGCCAATGTTAATTATGAATACCAATCAGCACAATTACATTCTGAACTACCAACTGAAGAACCTATGCAACTAACAGAAGTAATGTTTATTCTGACTACTTGGGATGTAGGAATAAGTTATGTGTGCCTTTCCTGGAGATGTAGAGATACACCCATTGGCTTTACCAACAAAGGAGTCTTGCCACCCAATGTTGTTTTCAACACCAATAATCAACATAATCAAAAGGGAATGTGGCCAGCCAAAAAAAGGCAATGCCTCTTTTTCACTACTTGAAATATAGGAATTGGTTATATTGGCCTTTCTTGGAGAAATAGAGATCTACCTATTTGCTTTCCTTTCATGCACAAATTCAAACTTGCCCACCCTCCATATGAAAGCTCCCATTGGGCATGAAAGCATCACATGCATGTTCGTGTTTCCCTTTGCGAAAAATAAAAAATCTAGGAGCTTTTTTTTTCCCGAATTTGGTATTGAATTTCTAAGAATTCATAGTAAGGAGGGTTTAATGGAAAGAGCACCAAAGAGCTCAAGAATGAAGGGCTTGAAGTGGAGACATTTATGGGACCACTACTTTTCAAGGATTGTGTGTACTAGTTTGATGGGTGGAATTATTTGATGAAGGCTTCTAAATACACAACAATTTTTGCCTTTTACACATAGAATTTTTAAAATTTCTTTTATTACATTTATTCCCCTATATGAAATTACCAAAAAGGACAATCACCTATCACACCTGAACCTCTAATTTCTCATTGCACACAGTCACATTTCACTTTCATCATTCTATTTCCATTACTCTCGTTCCTCCCATTTCACCGTCTCATTCATCCTTCACTCTCATTCCCTTCTTCCTCCAATCTCATTCTTCCCTTTACATCACCATCTCTCCATTTATCGCATTCTACTCTCCCTTCATATCCCACCATTGTCAAACATATTACTTCTTAGTGAAACCTTATTCTCAATATCATTTTTTTGTCTAATGGATGAACAAACTAATAAGCAAAATGTAGTTTCCGAACATAACATCAGTAAGAAAATGAGTTGTTGTGTTGTTTATTTTGATTTCCGCCATTTCTCGAAGCTTGTAAAGCCTTTTTTAATTTTTGTTGCCGTAAAACGTTTGAACTTTCAGTGCAGAACAAACTACCAATATTCAGCCTCTTATAGCTGAACATATCAATTTCTTTTCAGCCGTATTTAGCTGAACAAAAAGTTTATGTTCAGCCACAACCTCTTATAGCTGAACATATCAATTTTGTTCAGCCGTATCTAGCTGAACAAAAAGTTTAAGTTCAGCCACATAGGGTTGACCATATCGATTCTTTTATCTCATTTTCCTTTACTTGGTAATCAATAACGAGTTTGCTGTGAGTTTTTTTGGTGGACTGGTTGTAAGTGCTAAAATCCAAATTAGACATGGCAGATCTGCCAGATCATAGTCTATGATGGCCCTATCTACGACGAAGCTCAAATACACATAAAAAGAATAACAACAGATGGAGAAAATGTAGCAAACATTACTTGATTGAAAGGGGGCAAGAGAAAATGGTAATGATAGATGGATGGATGGTTGGAAAAATAGAGAGAGGAGAAGGAGATGAAGAAGATGATGATCTTGAGTACAGTCACCGTATGACAAATAGAGAAGAATAAGAAGAAAAAGAGGATGAGGGTTTTCACCGATTGGAAGGAAGGCTCCAAATGATGGTGGTAAGTTGTGTGTAGAGAAAAAGGGGATATGACTATTTTAGGTATTTTTTGAGTGTGTGGAAAGAAAAATCAGAATTTAAATTTTTTATGCAGAGTGTGGATAGAATTTGTGTGTAAAGGGCTAAAATCGTTGTGTATTTAGAAGCCCTCTTATTTGATGGCTATTGGGGATCTCGGGTTTCAACAATTTACTTTTTAACCCTTTTGATAGGAAGTTGCTTTTAAAATGACTAAAATTAAAGAAATAAGGTGAATATCTATAAATGGATTTCAAATAATCTTTATTTTAATGAAAATGATTAAGGAAAGAGGAGAATTGTTTGATTCTATCTTCTTTTAAAAATGTATTTCTTAAGTGTTCATAGGCATTAATTCCATGACACAAATGGACCCTTTACACTAAAATGCACTAAAATGAATAGAAATTCATGGTGAAATAAACCCAACAAAGGTTTATTACAGAGATGTGTATTTGAAATTTAGTACTTTTTTTGTTTTAGAAGACCTTTTGTCATTTAGCAGCTTTTGGATTTTCTGGTCAAAAAAAGATGTGTATTTGAAATTTACCACTTTTTTTTTATTTGACCCCACTTCTTTTCTTATATATTGAATTGACCCTTTACTTCACACTACTATACAAGTAATTTCCCCAGACCGGCCATATGTACAATATGAGTCCTATGCAGTCAAGTCCTACATGTTCTAATGTAAAAGAAAAAAAGGGCCATATAGGAAATATGTACTTTCTTCCACATAAAATATGTTTGAGCATCTCTAACCGAGATGTTATTTTGGAGATGTCTAATTCCACTAGAAGGCTTATGAGGCAATTTAAGGTTTGGAATTTGATATCTCCAAACTCCATCTGAAGTGCCAAATTTGTTATTATATTATATTTTTGTCCTTTACCTTTTTTTGACCTCTTTGTCTTTTCAAAAGATTTTGCATTCTTGTGAGACCCACATCATAAAATATTTAAAAAATACTAAATGGCATGTTGCTTTTTCATCTGCCAAATTTGGCGGCCAATGTTCCATGCCAAATGCCACATTAGATTGGTAGGTCTGTCAATTTAGCCCTTTGAAATGAGTACTAGGCCTGGCATAGCTCGTCCCAAGCCCAAAAACACAAGGCTTTTAAAATAGTTTGAGCCCAGCAAGCCGGGCTAGGTCAATTACTTGAAAGCCCAGCCAAAATGCCCAGCCCATCCAGGCTCGCCCGCGAGGTTATTTTACTAATTTTTATATATTTTAATGGGAACCCTCCAAAAACTCCCTCCAAATGTCTTTTCCCTCCACAATTTCTCATGAATTCAGTCCCTTCCCACTCCACACGAAAACCCCACACCATGAATTGGTAGTGGACTCAATTTGATACTTGGACCGGATCCACTATTGAGTTTAGGTTTGGAATTTTTGATAGATTTATCATCGTTCATTTTAAGGACTTAATATCTATTGTCTAGTATCTAGACCTTTTGAAATTTGATCGAGCTGAAATTTGGTTCACCCCTTGTCCGGCCATCATTATCATCTGTATTAACAAAGCTTCACCTATTAAGAAGAAAAAAAGATGTCTCCATTGATGAAAATGTTAAAGCCCAGGCCCAACCCGAGCCTGCACAGGATTAGATTTGACATAGGCCCGCTTAATTTAGGGCCGGGATTGGATAATCCCCCGCAGGCCCGTCCAACATTTGGGACGAGATTGGACAACCCATACCCAGGCCTGTCCGTCCCATTGACAAGCCTACAGATTAGGCATTTTGAGTGGAGTCTTCAATAGGCTTTTTTTTTACGGTTGAAAGTGCCATGTATGCTCTTAGATTCCTTTCAATTTATTTTCAGCTCTCTATACACCACCAATAAGTAAAAGCTAACACGTCTTTATAATTAAAAACTCTTGATAGCTTAGTTAAATCATTAGATAAATATAAAATAACAGAAGAACATGAGAGAGAGGGTAGACACTCATAGACAGACAGTGCGGCGGAGTCAAGGATTCCTCATTTTTGGGCCTTGTAGGATTGCTCGCTCACAAGAGGAGCTTTTGGGTTTGAGCATGTTTGGAGAATTGGAGTATGTTTTTTTTATTTTTTTTTAAAAACTCAATCCCCTTTGTTGGGAACTAAGAGAGAGCAGCCATCACACACACGGGAAGACAACCCACACAAGTAAAGAGAGAGCCATCACACACATGGGAAGATAACCTGAACAAGCAGAAAGAATGCCTACACAAGTGGGTAAGAAGCCTGCACAAACGGAAAGAAAGCCCACACAAGTGGAAAAAGATGGCGTGCCCAAGGTTCGAACCCTAGACAATCAGGTGAAAACTGCTGCCACTTATCAGTGAGGTAAGTGGTTATTCTCGAATTGGAGTATGTTGGGTCATTGTCCTGAGCTAGAAAAAAATTGGCATCTTAATTTGCAATATATCCTTTTCCAAATCACTTGTTATACCTCATAGTTTCTAGGGACTTATGTGGGCCATGTTCTTCTTCTCATGTTGTGATACAGTCTCTACATCTTATAGGATGCAAACAGGTCGGGTTCAGGTATACAGGACCCAAAACTGAAATTGTTTTGTACAGGGTTCCGAATCTAGAAAGGGTACCGACCCGGTTCCGATAAAAGGACCGGGTCCAGGTCTGGAACATGCTCCCACTTTTCTTTTTTACTCTCAATATTATTTTTTGTTGAAAATTTGGGATATCATTAACCCAAAAGTAACGCATCAAGTCTACCTACTACAATGATAAATCCCCCCATCTTTAGAATCAATGCAGAGTTTGTTACATGAAGCTTTTGACATTAGCCTATGCGCAATTAAGAGTGATATCTTAAAAAGCACACTTCCATATGTCGGGTCCAGCTTCATGGGTTGAAATCTGAATGGATACAGTCTTGGACTCATTTAGGAATCAAAAACTAAATTGGTTGTTTAGTAATTAGAATCTAAACTGGTTTCGGACCGTAACTCATTTATGAATTGGAGCCTAAAATAAGTTCTAGAGCTTCGGAGACCAATCGGGTGTTTGTTTCCATCCCTATATATGTCAGTTAAAAGAGATATCTTACCAAACTCTAATCATGTCTGCAACCCTTATTTTTGTTAGGCCAACCATGTTAGTAGTTCAGAAAATTGAGAATTCGGTCCCCACATAGTTCCATTATAAAGAAAACAATCTGCTTGATTTCAGAAGTAACTTCCAAAAGTCGACCCAATTTGATATGGTGAGTTTTATGACTGATTACTTGGTTGATATCAATCCTTGGTATTGGTATGTCAGCAAAATGAAAAACAAATATTACTGTAGTGGGGTAAAAAAATGAAACAAGCTAGAGAACAGAGACACCACACTGGTTAAAGAAGACCATTAAATAAGGGGCTATCTAAGAAGAGACTCTCTAAAATGAAAATGGGTCAAAACTATCAGATGGACCACCAAAGAGGCCATTAATGATCTATTAATGGATGTAAATAATTGGGAAGTTTTCAAAAAGGAGCCTAAGATTTTTGCAATTTTCAAACAAGTAAACTAAGAATCTCTTATATACAAAATGGGGTCTAAATTTCACAACTTTTTTTTTTTCCAATTGAGTCCTTTTGAAAGTTATGGTCTTTTTACATTAGTTCCCCAAGAAGTTCTTTATATTTATTTTTACGTAGCGGCTCCCCAAATTTCTTGGTTCCTCCACTGCTTCATCATTGATGATTTATACAAATCTAAAGGAGTAGGCCGAGTGGTTAAGACCATGGTTCCTCCCTCTTCCGGAACTAGAGGTTTTGGTATTGACCCCCGATTCCCTCTTCTTTAGGAATCGAAGGTTGAGTCTACTAGTACTATACCACCTTGCGGCCACAGGGGTGTTTACTCGGCTTCTCTCTGGGCTCGGAGGGATTAATCCAGGGGTTGAGAACACTCCGATAGTAAAAAGAAAAAAATCCCTTTGGGAACCCTCTGATAATAAAAAGAAAAATTTTTTTTTTTTGATGATTTATATCCAACGATATGATTGCCAATCACAATAAGTTGTAGGATTTACTAGGCAACACTACTTTAAAAGCTTGATAGAACCGGATGATCCAACTTGGTTGAACTGGAACTGTAGCAGCATGTAGTAGTTTAGTTCAACCAAAATCACTTGGCATCTGGCAAACCATCCAGTTCAATAGCCAAAACTCGGCCAACAAGTAAATTTGGATAAAATGTTTGATTAATCAAATCTTAAATTATGAATTGTTGTTAGTTTCATCTGTAAATATTAAAATTATAACTGTGCAACATCTTTTTAAAAGATAGAATTGAATCATTATCCTTAAACCTTGTACATTATTTTATGATCTATATATTTATTAAAAATTGTAATTGTAATTTATGTATTATATAACTAAATTTATACTAATGCCACATTTCTTTTCATCAATAAACCACCCATTGAATGAGGTTGGACCGTATCTTAGCCTTCACAGGTTGGATCTGCTAGTCCTAACAAATGATTCTAGCCCATCTAAGAGATGTAATATCTCTTGTGGATATCAGGTATTCTGTTGTACAGTTGGAGGTGCTCATATTTCAAATCAACAGCTCTATTCACATCTAAAAGCATAAGGTGATTAGGATCTTTCTGTCCAACATAAAGGGCATGCAGAAAATCGGTTTTTCGGACTTTTTTTTTTTCTTTTGTGGAATTTTTTACCCCCCATCTGAATTTTTTGTTTTTTTTCAGAATAACAGAGAATTTTCCTTATTTTTTGCTTTTACTTTTTCGTGAAAAAGTGGAAGCACCGAACCTTAATTTTTTTCAATTGATGATAATGGGACTTGCTGGAGAGAGGCTTTTGCTTCTTTCGGAGGCTTCTCAACATAGGTAACTATAGATTAGAACGCTTAGAATCTATAGAGGATGTGGAGTCTCTATTCAAAGTATATCGATAAATATGGTGCCTCTCTCTCATAGGACTCAGATCCTTTGCCGTTTCACTGCAGCTTTTCTAACGAAATTTTGAAGTTGGTTTTGGAGGCTTGATGGATCTCCATAAATAAGTAGTACGGGTGTTAAAAAACTAACCGACTGAATCAAACCAACGGTTAATAACAGTATTTCGATTCAATTACGATTATTAAAATCGAAAAACCGTACTTTACGGCTTGGTTATGGTTTTCAATCTCGACTCATGGTTATTAACCGATTCAAACTGTAAAATATAGTTTGGTTAACCGTTTTTCCAAAACACATGGTTAGCCAAACCGTTACACTAATGAGGGCCTAAATGAAATAAAATGACTTAAGTTAAGGCCCCCTTTCTCATTCCCGCCTCTGAGAATACAATTATTTTGTGAGTCGGATTATATTTGTCTCATGTTTCCTAGAATTATATTGCATGATAGATGTTTTGTAGAATTATTTTGGACTTTTAATTGTGTTTATTTTCGTGAAAAAGTGTTAGTGTTGTTCTGCATGCAGAGTCAAAAGGAAAAATCGAAGGGAATTTTGAAATTGTGTATTTTTGATATGACCCTTTATCATTTCTTGTCTGGATTCACTTTACTTTAACTTAATTAGTGATTAAAAAAACTATAATAATGAATCAACATTAAGATTGTGTTAATAAACCTTTTTTTGTGATAAGAAAAATATGATAGTGAATAAGTATAAGATTGTGTTAATAATCCTTTTTTTGTCAAATGGACAATCTCATGCTAACCAACTCCTACTTGGGTAATTTGACGAAACCCCGTACACTTGGGAGCTAGGGCTTTGTTTTGAGTGGCTCAGATTTTCAATGGACGAGCCCATTGCGAAGTTCCACTCCAATTGAATGTGTTAACAGAATGGACAACCTTTCGGTGAATGATATAGGGTCCACTTCCAAAGGACCTACTGAATGGACCCTTTTGTAATGTTTGCCTACTTAGTGGTTATATACTGGACCCTTAGGGCCCATTTATTTGCATTAAACTTCATAGGCATTCAATACATAAAGAATCTTTTCAAGTGGTTAAAAATGAAGACCAAAGGCCAAGTATTCATTTCTCATCTTCCTTTGATTCAACTTTTATGAAAGGAAAGATTAATTGATGCTCATTTTTGAAAATTCACCTTTGATCTTCATTTTTAACTACCGAAAAAAAAAAAAAAAAAAAGAATCTACTGTATTTTAATGCAAGCAAACATGCCTTAATAGTAGTAGTTGGTCTTGGTAGTTGTTTTTGGATGGTTTGTTTGTTGTCATGTTTGCGTCCTGGGTTCTTTTTGCTGTCTTTGTTTTCTGTTTTGGGGTCTGGCTGTAGTATGCTCTGTTCTCTTTTTCTGTGTGCTTAATATATATCCCTCTTTTCCAGGGAAAAAAAATATTCCACTCCAACTCAGGATTATTTCTCTATGTCAAAGCCTTAGAGAATCCGGGTTCTTCAATAGAAATGTGTGTTTGATGGACTGTTGCACGGCAGGACCAGAAAATACTATACCACCAGACTATGTAAATACAGCAAGACAAATCTCATGGTTCCCGTATTCAAGGTTCTCTTAAATGGGGGGAAAAAAACAATAAGAAGAATCAGTGTTTTGTCGTTGTTTCTGGTGTTAGTTGTGCTTGTTTGGCATTTAATAAAAAATCTTCTGAACCAAAAAGAGCTGAATCAATGCTTTAAAAATTGGACTGGCTGTTGAACATGTAAAGGCTACAATGATCAGGTCAAACCTGGTTCAACTGGTGGCAAATTCTTGTTGAACCATGACATTACCATGTTATCATATTATTATACACTGGGTATAATAAAAGTAAAAGAAATGGTAATAGTATACTTAAATTGTGAAGAAATCATCCCAAAGAAAACTCAGGCTAAGTATATCAGCTTTATTTTCCAATTTTACAGAAGAACTGGATAATTTAAACAGTTTAATAGTTAAGCCACATAGTTTACACAGTGCAACCTAGGCTAATCGGTTTTGGATGAACAAAGCTTGGTTGTACCAGCCATTCCAGTCTGGTTCATAAAACATCATGATGAATTTCAGGCTCCAGAATTTTCAAACATTCAAGTTTCAAATAAATTTGCTAAAATTTGGCCCTATAGTAGGAGAATGCACTCAGTTATGAGATCATTCGTTTATATATTTTACACAATGCCATCAACACCCACATATTCACAGTAATTACAATCTCACATGGGAAGAAAGTTGAGTGACATAAAGTTCATGAAAACAGAAATACTGCTTTTGCAAGAATGATGTATAAGAGCTTGCATTTAATAAAATTGCATGAATTCCAATGGAAAGAAAAAAAAAAGTATAGAAGACCATGAATGTGGTCAAGCAGAGGATAATTCCATTTCAAAATCCATGGACAAGTATATGTTGGTTGGTCTTTTGATAATGTGGGTCCAACATGGATGACTCAATTGAACATCTTTGCTTCCCTATGGAGGAAACCAAATCTCTCTCAACTTCTTTGGACACATTCCTCCTCCGAACCAATGGGATCAAATTTTCCATGAAGACCCCATCACATGGCAATGTGATAGGCCCATTGCTTCTTATTCCAAATGCATCTTCAGACAATCTTAATAGCTCTATGAAGACGGGGCTCTTTAGATATTGCAAAGGAACCATAAACCGTCTTCCATCCATAGCGTACACGACGAAGTGGCCCTTATCAGCTACTGATTTGCTACGTGATTCCGTATTTGTAGAGCAGGTTTTTGTGGCGGATATTTGTCTCCTCCCTATGGAAACTATCTTCTGCCACTTTCTAGCCATGGAAACAAGCCTCTTGGAGTTGATCATGGTTTACTAAAAGGACTAGAAGCAAAACAAGGCTTGAGAAACAAGGGGAGGCTAATTTAATCTTGGAATGATAGGAATGATGTGTTGATCATTTGATATGGAATGCAATGTGGGGGGTGTCATATATAAAAGCTTTGGAAGGGTGTGCAACATTCGTAGTGTGGCCTTCTCATGTTAGGTTGCAAAGGCTACAGACCCATGTGGCTGTTTGGATTGAAAGAGTAGTTTAATTACTAGGGTGGGGCACTTTTGGGAATTGTTAGTGCAATCTCTTTCTTTTTTCAGTGGGTCAATTTTACAAGACAGTTCAATGCATGAGGACCTCAAAAAAAAATTTGTTTTTTTTTTTCTGTGAAGGACATGGTTACCAAAGAATATGAACCACTTGATCAGAATCACAAATATCTGCAATCAAATGTTGGGAGATAATAGTTAGGTTTATGCTGGGCGTGTCTTCTAATTGATGTGAAGTTTTCTGTGAGTATGTGGCTGAAGACTAGATCTCTTTATTTCTAATAAAAGTTCGGTTAGCCTTTCTAGGACCACAGTTAAAAAGACAGCACGTTGGATGTTACACTGTTAGCTTCTGGAAATTAGGAGAAGTGGCAGTTTGTGGCATTGTGGGGGTGCTCTTGAATCATTAGGTCACACATCAGAATCCAAAATAGAACATAGATTTTCCTCTGGAGCCCGGCATTTAGAAAGCAACAAAAAGATGTTTAATTACTCTTCTAATGTGTTAAAAAATCTCCACGTTGGTTGATACAAAATTGAATCTACTGTTCCATGGATGCATATGGAAAGATCTCCCTAAAAGAATGATTCTCTGCATAACTAACTATGTTGAGGCTGTTGGTGTGTTTCCATGAGTGACCATGGAACCAAAACGCTCACTTTATGGGCACAATGATGCAATTAGGGCTGTCAAAGGGCCAGGCCTGGCTCGGATTTTCCAAGCCCCACCATCAACATATATAGGCCAGGCCGAAGTAAGCAAAAGCCCTGGGAGGGCCTACATTAGTTATGCACATAACTGGACCTTGCAGGCAACGGCAAGGCCAGGGTTGGACCCAAGACCATTCAGAAGAAAATTAATCTATGAATGGGCTCAGATGTTTGATTCAAGGTAACGATTTTATCAAATCGGATGTCATGAACAGAACCCTACAGGGATCGATCCCTGGAGGGTCAGGTCTCCTTCCCTGCTTCTGGCCACTGGGCCAAACCAGAAATAACAAACAACAACCCAAAAAAATAAATAAATAAATAAATAAAGATATATCCTCCATTACAGTTACATCTTTTACATAGACCAACAATGCAAGACACCTTCTCTTCCTTATTTCACTAAGTATTATCTGCTTTGCGTTAATGTAGCTTCACTAAAATTTTTCAACCATGCCCACGGTGGCTATATGAGCCCATAAAGAGGGCTTCTTCAAGGCCTATTTGTTTCATCTAACTCAAATATTTATATTGCGTTTCTGTAAGTGGTTAAAATATGAAGAAACAATGATAAATATCAAAAAATGACCATTAAATAAATCTCCCCTTTGCTGAAAACTCAATCAAGATGGGAAATAAATACCCAATCATAACTATAATAATTTAGTACCTATGAAAGTCGACGTCTCATGAACTGTATCTTCCTTTGTATCCTTCACACTTGATGTCATATCCTTCACCTCTCACCTCTTTAATAATTCTTTAAAAGAAAAAAAAAAAAGGTAAAAGAAAAGAAAAATGGCCCCCGACCCTTTGGAAGGTTAATAAAAAAAGATACGAAGCAAGAAAAATGGGTCCTATCCCACTTCGATGGTAAGAAAAGGGTCCCAGCCCCCATGGATGGTTAAAATGTAAAAAAATGGGTCCCAACCCCTTGGATAGTTATTAAAAAAGAGATAGGGAAAAAGAAAAATGGGTCCTATCCACCATGCATGGATGGTTAAAAGAAAGGGACCTGAGTCACCCGACCCCCTTGGATGGCTAAAAGGTTAAAAACCAAAAAAACGAAAAAAAGGGATCCCAGCCCCCATGGATGGTTGAAAAAAAAGTGAGGGGTGAAAGAGTCATTTACACTTTCCAACAAACGTAAAGGGTAGAGTTGGTAATACAAAAAAGAGAGGGGCTAAATGCACATTAGTTTTTGAGAGTCATTTACACTTTCCAAAAAACGTGAAGGGTGGAGTTGGTAATACAAAAAAGTGAGGGTCTAAATGCACATTAGTTTTTGCTCTCTCCACACTAGTACTCTCTACACTCACCACACTTACTCAATATACACCCTGTTTTGCCCAAAATGCTCTAACCTATGAAAACCCTACTCCTCTCTACACACCCCTTCTCCCCCACACTCAACTCTCTCTCTCTCCCCCTCCCTCTTGGTCGCCGCCCGTCTCCTTCTATCCCTACCCCCCCCCCCACCCCGCCCCCCCATACGCACGCACGCACGCACCCAGTCTGCCCACCCACTCTCCCTTTCGACCCCCCCCCCCCCCCCCCGCGTGTTGGCTGGCTAGGGGTGGGATGAGGATGGATGGCTGTAAAAAGAAGTTGGAAGGCATATATGTCCTTTTACGTAATTTTACCCAAAGGTATGTATGGTCATAAAAGGTGCAGTGTGTGGAGAGGAAAAACTAGTATGCATGTAGCAGCTCGCTGCAACAACAACAACAACAACAACAAAAAAAAAAAAAAAAAAAAAAAAAGAGGAAAGTGGGAACGTCGCTTACTTTTCTTTTAGTTGGATGGTTAGTCAAGGTACCATTAAGTAAAAGGAAAAAAATACAGGGGGTGTTTTTGAGGTTTTCTAAAAAGATGTGCCCTTTTAAAAAAAAAAAAAAAAAAACCTCTTCTTTTTATTGGTAATGATAAATTATATTTAAAAAACTGATTTTGTTTTTCTTTCTATCAGAGGCTTCCCAACCCTTTGCGCTGGACTAATCCCTCTGGGCTTAGAGGGAAGCATGGTAAACACCCATGTGGCCCCAAAGTGGTAGCACCAGTGGACTCAACTTTAGATTTTTGAAGATTGGAGAATCGGGGGTTGATACCAAGACCTCTAACTCCGGAAGAGATAGGAACTGTGATCCTGACCACTCGGCCAACCCCTTAGGATTAAAAGCTGATATTCAGCAGTAAGGTAGCCCACCCCACTCAAGTGGGAAGGAGGCCCGTGCATACCGCAAGGAGCCATTCTTAGTTGGGTCACATAATGTCAAACAGTCTTGTTATTCCCATGTTCACGTGGAAAGAAAGGTAACTTGCAGTGATTTTGAGGAAAAAAAATTGTGGTTTTCTAACCCACAGATTGAAAAATGAAGTGCAGAAGTTTCATTGTAAAATAATTTACAAATGTAAAGAAAGACGAGATGATCTTGGTCTTTCAAAATGACACACCTACTCCAAAATCCATAGACAAGTATATGTTGGTTAATCCGTTGATAAAGTGGATGCAGCATTGATGGCTCAATTGAGCACCTTCGATTGGCTATCGTGGAAAACAAAACTCTCTCAACTTCCTTGGGCACATTTCTCCTCTGAACCAATGAGATCATACTTTACATGAAGACCTTCACATGGCAATGTGATAGGCCCTTCGCTTTATGATATTCCAAATGCACCTTCAGACATTGATAACAGCTCTACGAGGATGGGGCTCCTTAGATATTGCAGGGGAACCATAAACCGTCTTCCATGGACAGTGTACATGAAGAAATGGCCCTTATCAGCTACATATTTACCATACATGATTCAGTATCTGTAGAGTTGCCAGTTTTCACAGTCAAGAATTTTCTCCCCCCTATGGCAGCCATATTCTTCTACCACTTCTGGCCATAAAACCAAGTCTCTTGGAGCTGATCATGGTTTACTATAAGGACTGGAAGCAAAAAACAAAAAAAGCTTGAGAATTAGGCTGTCTTTGATCTTGGAATTGCTAGGAATGATGTGTTGATCATTTGATATGAAATGCAATGGAAGGGGGTTTTGCTATTTATAGAGAGCTTGAAAGGGTCTACAACATTTAATGTGTAGCTTTCTCATGTTTGGTTTCAAAGGATACAGACCCATGTGCCTGTTTGGATTGAAAAAGTGGTTTGATTGGTAGGGTGGTTTGATTAGTCGGTGGGGCATGTTAGGGATTTGTAAAGCAACCTCTTTCTTTTTTCGTTGGTCAATGTTTTACTACATCTTCATTAATGCATGAGGACCTCAAAAGAGAATTTGTAGGACATTGTTGCCAAAAATTAAGAACCACCAGATCCAATCACAAATAGCTGCAACCAAATGTTAGGAAATAATTAATTGATGATGGGCATGTCTTCATATATATATATATATATATATATATATGCGAATTTTCTGAGAGTCTGTGGCTGAAGACTAGATCCACAGTTTGAAAAGTTTGGTTAGCCCTTGAAGGACCACAGTGAAAGACAAGTTGGAAGTTCTTTTATAATTATTGGGTTAATGTGGCCCAATGACCTTACGTTCATGTGAGTTCCCCACTTGAACAAACCAATGACCTTACATTAATGTTAAGTCTCCTTGTGAAATGTCTTTGGTATTGTAGAAGAGTTGCTAGCTTAATAGTATCTTACTGCTAAAGGGAATCTGAATTTTAATTGAATTAGGACTTCATAGTGTTAAGTCCGTCGTTGAGGAGTGCAGTAAATCCCCATTCCCCAATGTGTACGCGAAGGAGAAGTGGCATGTTTGTGGGGGTATTCTTGGACCATTAGGTAATGGATCAGCATCCAAAATAGAACATGGATGTTGCTTGTCCGATCGATCGGACCCTATGCCCGATCGGTCGGATGGCGGAAATTTTTCAAGACAAGTTTTGCGAATTTGTTTCCTTAGACTAATAGAGTTTTCTATGGTAAGAGAAAACTAAATCTTAATTAGATTTGGACTCCATGATCGGAAGGGAGTTATAAAAGAAAACACATATAGGGTTTAGGGATTACAGCTCTTCTCTACACTAATACATTGATCGTCCCATGGAGATCATATAGAAAGGTTGTAGTGGAGGAGTGCAGTAAATCCACAATCAAATTTAGCAGTTCAGTTTAGGCGAACGTGATGGAGTCAGGCACGTGTTTAATTTCATATTTATGTCGTGTTATTTAAATCAGTCTTATATTTATGTAGATCTGATTAAAGAAATGTTAGTCCAAGACTAACAGAACTAGAATTATATTTTTAAGGCAACAAATCTGATCTGAAAGTATCATTAGGGGGGTCAAAGGAGTTTTGTCTTCTCTTAAGGCTTTGAAAGATCTTAGTCTAAATATGGAATTGGAATCTCACCCATTGCTGGAGGAAGAGCAGCATGACAAATGTATGCTCATCTTCTTTGGTGCAGCTTTTAACTCACACAATGGTGTGAATCATCCTTTGGGTTTCTTTTCTTCCTTAAACCGCTGCAAAAGTACCTAGAGTTATCTCCGCCAAAGGGGCAAAAGAGAGGGTGACTATCATTAAGGTCAATGTCCACCCTCGCTCATGAGCGGTCATAATTGTGGTCGAGCCTTCGTCTTCACCATAAAACCATTGTTGTGCCGTTTCTCATCACCAATTAGTTTTGAGATAAGTGGTAGCTCAATGGGATGTAAGATCCCACAAGTGGTATTAGAGCCTGGTTGGTCGGGTGTAATCCCTTAAGGCAAGATCTGGTCAAGTGGTCATCTGAGCCAAGAAACGGAAATCCATAGGGGTAAGAGTGGAGTGCTTCCGTTAGCACTACGAGGCTTTGTCTAAGTCCCACATTGAAAATATCAAAGTCTTGACCTTAAGCTCATAAGTCAAACCTTGTCTTAAGTCATTATGATGCATTTTAGAGTCATTCGCCCTAGATCCAATAAGAACTTTGAAGTTAAGCATGCTTGTGTACCTGTAACAGTTCTTAAATGCTTAAATGATATCAATGGATTCCATAGTTCATCTCCATGCGTCACGGTTCTGAATTTCAGTTTGTAAATGGTTTGGTTCTTTGGTTGCTCTGTTTTGGGGACTTGTTCAGCCTGGGCCAATCGGGTCCCATCCAGATTTGGGCTGGGTTTGGACTTCAGATTTTAGTAGTCTATGATGGTTGGATCTTAGATTTAGGCCCCTTTAATATTTCTGCACTGATTTCCTCGAATGAGTGGTAGCAAGCCCAAACAAGTGATTGAAAGCCCAGCTCGACCTTAACCAGCGGACTAAATGGGTGGGCTAAGGCCTGCCATGTTCAGGTGGTCTGGGCTCAGGCAAGTCATTGCATCCTTCCAATGAGGATTGGAGAGTTCATCTACTCCTAACGTAACTCTAGGAAAAAAAGCAAGAACAATTTTTTTTACCCAAGATCAATTGTTACGTTGGTAAACACTGACTGTAACAATGGGACAAATTTGTATTAGATCCTATAAAACTTCATCAACTGGCCTTCGATTTATGCTACCCAAGGGCCCTTCCAATGGAGCATTCCAATTACTAAAATCATCCATTCATTCACAACCATTCATTCACAATGCCCAGATGATGTTCAGTGGTTGTCTTAATAATGTCAATCGTTCCCATTATTCCCATTCTCAAGTGAAAAGAAAGATACCTTCTAGAGATTTTAAGAAAAATTTCTGTTTTTCAAAACCCAAAAATGGAAATTGATCAAGTAAAGCAGTTGTGATAAAATTGGATAAATTGTTTACAAATGTGTAAGAAGAGGGTATGATTTTGGAGTACAAATGATACAACTATTTCAATATCCTTGGACAAGTATATGTTGGTTGTTCTCTTGATAATTTGGATGAAACATGGATGACTCAATTGAGCATCTTTGATTAGCCATGGTGGAAACCAAATCTTTCTCAACTGCCTTGCACACATTTCTCTTCCGAACCAATGAGATAACATTTTCCATAAACACCCCATCACATGGCAATGTGATTGGCCCATTGCTTGTTATTCCAAATGCATCTTCAGACATTCTCAACAGCTCTACGAAGATGGGGCTCTTCAGATATTGCAAAGGAACCATAAACCGTCTTCGATCGATGGTGTACAGGACGAAATGACCCTTTTCAGCTACTGATTTGCTACATGATTCAGTATCTGTGGAGTTGCCAGTTTTCACGGTCGAGACTCTTCTCCTCCCGATGGCAGCTATCTTATGCCACTTTCTAGCCATGGCAACAAGCCTCTTGGAGTTGATCATGGTATGCTATAAGGACTGTAAGAAACTTTGAGAAACACAGACAAGGCTTTGATCTTAGAATTCTAGGGATGATGTGTGGAGAATTGGATGTGAAATGCAATGAAGGCCGTTTGTTATATATAAACATCCAAGGATGTACAGTTGCTATCTCATGTTAGGTGGCAAAGGGTACAGACCCATGTGGCTGTTTCGATTTATAAGAGTGATTTGGTCAGTTAGGTGGGGCATGCTTGGGATTTGTTAAGCAATCACTCTCTTTTTTCAGTTGGTTAATTTTACAAGACAGCTTCAATGCATGGGGACCTCAAAAGATAATTTGAGGGACATATTAACTAAAGAATAACAGCCACTAGATCCAAAACACAAATAGCAGCAATTAATCAAATGTTGGGAAGTAGTTAGGTTTATGCTGGGCATGCTTGTCTTCTTATTGGTGCGCATATTTCTGATAGTATGTGGCTGAAAACTTGATCTCTTTATTTCTAATAGAAGTTGGGTTGGCTAGCTTTTCTAGGACCACAGTGAAAGACACAGCACGTTGGATATTGTTCCACTGTCAGTTTCAGGGCAACCAGCTGAAATTAGTAGAAGTGGCATGTTTGTGGGGTACTCTTAGCTCGTTAGGTCATAGCTCAAGATTCAAATTAGAACATGGATTTTCCTCTTCAGCCAAGCATTAAGAAAGCAACAAAAATGTGTCTACTCTTACATGGCAATACCTTAGAGGATCTCCATTTCAATTCATACAAAAACGGATCTACACTCTTCAATGGGAGAATCTGGAAAGATCTCTCTTCAAATCTCCATTTCAATTCATACAAAATCGGATCTACACTCTTCAATGGGAGAATCTGGAAAGATCTCTCTTCAAAGGATTCTCTACACACTACAGCTTAGGGTGTGAACGAGCTGCGTCTGAGTTAGTTTGCCCAACTTCAACTTTGGTTCAATATGGACAGGCAGGCTCTCCAGGTCTGCTTGATAGCACTGAACGTAAAAAAAAATGCTATTTAATGCCTCATAATAGCATATTCCTCCATATATGGTGTAAGATGATGACAGTAAGAGATGGCTTGAATCTAAGAAAGGAGGGTTGATATATGTCATTTTGGCGGTTAGCAAGGTCATTATTGATGCAGGAGAGGCCCGTGGCCACCATGTTGGACTTAGGCAAATTTATGAATTGTTTCTTATTTCCCTATTTGAGTTGTCATTAGTATTCTTATCTTATTTAATGAGTTGTAATTAAGATGATTTCTAAATTGATTAGTTCCCTAGTTAATTTGATTAGGAATCTTAGTTAAGTTTACTTTTCTTATTTATATGCACATTGTAGAGATTGGAATCTCATATTTGAAGATTAATAATATTTTGAGTGAATTTTATTCCCTTTGAGGTGTGTCCTCGTGTGATAGTATCTACTGGGACCTTTATTGTTCTTTGGCAATTTTCACTCAAACCCTAACCCCAGGGTTTTGTGTCAATTATAGTCTCAACATTTGAGCATGGTTCTGTCATTCTCGGGCTATGTCTTCACTTTTGTAGGAGTCACTATGAATGGACGTATGCCCTACACTAAGATTTGGTAGTCTACCTTATGGCGTGTTTGGATGGGTGGTGAATTGAAATCAAGTGTGGTGAAGCATCAAATTAAGAGAGAATAAAATATATGGGGTTATGATGGTCTTTTATTTTTACTTGTTCGATAGAGAATCTTTTTGACTTTTTGTGTGTAAAAAAAGAACTTTTTTGTCATTTAATAGAGAAAAGAGATTGCTTTTTGACCTTTTTTTTTTTTTTTTTTAAATGATGGAATTTGAAATTTGTGTATTTTTGATATGACCCCTTATCTTATATTGTTGGGATAACGGTGGCTTTACCTTACTTTAATTTACTTCATTTTATCAAACCAAAGACACCGGTTGGTTAGTCCACGGAGAGGTACGTACAGTACATGAAACCAATATAAATAGTGAAAGAAGCAATATGATTGATCATTGAAGGGATTTTTGATTTGGTATGGACTAATGTACTTTATCCTACATTGTGATAGTGGAAGTGCTATATTTTTTGCAAATAACCAAGGGGATTTTGAGGGGACTAACAATATTGCAATGAGATACCACTGCATTAAAAAAGAGACAATTTCTAAGGGTGTTATATTTTTAAAGAAGATATATAAAGTAGAAGATCCAATGGATGTGTTTATGAAGCCATTTCCAACATACAAAAGCCCTTTTCTTCTATAAATAATCCGGACCTCAAAGTTAAAGATATATGGAATACTAATGCTCCATAAGATTATTTTAACAACTCTTCTGTTGTTAAATACATTTGTAAAGTTTATATTTCTAGATCCTTTGCTAAGAATGAAAAAGTTTGGCCTTTTTCGAAAAAAGGCCAGCTGACAACAAAATCAGCTTGGAGATTAATCTGCACTAGAGATGACCCTAACCTCTCTTGTTTGGTATATTGGAAAACTTTATGGAGGCTTCCTCTTCCTTAGGATTTTAATGTTTTTGGTGAAAATGACTCAGAAATGCTATTCTAGTAAGAGCTATTATTAAATCTAAGATCAACTGTGTAGATGTTAAATGTCCCATATATGAAGAGGAGGACGCGGTTGAGCATGCTTTCATGCGTTGTGACTTTGCTATAGAGGGTGTTGCTTTGTTTCAAAGTGGGTCCTTTGTTCTGATTATGTTCATTCTATGACTGTAATGGAATGGTGGAAGGACTTATGTGAGCATGGTCACCCGATCCCCCCCCTTGGGGATGCTTACTAAAAAATGTAGATCATTTCCTTGTGGTGGACTATATGGAAAGCTATGAATGACTTCATTCATAGAGGTCAATCTCTAGAGGAGTCAACTTGTAATTTTAAGGATCTCTCCATAAAACGGAAAGTGGAAAACACTCCATAGCCCGTTCTGTGATCTCTATCAAAGAAGATATTACAATCTTCTTTGAAGCAGTCTATAAAGTTAAGGATGGTATACCTAACTTTATTTCGTGATGATGTTAAATGGGGTTATTGTGGATGCAGATGTTGTCAAAAAGCCTAAAGTAGTCTCTTCAAAGGAGGTCGAAGTGAGGGCGGTCTAAGTAGTATTGAAGAAAGCAAGATGAATGGTTTTATCAAGCTTCATGTTTTGTTGGATTTTCAAGTGGTGAAAGTATTTAGGGATACTATGATTGGTCCATATCTTTTCTTTTAGACATTAAAGCTTTAGCTTCACTATTTAATTTTGTGGACTTTGGGTATGTTCTCGAGGCCCTAAATGGACAAGCTCATAAACTTCCTAAATGGGCACTACAAATTGGTCGTATGCCCTAAAGTATTTAATTTTGTAGACTTAAGAGTACTTTAGACAAAACCTTTAGCTTCTACTATCCTTTTGGGTGGGGGTTAATGTCCCCCTTTTTTCTCCTAAGTTGTTTGTTTGTTGGTTTTTTAAATGAGTTGCTTTTCTTATAAAAACATACAAGTTCAAGCTTTGTTTGGACTTGATTAATATTTCTCAGCACTAAACTTGGAAGGTTGCACCCAGTGAGAATGCATTTTCTGAAGGCATCTGCAGTTATTTTCCAGATCGTAGTAAGCTAAGGTGGACACCAATCCCCAATTGGTCGCCTGGGGCATATTGTACACCAATCCCCAATTTAGGGTCATGGAGGTATAGCGTTGCCCTCTGGCTGGGGGTCACAAGGGGGCAGGCCACCTTGTCCGAGGCATCAAGGGTGAAGCCCTCGGCTGCTAGAAATAAAGTAGCCTTATGTAGCAAATTTTCATGCTTCATAGACCCAAAGAATAAACAAATAGTACATAAACAAATAACTAAATAACATTGAGCAGCTATGCATATAATCTCAGCATTTAGAAAGAGTTTACAATGGGCATAAAATTATCCACTTTAGCACACGTGCGTGTACTGCTTTCCCCCAAGCACGCTTAATTCAAGAGTCTTTACAGTTTCCGGAGCCACACGGTTTTTAAAAGGCCTCATCTTGAGTTAAGATGATATTTGACTTATAAGCCCGGGTCATGACTTGGATATTTCCGATGCGGGCTAAGGAAAACTCACCGTTTGAAATCCGTGGTTGACATGCTACGCACTGCCCAGACCACGTTCTCACAAAACCCAAACATTTAAAACTAAATTAAGTGTGCTCATGAATTAAAAAGTTCAAATACACTGCTTGGATAAAATCAAAGAACTTTTATCAATCCAAGCTTCTCTATATACAGAGAGAAGCAAACAATTCAAATCAAATTCCAACTGATGCTATCTCTATGGGACTAGACAATCTGTACAATTAAATAAACATGACTTAAACATTCAAATACCATGGAAATTTTCTTCTAAAGGGCCCCTTTTTAGAACTTTCCATTCACTATAGGTTCATCCATTTATTCGTCAAGGAGTGGTGTCTAATAATCAACACATTCTCATTATTCACAAACTCTGCTTTACTAAACCCATAAATGAAATTAAAATAAAAAAGTACAAATATTGTATTATATAAAATTGTTGAAATTATTTACAAATATGAAGTGAGAGGCCATGATCTTGCCACGGAAATGATACACCTATTTCAATATGCATGGACAGGTATATTTTTCATGGTCTGTTGATAATTCGGATGCAACATGGATGACTCAATTGAGCATCTTTGATTGGCTATGGTGGAAATCAAATCTCTCTCAACATCCTCAGACACACTTCTCCTTCGGACCAATGAAATAACTTGGTCCATAAAGACCCCATCACATGGCAAGGTGATAGGCCCATTGCTTGTTATCCCAAATGCATCTTCAGACATTCTAAACAGCTCTATGAAAACAGGTTTCTTCAAATATTCCAAGGGAACCACGAATCGTCTTCCATCTACAGTGTACACAACAAAGTGGCCCTTATCAGCTACTGATTTGCTGCTACATGATTGAGTATCTGTAGAGTTGCCCCTTTTCACTGTTGAGATTCTTCTCCTCCTTATAGAAGCTATCTTCTGCCACTTTCTAGCCATGGCAACAAGCCTCTTGGAGCTGATCATGGTTTATTATCAGGATTGAAATAAAAAGGCCCTGAGAAACAAAGGGAAGGCTTTGATCTTGGAATGCTGGGAATGATGTGTAGAGAATTGGATGTGGAATGCAAAGAAGGTGGTTTGTTATATATAAGCTTGGAGGGTCTGCAACATTTGAGGTGTAGCTTTCTCATGTTTGGTTGCATGGGCTACAAACCCATGTGTCTGACTGGATTTAAAAGAACGGAAAAGGAGTGGTTCGGTTGGCATGGTGGGCATGTTGGAGATTTGTTCAACAATCTAATCAAAGCAAGGCGCCAGTGGCTATGTACCTCTTTCATTGTGCTGGTCAATTTTAAAGTTACAAAAGGTATGAATAATCATGTGGCAGTATGAGGTCCTTTACAGCTAATTTGCATGCAGGACGGGGTAAAGATGAGAACCATTAGATTCAAATCACAAATAGCTGCAATCAAATGTTGGAAAATAGTTAGGTTGATGCAGGGCATGTCTTTTAATAGATGTGATTTTTTTTTTTTTTTTTAAGAGCATGTGGCTGAAGACAAAACTCTGCATTTCTGAGAAAAGTTGGTTTCACCTTTTGAGGTCCACAATGGATCTCAGCTTTGAGCCTCTAGCATAATTCACTGTTGGCCCAATAACCCGTGCTTAGTATGATATCTCCTTGCATTGCACTCCAAACTAAATAATCACATATAAAAAAAAATTACCACTTTCCATAAGACAAGTTGGATAAAATAGAAATAGAGAAATTGTAGCAAAAAGGGTATGGTTACGTAGGAACAACTGAAACATGAGTGGTTTGATGGAAAAATGAATGGATAATTGCATGAGTAGTTATATAATTGTCGGTCAAAATTGAAGCCAAAACCTGATGTTGGAAAAATCTGTCGGGTGTGTCTCCTTATAGAAGTGACTTCTCTAAGCTTGTATGATGAATTTGTGGTTGGAGGTGAAGCTGATAACGTCATCTCTAGATGTCTGGCCCTACCTGAAAAACCCAAAACGTTGGATGCCCCCATTTATTAGGTTCTGGAGAGGCAAAACCCAATCCTCTCCACCTTGCATCCAGGAAAATTGGACATAGCTCAATGGTAGTGATTTGTGAGTCTCCACTAGTACAAGAGAAGAATTGCTAGATTATGTATCTATCAAAAAATTGATCCAACTAGTCAAATTTAAGGCCACTGAATGAATATTATTAAATATAAAAACTTCCGGCAGTAGAATTCAGGTTCGCTAGATTGGGTATTGACCAAGCATAAACTTGCCCCAAATTGCATGTCGGGAAAACTGAGCCCAAGCCCGGGTGAAACTCTAAATTTTAGTCCCAAGCCCAAATAAAAATCTGAGCCTAGGCCCTAACATGAATTTAGTTATCATGTAGTGCGGAACATGTGGGTTAGTATTAGTATTTTAATGTTGGCTAATTCATGGGTTGGACAGAACTCTGGATCCATTGAGTTATATTTTCTATTTTATTTTAGAATGGATTGTGGTTGTGTCTCCGGAAGAGCTGAAGCGAAGAAAAGAAGAAAACAGAAGAAATTCGGAAGACACCATCCACGAGGTCCGATCGATTGGACCTGTAGAACCGATCGATCAGATGTGGGGTACCCGATCGATCGGATCCTCGGGAAAGTCTCAAAATCTGAGAACAGAAGTGATTCCTTTTGAGATTTTGTTTCCTACTTTGAATCCTACTTATGCTGTATCTCTAAAGCACGAATTTGAGGCTATAAATAGGGAATTGCTCTCAACCCTAAGACACACACATCAATTAATTCTCCCATTGATCTGAGGTGAGAATATTGTATGAGAGATTATTTGATTCTCTAGAGCTATTGAGAGGTTGTGCTGAAGAGAAAGCTCTAGAAGGTTTTTGTTACTTCTACACTCTTGTAGAAGATAGTTCATTTCGGTTGATAAGGTACGATGAGATCAAGTAAAAGGAACGGTGCATGACGGGGAAGTCGTGGCAGCGGAAGTTGTACAAGAACAACTACAGTCCTTAGGTCGAGTTACTGACTGAAGTAAATGAGCTGTGAGTACATATATCTTGTAACTGTTTATTAGTTCTTGATTTCTGGATCATGATTTTTCTCCCTGGATAAGGTTTTCACGTTAAATATTGTGTTTGCATTCTTGTGATGTGTGATTGGTAGATTGATTAGATTGCTAGTTTTATCTTGTTTATTTGGTTACGTCTGTTGCATTGGTTTGTTAGACTAGTGTCCATTTCAGTGGTAACCTGCGAACGTTCAGTCAAGCTTACCCAGCTCAAGCTAGCAGCACCTCTAGACTCTCTGTCCATGGCCTTAGATTGAACGATTAGCAGTTTTCAGTTTGATCTTGTCGCGCCTGTGGCTCCCCGGTACAACCGTGTTAGGTTTGGTGAGAATCCGCCTAGAAAGAGTGGGCGGAAAAACCTCTTAAAGAGTGAGTTTGCAGTGGTGCTTAAGTCTCACATAAAAAATATGCAAGTCCTAATGGGTTTGTAGTGGTACATAAATCTCGTATTTAAAATATGCAAATCCTAACTCTCGGCATATATGTGCGACCTGGCCTTAACCCCACATGAAGCGTTGTAAAGCGACGATACTTAGGTTAAAGCAAGCAATATCACATGGATAATGGGTTGGTTACAAGAATGGTATTAGAGCCAAGGACGGTTTTGTTTCCTGGTTTGATTTGAGAGGCAAGATTACATTGTGGTCAATTCCACACCATTCATGGTTTCCCACCATGTTCCCAATCAGACCCACCTCTGCAACCTACTATCCATCTGATATTCACATGGTACTGTACCCTTCAGGCCTTCACCACCCGACATGATTAAGCAACACAACCAATCCTTATCCTTGGAGATATGTTTAATATCTGAACAAGAGACTTTGAATCTAGGAGGCTACTAAGATGTATTGGTTTGCTCCTTATCCTCATGAGAGGTGTGGTTAAGAAATGAGAATGTAAATGGCCCACAGGGGGGAGAATGCCAGCTTTTCATTTTCACCATGACCAATCAGCCTTAAATCCCAATTGATGGTTCTCGGAGAGGGGTCGGGTTGGGTCTCGGTGTATTGTGTTGAGATTGTGTTATGGAAGCTGACACCTAATCTGTATCCGATCTGTTTATTAACGAGTCAAATATACCCAACCCACATCTAATGTGGGTGAACCCGATCCAACCTGTGTAACCGATTTGCATTTTTTTAGCATTATTTTCTTTTGTTGCTATTAGATGTGATGCCTGCCTTTAAGAAATAATGTTTATGGGCAGATCCAGAGATGATTCCTAGATATTCATATTATTTCCAAGAAAAAGTAGTAGTAAAAAATAATTTCACATGAGACCTCACTCGCACATGCGAGGGGAGAATATAACCAGGGATCGATCCCCGGCGGGTTTCCAATCAGTGGCAAAGGAACGAATTTCTCTTAAGAGGTGCAGCTATGGTTGACAATAACATAAGTAAATCAATCAGCACAAGCAAAGCACAGCAAGGACCAGGGGCTCGATCCCTAGCCATGTTTCCCACGATTGATGTTTTTCAATGAACTACTGGACTCTATGATTTGAACACTGTTTTATTACAGCTTTTTCTTCTTTCATAAATAACATGGAACAGTGCCAACAACTAATGTTGGCAACCATAACGTGCTTATTGACATGCTAAGAAAAATAAAATCATCAAAAGCATTCCACGTATTTGAAATAGATGGTCAACGTAAAATTAACCAATCAAATCTTAGATTTAATGACTAGCAATGTCCTATGAAAGTGATCTTTGGTAAGTGACCAATCCACAACTTTCTCTTTGATTTCGTCCGCGCATGGATCCGTCAAGAAGCCTTCTGTTTCCAACTATCATTAGTCCATTTTAGCCATCTTTGTTGTGTTCCAAGTCACTCTAATTCGAGATTCTCTTTTGTACTTAAAACTTCTTTTCTAATCTTAGATTATCTTGATTGAAGATTGTATGGCCTTGGAGATGGCTGTAAATTGAGAAAAAGGGGGAGATATTTTACCCCTTCCATGCATTGCATTCCACTGAAGTGTACAATAAGATGAGAGAATTCCGGAAGTGTTGGTAAAGGATCCACATAATTGACGTAAGTCATGATGATAATGCATTTGAGTCAAACAATATGAAACGTCTAACAAACGAGAAACAGGTTATCTAAGTGTTTCATCAGCTTCAACTGCAAATAATGTAATATGATTTAACATTCAGTCAAAATCTTCTACGACTATATACAGATGTATGATTTAGCAAGGTCCATCCCAACAAAACAATTTATATCTTCTCTAGAAGACATTAATAGGAATTTGTTGGTGGGTCTGTCCTTGCTGTAGTATGGATGGGGTTGAGCATCGACCGCTGGCTATGGAGGTAAGCAGAGCTTTCTCAACATTTTTAGACAGGCGTCTCTTGAAACAATATACGACGAACTCCATGAAGACAGCATCACATGCCACTCTAATAGGCCCATCACATGCTAATCCAAACTAGTCTTCAGACACTCTAAACAGCTCTATGAAGATGGGGCTATTGAGATATGCTTAGGAAACCATAAAACGACTGCCATCTATGGTGTACACAAAGAAATGACCCTTTTCAGCTACTGATTTGGCACATGTTTCTGACTCTATAGATCGGTTCTTGATATGGTGATTCTTCTCCTTCCTATGACAGCGAGCTTCCGCCACTTCCTTGCCATCTTCAAAACTCTGTGGGAGCTGATCATGGTTTACTATATCAGATGACTAAGAAAAGATGTGGGTCTTTAAAAGAAGAGGATGTTGTTTTGTGGAGTAGAATGCGGTGAAGATGGCTATATATAAGCATGGAAGAGTGGACACTGCATTCATATGAAGCTATCTCATGTTGGCTCAATTGGATGCATAACCACGAGGGGGCCATTTGGAGGGAAGGATTTTGTTGAGCAATCGCCACATGAAGTAGACCCATTGCTAGAAGATGAAATCTGTCTGTGTGGGTAGATTGCATTTGAAGAAGAAGTCTCTTTCTTTTTTGTGTGGCTTACAGTGCATAATCCTTGGTCCCATTAATATAACTACCAGCATGCATGCCACTTGACAGTCCAGTAGATTTCTCCAACTAAAAGAGGTGTTGCCTTCAAATGTTGGGAGGTTAGGTTGCTGTGGGGTCTGTCTTTGTACACCAACTGAATGAAGTTTTCAAAACTTGTAAAAAAAATATATATCTGGTTTGAGGATGATTTGATGATTGTAATTTTGTATGTAGAAGAGAAAAATAGTTAGTATGCAATGCCTACTTATCGGAATCATAATTATTTTCTCAGTTGAAGATTTTCACAAAAGCTACTGTAGTCACATTCACAACAACACAGAGATCCAAACGCTTTCATGTTACTGGGGTGATATTACCTAAGTACGATAGTCCCCAGCATTATAAGTCTTCAAAGTCTATGAATCTAACGTATAAATACAAACCTGTAGTCTCTAAGGTCTAGATGAAGAGGCCAGATGACTGTTATTGATAGACCCGCTAAAGGAATCATGCTCGCTACCAATTAAATAGAGTAATTATCATCCCCTGGTCGGTTTAGAGTGTGTGTGAGTTTGAGCCATCCTAAGTTTTTTTTTTGAAGAAAAGAAATACTATACTTCATTCTGAATTTTGAAGGGCATGTTCGGTAAATTACTGCTGAAAATTAAAGGATAGAGGCATTTATCCAAGGGTTTTTCCTTAATGGACCAATATGACTTCCTTTCTATTTTGCTGAGGACTGGAACACATGCTCTCTCTCATCCCCAAAGGGGGCATTTGATGTCCCCAACCAGCTGACCTACAGCCGGGAGAAGACCAATATGATTTTATCTATACATGGTTAACCCCAATGAAGAGCACCTAGGATATTTTATCTATAAATGGTTAACCCCAATGAAGAGCACCTAGGATATGAGCAACTTTGATTGGGCAAACTTGTTTTATGGGATTGCCTACACCATGTCCTAGAGTAGTGAGATGATTCTAAAACAAATGCATGCCTAACAAAGATTATACTCATCTAATTAACATAGGTACAACCCTACAGTGCTTAGATTATACACTTTTAGACCATATTCTAATTCAACATCTGCAAGCTCTTCTATACATATTTATAAACATAACATAAAAAGTAGGGTTTTGTGTTGGATTTATGCCTGAATATGTTTTAAACTACGGAAATCTTGTACAAATATCATTATATAGATTGATATAAGTATCAGTGCACTGATGGCCTGAATGACAGGCACTGAAGCATTATTTAAAATCAGTTCTAGAAATTGAGCTAGCACCTGGGACTTTATCTAGTCTGATCAGCTCTCTCTGAAAACCATTAAGCAGCAAACCTTTGAGTTATGCATGAGTTAGAATCTTGTTTTCAGGATAGATTATGTTTAACTTTCAAAATAATAATACAGGGCTCACTATCTTGAGTTCAAATCTTATCCAAAGAGAGGATAAATGATCTTTAAGCTCCAAAAAAAAAAAAAAAAAAAAAAAAGAAAGAATTAGCAGTCTAGGAAATAAATTAACAGTCTGGACTGATCAGGGGACTTTTTTTGATAAAACAATTTGGGTTTTCTTTCTTCCTCCATGTATTTTCCTAGGAGCATTGGGCTATAAACTTGCTTATAAGAAAAACCAAGTTCTTATTCTGGTTTGAGAAAAGCAGCATTAGTCCAACCCCAATTAAAAGGGATATGGTTCATTGAAATGATGAACATGGAATGACTAAAAAACACCGAAAGATTTTTTTTCTATTTCTTTAACCTTCCAATTGGAAACAGAGTAATAAGATTTGTATTGTTTAAAAATCTTGATGACTCTATTATACATATGTTGTAAGGCAAAATACACTTTCTTAGAAGCAATGGAGAAGTATTTGCTGGTGACTATGTCCTTGTTGTAGAATTGATGGCATCGAGCATTGGACCTGCGGCCATGGAGGTGAGGAGGGATGTCCCAACTTCTTTAGATAATCTTCTTTGTAAGAAAGATATAACATACTCCATAAAGAAAGCTTCACATGGAATTGTAATAGGCCCATCGCATGGTAATCCAAACTGTTCTTCAGACAATCTAAGCAGTTCTACAAAGATGGGGCTGTTGAGATGGTCCAAGGGAACCATGAAACGTTTACCATCAATGGTGTACACAACAAAATGACCCCTATCAGCTACTGATTTGATGCAAGATTCTGCCTCTACAGATCTCCCGCTTATCGGTGCTGATATTCTTCTCCTTGCATTCACTGCAAACTTCTGCCACTTCCTTGCCATCTTCAGAAGTCTTTGAGAATTGATCATGGTTTTTTCTGTAGGAAATTAAGAAGAGATGTGGATCTAAGAAAGTGGAGGATGTTGTTTTGTGGAGAAAAATGTGATGAAGATAGTTATATATATATAACAATGGAAGAGTGGACACTACATTCATATGTAGCTATCTCATGTTGGCTTAATTGGAAGCATAACCACGAGGGAACCATTTGGAAGGTATCAGTTCTTTTTCATGTTTTTAAGAAGTGGCCACACAGAGTAGAGCTGTTGTTAGAAGAAGAAATGTTTTTCCTTTCTTCTTCTTTTTGTTTTTTGTTTTTTTGTTTTTTTGAGTTGTTAATATTGCCACATCTTGGGTCCCAAATAGCTGAGCATGCACCGGATGATCCAGTAGACTATACCAACTAAACCAACTAAAGCGGTGTTGGGTAGTTAGTTTAATGTGGGGTATCTCTTTTTGCAGAGATTGGATAAATTGTCTCTAGGCATTTTGCTAGTTGATGACTGTGACTATGGTGTGAATTCTGATTAGTGGATATCTACTGGTACAGGAAATGCATGGTAGGCCTGACTTATCTAGGACAACCACCATTGTTGCGCTAGAGATCTACATAGTGAGCCCCACCGTTGTCAGGTTAGGTCATGCAAAACAAGCCATTTATGTCTTTGAGTAGTCTCACCAAACCAAGTTTTTAAAATATCTATAGATGTTCTATTCATCCATGTGCAATTTATCCTAAATCATGAGCTACTAACACAATAATTTTCATGATATGCACAATCTTGGGTGGGTCAATATCTTTAATTAAATTGCCTCTGAACAGACACCATGAACACAATGGTGAGAGATTTTTAAACAGAATCCAAACATGCCAACCCCACAAAGCTTTCTACCTTTGTAAATACCACATGTTTTGGATTCTAAGAAACCCTACTTGTATGGGGAAGGAAGCATTTCAATAGATATTGTAAAAAGATTTTTACCAAAAAAAAAAAAAAATATATCATAAAAGGATAAAATTAAAGGCTGCTAAATAACTTTCTAACACCCCGACTTGCAAAAGCTCTTCTTTGGAAGGAAAGTAGGAATTTATGCAATAATAATAATAATAATCTCTTTTCATCCAAGCGTCACTTCATTTTGATTCCCAAGTAGGCGTACATAGAGAAAGGTACCACATATGCAATGCTTGTACCACTGCGGCTCTCTTTCAAAGGACTTCAATTACTTTCTACTTACCAGAACATCCTCTACCATAATCCTAGTAGTATATGGTGGCCTCCACCGTAATCTAGTATCTGGTGTATAAAGGTATCGCTTGATCTTATGTGATCATTTATTGTACAGAATACAAATGAGGGTCATGATTATTAGTACCAGGAAATGCAGTAGTGAGAGAAACTCCAAATCTGTAATGTTATAGAAACAGTTGCTAAAGATGTGAGTAGTAGCCTCCAGCTCAACACACAACATAATTATCAGGGAGATTATTCTCATAAACATTTCAAACAAAGGGTAGATATCTCCTTTGTTCCTTTCTCTTACTCTTCTAGTGAATGTTTTTTTTTTTTTTTTTTTATTAGTACTCTTCTAGTGAATGTAGTGAGTGGAAGATTCCAATTAGAATTGTGAATCAGTCATGTTGAACGAGATACCTACTAGACCAAACCAGAAAATACTAGAATAGCATACAAGTTCAAATGTAATGGGTCGAGTCCAGTTTTACAGCCCAAGACAATGAATCATAATTTACTTAGAATATGTTTTATGATCTGTGTATTGTCTTGGTTATAACCATATACTCGAACCAAATCCAATTATACATTTTGAGCGAAGATTCAAGTCAAGACCTAAATATGGGAGCTGGAACCAAAAAGAACAAATATGCATAAAAGAACCACCCCCTGTACATCCTAAAATCCCTTTGTCAATGAATTTCATTATACTACAAGTATTATAATAGAGAGAAATCTCAAGTGTTATAGCCTCTAGGGTGTGTAGAATTTGCTCCAATTTTTGGAGATGAATCCAGATACAAGTTGCAATTTTGAGATCATTTATGTGGTATCCACTTGTCAACAATCCAACCCCCTCACACTCACATGTCCCCACCGTTTGAAGTAAGCTAGATTCTATGAACTCTAGCATTCCATGAACCTAAGCAAATATTTATTATGGTACATTGTTTTATGTATATGCATTATTTCTTGTAGTGTCTTTTGGGTTTCCCATGTATCCCTTGGGTTTTCTATGTGTCTTTTGAATTATTCATGCATCTTAGTTATTATGTTGTTGCTTAGAAAAGTGAAATCAGCCATACATCCTTTTGCAAATCAAGTTGTTTGAGTGAAAACTTGAGATTCCTTGGTTGTATTATCTATTGGTCTTATTTCGTTGTTATTTAAGATCAAGAGAACAAGTTTCTTCTCTTGAATCTCCACTCCATTTTCATTTGTGTTAAGAGTGATCCCCTTCGCCTCCTCTCATGATCAGCCAAATCCCTCTTGGACAGAGCACTATAGATCTGTTCAAATCATAATGATATCACACTTGAACATAACATGGAATGAACAAACAACAAAAAGATTCTTTTGATTTAATTCTGTGACGCCCCGGAGTCCCACATCGACTATAGAAAGGAAAGTGAATGGGTTATATGTAGAGCTTACACCCTTACCTTGCATGAGGCCTTTTGATGGGTTGAGGCCCATCAGAAGCAAAAACCGTGAGGCCCGTGGGCCAAAGCGGACAATATCATGCATGGGTATGGGTGGGGCGTTACAAATTCAACCATAAGCTTTTTGAAAGAAATTCATTTCAACCACAAAATTGGCGTAATATGATTTCATATCAATTGAAAGTTTTTCTGACTGTATATAGATATATGTTTTAGAAGAAACTAAAGTCTGTCACAACAATACAATTTATAGATTCTTTAAAAGCCATGGATAAGTATTTATTGATGGATCTGTCCTTGCTGTAGCATAGATGGTGTTGAGCATCGACCAGTGGCTATGGAGTTAAGAAGAGCTTTCTCAATATCCTTAGACAAGCATCTCTGGATAAAGATAAAACAAACTCCATGAAAACAGCATCACACGGTAGTGTAATAGGCCCGTCACATGCTAATCCAAACTGGTTTTCAGACAATTTAAACAGTTCTATGAAGATGAGGCTGTTGAGATACGCCAAGGGAACCATAAAATGCTTGCCATCTACTGTGTTCACAAATAAATGGCCCTTATCGGCTACTGATTTGGTACATGTTTCAGACTCTATAGACCCACGGTTTCTTGATCTTGCGATTCCTCTCCTTCCAAATGACTGCTAACTTCTACCAGTTCTATGCTATCCTCAGGAGTCTCTGAGAGCTAATCATAGTTTCGTCTCTGTTGGAAACTACAAGGAGATGCTAGTTATAAAAGTAGATGATGTTGTTCTGTGGGGGAAATGTGATGAAGATGGTTATATATAAAGGATGGAAGAGTAGACACTACATTCATATGTAGCTATCCTATGTTGGCTGAATTGGATGCATGACCATGAGATGACCATTTGGAAGGTTGGGTTATGTCAGGATTTTGTTGAGCAATCTCCTTCAAATTAGAGGCATTTCTAGGATAAAATCTTATGCAGGGTAGATCCAATCTCAAAAGAAGAAATCTCTATCGTTTTGTGTGGCTTACATTGCAATATCTTTGGTAATATAACTACCAGAATGCTAATCAGATCGTTTTGTGTGGCTTACATTGCAGTATCTTTGGTAATATAACTACCAGAATGCTAATCAGAGAGGTGTTCCCTTCAAATGTTGGGTGGTTAGGCTGATGTGGGTTATGCCTTCTTCAAGAAGTTGAATGAATTTTCCAAAGCTTGTGAACAGTTGATGAACATCTGGTTTCATAGATAATTTGATGGTTGCATTTTTTACATGTAGAGAAGCATAGTTTGTATGGCAAAGCCTACTTAACAAAAATCATAAGAGTCCCATATATTTGTTTAAATGGAATTGAATTCCAATTGAAGCGGCTAAAACTGAATAAAACAAAGGTGAAGATCCACCAAGGAAAAAAAACTGAGACTCGAGACCTGACGTGGTCAGGGCCAAGTTGTTAAAAATAAAAATAGTTGGCTGAGTCCAACTTGGCTGACTTGGCTGACTCTCATGTCCGAGTCACATGGGACTCGGCCAAGTCCCATAGGACTCTACTCGTTTAGGGCCGAGTCCGAGTCGACTTAGCCCTGATATTCACAAATGGTTATCAAATAATCTCCCTTCTGTAGAAACTGAATTCCCAACAACCACTCTTTCAAAACAAATAATAGGAAAGTCAAGGTCCCATTTAGATATCCACCTTATATCTTTCACCCCCTCCTCCTTAATATTTCTTTGGGCCATCAAAGAATCTCTCTTCCATGGGAAGTGAACTCCAGCCACCTCTCTAACAAAAACAAAAACAAAAACAAAAACAAAAACAAAAAAAAAAAAAAAAAAAAAAATCCAAACAAAAACCATAGGAAAGTCAAGGTCCCATCTTGATATTCACCTTATATCTTTCAACCCCCCTAATATTCCTTTCTATGGAACCTGCTTTACCATGAATTCCTATGAATTCAATTCCATGAAAACAAATGGCCCTAACTGTTCATTACTTAGTTAAGGTTTCAGGAAAATCCACTATAGAAACACAATCACACTACATATATAGAGATCCAATTGCTCTCATAATACTAGGGTGATATTACATAATTACCATAGCCCAGATCATTAGGTCTTCAAAGTCTATGAATCTAAAGTATCAATACAAATACAATGCATCCAAAGTCTACACTGATTAAGCACCCTGCCAACTAAAGAGTTCAACAGCTAAAGTAGAAATTAGACTAAAATATACTCCAATAAGAATTTCTAAAATGCATTTTGGTGGCAAATTCCTGCAGAATTCCAAAATTTCTTGGACACGGGAATTTATCCAAGCTTTGCATTATGGGGCAAGTAGCCCAAGCCCCAATGCGCACCTAGGGTATGAGCAATTTTTTTTTAACAGACCAACTTGTCTTGTTGCATTGCCTGTCAAACAGAAACTATGTCTATACTAATAAGATGATTTTAGACATAATCAAACATGACTACCTCAAATACCTTCTACCCATCTATACAACCCTAAAGCTCACCCTCAGTTATAAACCATATTCTAACTCAACATCTGCATTCCCGTGTACACATTATAAACAAAGGACAATTTTCAACCGTGCATGGTGTGTATAGCATTCCAGATGTGGGCCTCAGCTCTAAAGAGTCTAAACTACCAATGTTACATGGATCGGCCACTCCTGTTGCACTGTGTCTCTACGCGCCATGCGCAGGAGAATAAAATCCTATAAATAAAATGTAAAAGGTAGCTGGGTTGGTTTGGGATCTATAGTTGGATCATGTTGTACTCTGTTTTGGTAATATGAACATTTTGTAACCATAATACCAGTATATTGTTTGATGTAAGTGTCAGTGACTTGGTGGCCACTGTGACAGACACAAACCATTATTTGAATCTACACAAGCAGTCTAGCCAGCACCTTAATATTAGCTAGCCAGATCAGTTATCTCTCAAATAAACTTAGCAGCAGCACCTTGGGATTACACATGACAGTATCATGCAAATTTCTCCATTGGAAATGATAAACTATTCTTATCATCCCAAAACAAATGGAGGACACTATTATTGAGTCCAGTTTTATGCCTAGAAAAGATAAATTGTCTTTAACATCCAGAAAAAATAAATGGAAAACCTGAAACCAATTAAGAGTCTTGAGTCTGATAGATGGCTAATGCACAAACAGTTTTGTATGTGAAGGGCTCCAAGATGCAGCCTGGGGCCTGACTGTTTTAGTACTCTGGTTTAGTTTTCGCCCGCCCATGTGTGGTAGGGGGCATCAAAGTGCCGTGGCAGGGGAAAGAAGGGTAATGTTAGATTCACAATTGGTTATGAAAATATGTCATATCATTCTAAAATGAGAAAAACAGCACTCTTTCAACACCAAATTGGATATTAGAGCCTTTGAGCGATGAACATGGAAAAACTGAAGAAAAAAAAAGTTTGTCAATTTATTTCAAGCTTTAAATTGGGAAAAAAAGTAATAAGATTTTGAATTGATTCAAAATTTTGGATAACTTTATACAGATTACGTTGGATGAGACTAATATCTTTCCCCACAAGCCAATATGCAGCCTATTTAGAAGCCATGGATGAGTATTTGTTGGTGATTGTGTTGTAATTGCAGCATGGATGGTGTTGAGCATCGTCCCGTGGCTATAGAGGTGAGCAGGGCTTTCTCAATGTCTTTAGACAAGTGCCTCCCAATAAAAGATACAACATACTCCATGAAGAGACCATCACATGGCATTGTAATAGGCCCATCACATGGTAACCCAAACTGGTCCTCAGACATTCTAAACAGCTCTATGAAGATGGGGCTGTTGAGACACGCCAAGGGGACCATAAAACGCTTTCCATCAATGGTGTATGCAACAAAATGACCCTTAGAGGCTACTGACTTGATGCATGATTCTGCCTCTGAAGATTTCCTGGTTCTTGTTGTTGATATTCTTCTCCTTGCATTCTCTGTGAATTTCCGCCACTTCCTTGCCATCTTCAGAAGTCTCTGAGAGCTGATCATGGTTTACCGTGTGAAACTAAAAAGGATGTAGTTCTCAAAAGAGAATGTCAGTTTTCTTGTGGAGTAGAATGCCATAGACATGGATATATATAAGCAGGGAAGAGTAGACACTACATGTATATATTGCTACCACATGTTGGCCAAATTGAACACATAACCACAAGGGGACCATTTGAGTTGTTTGGGTTTTGCTTGGATGTTCTTAAACAGTAGGGCCACACAGAGTATAGCTGCTGTTAGAACTTAGAAGAAGAAATCTCTTTTTATGTGGCTAACATTGAAATATCTTGGGTCCCATTAATATAGTTATCACCTTGCCATGAGATGATGATCCAGTACACTCCACCAACTAAAGAGCCATATGTTCAAATGTTGGGTAGTTAGGTTGATGCAGGATAGGCTCTTTTATAATACTGAATGAAGAAAGTGGATGGATGTTGGGTTTGATGTGAATTTCGATGATGATATCTACATACTAAGGAAATGTGCCACACTGCTTCATAGACAGTCATGGTTATTTCACCAAAAATCCACATTGTGAGCCCCACTGATGTAGCTAAGGTCATACAAAACTAGCTGTGTATTCATTTATTAGTCATAGAAAAATTAGTGACATAAATATATGTAGATGCTTTATTTCTACATGTGCATTGCTTCCTAAATTATCATGAACTTTCAATTACACAATAATCTGCACAATAAGCATTCTTGGGAGGGCCACTGTCTGCCTCCAAACTGTCACTCTACAATTGATAGAGATTTTGAGCAGAATATAACATGACCACCCCACAATTCTTTCTACTTATCCGAAGACCACATATTTTGCATCCTAGCAACCCCACATCTTACAGCAGGAAAGCTAAAACCCAATGGATATCAACGCTTATAAAATAAAACAAAAGAATGCTAAATGGAATCTAAACAACCCCACATGCCAAAAACCCTACTTTATCTAAACATCACATGATTTTGACTCCTGTGTAAACCAATTGGCCCCGGCCATAAAAGTGGACACTGCATTCATATGAAGCTATCTCATGTTGGCTCAATTGGATGCATGACCACGACGGGACTATTTGGAAGGAAGGATTCTGTCTGGATTTTGTTGAGAAACGGCCACATGAAGTGGACCCATTGCTAGAAGATGAAATCTCTCTTTTTGTGTGTGTAGCTTCATTTGAAGAGGGAATCTTTCTTTTTGTGTGGCTTACAGTGCATAATCTTTGGTCCCATCAATATAAATACCAGCAAGGCACGTGACGATCCAATAAATTCCACCAAATAAAGAGGTGCTGCCTTCAAACGTTGAGAAGTTAGGTTGCTGTGGGGTCTGTCTATGTAAACCAACTGAATGAAGTTTCAAAAGCTTCTAAAACTGTTAATAAAGATCTGGCTTGAGGATTACTTTGATGAGTGCATCTCTGTATGTAGAAGAGAAAAATGGCTGGTAGGCCAATGCATACTTACTCAAATCGTAATTTTTTTCTCCCTGGAAGATTTTCACAAAATCTAGTGCAGGCACATTCACACCGACACAGAGATCCAAATGCTGTTATGAACTAGGGTGATATTACCAAAGTACCACAGCCCCCAGAATTACAAGTCTTCAAAGTCTATGAATCTAAAGTATAAATACAAACCTGTAGCATCCAAGGTCTAGATGAAGAGGCCAGATGACAGTAATTGATAGACCCTCTAAGGGAATCATGCCCCGCTAACAATTAAATAGTCACCGTTGTCCCCTGGCTGGTTCAGAGAGTGTGCAGGTTCGAATCCTGCTAAGTTTTTTATTTGAAGAAAAAAAAAAAAAAAAAAACCTACCTAAAGTAGTGATTCAATTAAACTTTACTTCAAAAAAAAAAAAAAAAAAAATTTGAAGGTCACGTTTGGTAAATTACCACTGAAATTTAAAAGAAGAGGCATTTATCCAAGCATTTTGCTTAATGGACCACAATGACTTCCTTTTTTATTCTGCTGGGGAGGACTGGAACACGCGCACTCTCATCCCTAAAGAAGGCATTTGACGTTCCAAACCGGCTGAGCTACAACCGGGAGAAGACTAATATGACTTTATCCATACATGGTCAACCCCACTGATGTGCACCTAGGATATTAGCAATTTTGATTGGACCAACTTTTTTTTTTTTCTCATTGCCCACACTATTTCCTAGAGTAGTGATGAGCACCTAGAATCTTGTCTTTCGGATAGATTATGTTTAACTTTCAAAATAACAATGCAGGGCTCGCTATCTTAAGTTCAAATCTGATCCTTACGGAGGATAAATTATCTTTAACCTCCAAGAAAATTGAATTAGTAGTCTAGGATCTAAATTAACAGTCTTGGACAGATGTATGGCTAATCCTGCAGGAACAATTTCTTATGTGAATGGATAGATCAGGGGACTTTTTTTATGAACCAATTTCGGTTTTCTTTCTTCCTCCATGTGTTTTCCTGTGAGCACTGAGCTTTAAAATTACATAAAAGGAAAAAAAAAACAAACCAGATTCTTATTCTGGTTTGAGAAACGTTGCAATAGTCCAATCCCAATTAATGGGGATATAGTTGCTTGAAATGATGAGCATGTAATGAATAAAAAACATCAGAAGACTCAACCTTCAAACTGGAAACAAAGTAATAAGATTTTGTATTGCTTCAAACATAATGACGACTTTATACATGTGTTGTGACTTGTGAGTCAATATACAGTTTTCTTAGAAACCATGGAGAAGTATTTGCTGGTGATTCTGTGCCTGTAGCATTGATGGCGTCAAGCATCGACCGGCGGCCATGGAAGTGAAGAGGGATGTCCCAACTTCTTTAGATAATTTTCTTTGTAGGAAAGATATAACATACTCCATAAAGATAGCTTCACATGGAATTGTAATAGGCCCATTGCATGGTAATCCAAACTGGTCTTCAGACATTCTAAGCAGTTCTACAAAGATGGGGCTGCTGAGATAGTCCAAGGGAACCATAAAACGCCTACCATCTATGGTGTACACAACAAAATGACCCTTATCAGCTACTGATTTGATGCAAGATTCTGCCTCTAC
>QPKB01000008.1:13418299-13453751 GCA_003546025.1 Camphora micrantha
CACACTCAACTCTCTCTCTCTCTCCTCCCTCTTGGTCGCCGCCCGTCTCCTTCTATCCCTCTCTCTCGATCACCCCTCCCCCCCCCCCCCCCCCCGCGTCCCCCGCGTGGGCTGGGGTGGGGATGAGGATGGGTGGCTGTAAAAAAGAAGTTGGAAGGCATATATGTCCTTTTACGTAATTTTACCCAAAGGTATATATGGTCATAAAAAGTTCAGTGTGTGGAGAGGAAAAACTAGTATGCATTTAGCAGCTCGCTGCAAAATAAAAATAAGAAAAAAAAAAAAAGAAAGGAAAGTGGGAACGTCGCTTACTTTTCTTTTAGTTGGATGGTTAGTCAAGGTACCATTAAGTAAAAGGAAAAAAAATACAGGGGGTGTTTTTGAGGTTTTCTAAAAAGATGTGCCCTTTTTTTTTTTGTAAAAAAACCTCTTCTTTTTATTGGTAATGATAAATTATATTTAAAAAGCTGATTTTGTTTTTCTTTCTATCAGAGGCTTCCCAACCCTTTGCGCTGGACTAATTCCTCTCGGCCCAGAGGGAAGCATGGTAAACACCCATGTGGCCCCAAAGTGGTAGCACTTGTGGACTCAACCTTAGATTCTTGAAGATTGGAGAATCGGGGGTTGATACTAAGACCTCTAGCTCCGGAAGAGATAGGAACTGTGATCCTGACCACTCGGCCAACCCTTTAGGGTTAAAAGCTGATATTCAGTAATAAGGTAGCCTACCCCACTCAAGTGGGAAGGAGGCCCGTGCAAACCGCAGGGAGCCGTTCTTAGTTGTGTCACATAATATCAAACAGTCTTGTTATTCCCATGTTCACGTGGAAAGAAAGGTAACTTGCAGTGATTTTGAGGAAAAAAAATTGTGGTTTTCTAACCCACAGATTGAAAAATGAAGTGCAGAAGTTTCATTGTAAAATAATCTACAAATGTAAAGAAAGACGAGATGATCTTGGTCTTTCAAAATGATACACCTACTCCAAAATCCATAGACAAGTATATGTTGGTTAATCCGTTGATAAAGTGGATGCAGCATTGATGGCTCAATTGAGCACCTTCGATTGGCTATCGTGGAAAACAAAACTCTCTCAACTTCCTTGGGCACATTTCTCCTCTGAACCAATGAGATCATACTTTACATGAAGACCTTCACATGGCAATGTGATAGGCCCTTCGCTTTATGATATTCCAAATGCACCTTCAGACATTGATAACAGCTCTACGAGGATGGGGCTCCTTAGATATTGCAGGGGAACCATAAACCGTCTTCCATGGACAGTGTACATGAAGAAATGGCCCTTATCAGCTACATATTTACCATACATGATTCAGTATCTGTAGAGTTGCCAGTTTTCACAGTCAAGAATTTTCTCCCCCCTATGGCAGCCATATTCTTCTACCACTTCTGGCCATAAAACCAAGTCTCTTGGAGCTGATCATGGTTTACTATAAGGACTGGAAGCAAAAAACAAAAAAAGCTTGAGAATTAGGCTGTCTTTGATCTTGGAATTGCTAGGAATGATGTGTCGATCATTTGATATGAAATGCAATGGAAGGGGGTTTTGCTATTTATAGAGAGCTTGAAAGGGTCTACAACATTTAATGTGTAGCTTTCTCATGTTGGTTTCAAAGGATACAGACCCATGTGCCTGTTTGGATTGAAAAAGTGGTTTGATTGGTAGGGTGGTTTGATTAGTCGGTGGGGCATGTTAGGGATTTGTAAAGCAACCTCTTTCTTTTTTCGTTGGTCAATGTTTTACTACATCTTCATTAATGCATGAGGACCTCAAAAGAGAATTTGTAGGACATTGTTGCCAAAATTAAGAACCACCAGATCCAATCACAAATAGCTGCAACCAAATGTTAGGAAATAATTAATTGACGATGGGCATGTCTTCAGATATATATATATATATATATATATATATATATATGCGAATTTTCTGAGAGTCTGTGGCTGAAGACTAGATCCACAGTTTGAAAAGTTTGGTTAGCCCTTGAAGGACCACAGTGAAAGACAAGTTGGAAGCTCTTTTATAATTATTGGGTTAATGTGGCCCAATGACCTTACGTTCATGTGAGTTCCCCACTTGAACAAACCAATGACCTTACATTAATGTTAAGTCTCCTTGTGAAATATCTTTGGTATTGTAGAAGAGTTGCTAGCTTAATAGTATCTTATTGCTAGAGGGAATCTGAATTATAATTGAATTAGGACTTCATAGTGTTAAGTCCGTCGTTGAGGAGTGCAGTAAATCCCCATTCCCCAATGTGTACGCGAAGGAGAAGTGGCATGTTTGTGGGGGTATTCTTGGACCATTAGGTAATGGATCAGCATCCAAAATAGAACATGGATGTTGCTTGTCCGATCGATCGGACCCTATGCCCGATCGGTCGGATGGCGGAAATTTTTCAAGACAAGTTTTGCGAATTTGTTTCCTTAGACTAATAGAGTTTTCTATGGTAAGAGAAAACTAAATCTTAATTAGATTTGGACTCCATGATCGGAAGGGGGAGTTATAAAAGAAAACACATATAGGGTTTAGGGATTACAGCTCTTCTCTACACTAATACATTGATCGTCCCATGGAGATCATATAGAAAGGTTGTAGTGGAGGAGTGCAGTAAATCCACAATCAAATTTAGCAGTTCAGTTTAGGCGAACGTGATGGAGTCAGGCACGTGTTTAATTTCATATTTATGTCGTGTTATTTAAATCAGTCTTATATTTATGTAGATCTGATTAAAGAAATGTTAGTCCAAGACTAACAGAACTAGAATTATATTTTTAAGGCAACAAATCTGATCTGAAAGTATCATTAGGGGGGTCAAAGGAGTTTTGTCTTCTCTTAAGGCTTTGAAAGATCTTAGTCTAAATATGGAATTGGAATCTCACCCATTGCTGGAGGAAGAGTAGCATGACAAATGTATGCTCATCTTCTTTGGTGCAGCTTTTAACTCACACAATGGTGTGAATCATCCTTTGGGTTTCTTTTCTTCCTTAAACCGCTGCAAAAGTACCTAGAGTTATCTCCGCCAAAGGGGCAAAAGAGAGGGTGACTATCATTAAGGTCAATGTCCACCCTCGCTCATGAGCGGTCATAATTGTGGTCGAGCCTTCGTCCTCACCATAAAACCATTGTTGTGCCGTTTCTCATCACCAATTGGTTTTGGGATAAGTGGTAGCTCAATAGGGTGTAAGATCCCACAAGTGGTATCAGAGCCTGGTTGGTCGGGTGTAATCCCTTGAGGCAAGATCTGGTCAAGTGGTCATCTGAGCCAAGAAACGGAAATCCATAGGGGTAAGAGTGGAGTGCTTCCGTTAGCACTACGAGGCTTTGTCTAAGTCCCACATTGAAAATATCAAAGTCTTGACCTTAAGCTCATAAGTCAAACCCTGTCTTAAGTCATTATGATGCATTTTAGAGTCATTCGCCCTAGATCCAATAAGAACTTTGAAGTTAAGCATGCTTGTGTACCTGTAACAGTTCTTAAATGCTTAAATGCTATCAATGGATTCCATAGTTCATCTCCATGCGTCACGGTTCTGAATTTCAGTTTGTAAATGGTTTGGTTCTTTGGTTGCTCTGTTTTGGGGACTTGTTCAGCCCGGGCCAATCTGGTCCCATCCAGATTTGGGCTGGGTTTGGACTTTAGATTTTAGTAGTCCATGATGGTTGGATCTTAGATTTAGGCCCCTTTAATATTTCTGCACTGATTTCCTCGAATGAGTGGTAGCAAGCCCAAACAAGTGATTGAAAGCCCAGCTCGACCTTAACCAGCGGACTAAATGGGTGGGCTTAGGCCCTGCCATGTTCAGGTGGTCTGGGCTCAGGCAAGTCATTGCATCCTTCCAATGAGGATTGGAGAGTTCATCTACTCCTAACATAACTCTCGGAAATAAAGCAAGAACAATTTTTTTTTACCCAAGATCAATTGTTACGTTGGTAAACACTGACTGTAACAATGGGACAAATTTGTATTAGATCCTATAAAACTTCATCAACTGGCCTTCGATTTATGCTACCCAAGGGCCCTTCCAATAGAGCATTCCAATTACTAAAATCATCCATTCATTCACAACCATTCATTCACAATGCCCAGATGATGTTCAGTGGTTGTCTTAATAATATCAATACATTCCCATTATTCCCATTCTCAAGTGGAAAGAAAGATACCTTCTAGAGATTTTAAGAAAAAATTCTGTTTTTCAAAACCCAAAAATGGAAATTGATCAAGTAAAGCAGTTGTAATAAAATTGGATTAATTATTTTCAAATGTGTAAGAAGAGGGTATGATTTTGGAGTACAAATGATGCAACTATTTCAATATCCTTGGACAAGTATATGTTGGTTGTTCTCTTGATAATTTGGATGAAACATGGATGACTCAATTGAGCATCTTTGATTAGCCATGGTGGAAACCAAATCTTTCTCAACTGCCTTGCACACATTTCTCTTCCGAACCAATGAGATAACATTTTCCATAAACACCCCATCACATGGCAATGTGATTGGCCCATTGCTTGTTATTCCAAATGCATCTTCAGACATTCTCAACAGCTCTACGAAGATGGGGCTCTTCAGATATTGCAAAGGAACCATAAACCGTCTTCGATCGATGGTGTACAGGACGAAATGACCCTTTTCAGCTACTGATTTGCTACATGATTCAGTATCTGTGGAGTTGCCAGTTTTCACGGTCGAGACTCTTCTCCTCCCGATGGCAGCTATCTTATGCCACTTTCTAGCCATGGCAACAAGCCTCTTGGAGTTGATCATGGTATGCTATAAGGACTGTAAGAAACTTTGAGAAACACAGACAAGGCTTTGATCTTAGAATTCTAGGGATGATGTGTGGAGAATTGGATGTGAAATGCAATGAAGGCCGTTTGTTATATATAAACATCCAAGGATGTACAGTTGCTATCTCATGTTAGGTGGCAAAGGGTACAGACCCATGTGGCTGTTTCGATTTATAAGAGTGATTTGGTCAGTTAGGTGGGGCATGCTTGGGATTTGTTAAGCAATCACTCTCTTTTTTCAGTTGGTTAATTTTACAAGACAGCTTCAATGCATGGGGACCTCAAAAGATAATTTGAGGGACATATTAACTAAAGAATAACAGCCACTAGATCCAAAACACAAATAGCAGCAATTAATCAAATGTTGGGAAGTAGTTAGGTTTATGCTGGGCATGCTTGTCTTCTTATTGGTGCGCATATTTCTGATAGTATGTGGCTGAAAACTTGATCTCTTTATTTCTAATAGAAGTTGGGTTGGCTAGCTTTTCTAGGACCACAGTGAAAGACGCAGCACGTTGGATGTTCCACTGTCAGTTTCTGGGCAACCAGCTGAAATTAGTAGGAGTGGCATGTTTGTGGGGTACTCTTAGCTCGTTAGGTCATAGCTCAAGATTCAAATTAGAACGTGGATTTTCCTCTTCAGCCAAGCATTAAGAAAGCAACAAAAATGTGTCTACTCTTACATGGCAATACCTTAGAGGATCTCCATTTCAATTCATACAAAATCGGATCTACACTCTTCAATGGGAGAATCTGGAAAGATCTCTCTTCAAATCCCCATCTCAATTCATACAAAATCGGATCTACACTCTTCAATGGGAGAATCTGGAAAGATCTCTCTTCAAAGGATTCTCTACACACTACAGCTTAGGGTGTGAACGAGCTGCGTCTGAGTTAGTTTGCCCAACTTCAACTTTGGTTCAATATGGACAGGCAGGCTCTCCAGGTCTGCTTGATAGCACTGAACGTAAAAAAAAATGCTATTTAATGCCTCATAATAGCATATTCCTCCATATATGGTGTAAGATGATGACAGTAAGAGATGGCTTGAATCTAAGAAAGGAGGGTTGATATATGTCATTTTGGCGGTTAGCAAGGTCATTATTGATGCAGGAGAGGCCCGTGGCCACCATGTTGGACTTAGGCAAATTTATGAATTGTTTCTTATTTCCCTATTTGAGTTGTCATTAGTATTCTTATCTTATTTAATGAGTTGTAATTAAGATGATTTCTAAATTGATTAGTTCCCTAGTTAATTTGATTAGGAATCTTAGTTAAGTTTACTTTTCTTATTTATATGCACATTGTAGAGATTGGAATCTCATATTTGAAGATTAATAATATTTTGAGTGAATTTTATTCCCTTGAGGTGTGTCCTCGTGTGATAGTATCTACTGGGACCTTTATTGTTCTTTGGCAATTTTCACTCAAACCCTAACCCCAGGGTTTTGTGTCAATTATAGTCTCAACATTTGAGCATGGTTCTGTCATTCTCGGGCTATGTCTTCACTTTTGTAGGAGTCACTATGAATGGACGTATGCCCTACACTAAGATTTGGTAGTCTACCTTATGGCGTGTTTGGATGGGTGGTGAATTGAAATCAAGTGTGGTGAAGCATCAAATTAAGAGAGAATAAAATATATGGGGTTATGATGGTCTTTTATTTTTACTTGTTCGATAGAGAATCTTTTTGACTTTTTGTGTAAAAAAAGAACTTTTTTGTCATTTAATAGAGAAAAGAGATTGCTTTTTGACCTTTTTTTTTTTTTTTTTTAAATGATGGAATTTGAAATTTGTGTATTTTTGATATGACCCCTTATCTTATATTGTTGGGATAACGGTGGCTTTACCTTACTTTAATTTACTTCATTTTATCAAACCAAAGACACCGGTTGGTTAGTCCACGGAGAGGTACGTACAGTACATGAAACCAATATAAATAGTGAAAGAAGCAATATGATTGATCATTGAAGGGATTTTTGATTTGGTATGGACTAATGTACTTTATCCTACATTGTGATAGTGGAAGTGCTATATTTTTTGCAAATAACCAAGGGGATTTTGAGGGGACTAACAATATTGCAATGAGATACCACTGCATTAAAAAAGAGACAATTTATAAGGGTGTTATATTTTTAAAGAAGATATATAAAGTAGAAGATCCAATGGATGTGTTTATGAAGCCATTTCCAACATACAAAAGCCCTTTTCTTCTATAAATAATCCGGACCTCAAAGTTAAAGATATATGGAATACTAATGCTCCATAAGATTATTTTAACAACTCTTCTGTTGTTAAATACATTTGTAAAGTTTATATCTCTAGATCCTTTGCTAAGAATGAAAAAGTTTGGCCTTTTTCGAAAAAAGGCCAGCTGACAACAAAATCAGCTTGGAGATTAATCTGCACTAGAGATGACCCTAACCTCTCTTGTTTGGTATATTGGAAAACTTTATGGAGGCTTCCTCTTCCTTAGGATTTTAATGTTTTGGTGAAAATGACTCAGAAATGCTATTCTAGTAAGAGCTATTATTAAATCTAAGATCAACTGTGTAGATGTTAAATGTCCCATATATGAAGAGGAGGACGCGGTTGAGCATGCTTTCATGCGTTGTGACTTTGCTATAGAGGGTGTTGCTTTGTTTCAAAGTGGGTCCTTTGTTCTGATTCTGTTCATTCTATGACTGTAATGGAATGGTGGAAGGACTTATGTGAGCATGGTCACCCGATCCCCCCCCTTGGGGATGCTTACTAAAAAATGTAGATCATTTCCTTGTGGTGGACTATATGGAAAGCTATGAATGACTTCATTCATAGAGGTCAATCTCTAGAGGAGTCAACTTGTAATTTTAAGGATCTCTCCATAAAACGGAAAGTGGAAAACAAACACTCCATAGCCCGTTCTGTGATCTCTATCAAAGAAGATATTACAATCTTCTTTGAAGCAGTCTATAAAGTTAAGGATGGTATACCTAACTTTATTTCGTGATGATGTTAAATGGGGTTATTGTGGATGCAGATGTTGTCAAAAAGCCTAAAGTAGTCTCTTCAAAGGAGGTCGAAGTGAGGGCGGTCTAAGCAGTATTGAAGAAAGCAAGGATGAATGGTTTTATCAAGCTTCATGTTTTGTTGGATTTTCAAGTGGTGAAAGTATTTAGGGATACTATGATTGGTCCATATCTTTTCTTTTAGACATTAAAGCTTTAGCTTCACTATTTAATTTTGTGGACTTTGGGTATGTTCTCGAGACCCTAAATGGACAAGCTCATAAACTTCCTAAATGGGCACTACAAATTGGTCGTATGCCCTAAAGTATTTAATTTTGTAGACTTAAGAGTACTTTAGACAAAACCTTTAGCTTCTACTATCCTTTTGGGTGGGGGTTAATGTCCCCCTTTTTTCTCCTAAGTTGTTTGTTTGTTGGTTTTTTAAATGAGTTGCTTTTCTTATAAAAACATACAAGTTCAAGCTTTGTTTGGACTTGATTAATATTTCTCAGCACTAAACTTGGAAGGTTGCACCCAGTGAGAATGCATTTTCTGAAGGCATCTGCAGTTATTTTCCAGATCGTATTAAGCTAAGGTGGACACCAATCCCCAATTGGTCGCCTGGGGCATATTGTACACCAATCCCCAATTTAAGGTCATGGAGGTATAGCGTTGCCCTCTGGCTGGGGGTCACAAGGGGGCAGGCCACCTTGTCCGAGGCATCAAGGGTGAAGCCCTCGGCTGCTAGAAATAAAGTAGCCTTATGTAGCAAATTTTCATGCTTCATAGACCCAAAGAATAAACAAATAGTACATAAACAAATAACTAAATAACATTGAGCAGCTATGCATATAATCTCAGCATTTAGAAAGAGTTTACAATGGGCATAAAATTATCCACTTTAGCACACGTGCGTGTACTGCTTTCCCCCAAGCACGCTTAATTCAAGAGTCTTTACAGTTTCCGGAGCCACACGGTTTTTAAAAGGCCTCATCTTGAGTTAAGATGATATTTGACTTATAAGCCCGGGTCATGACTTGGATATTTCCGATGCGGGCTAAGGGAAACTCACCGTTTGAAATCCGTGGTTGACATGCTACGCACTGCCCAGACCACGTTCTCACAAAACCCAAACATTTAAAACTAAATTAAGTGTGCTCATGAATTAAAAAGTTCAAATACACTGCTTGGATAAAATCAAAGAACTTTTATTAATCCAAGCTTCTCTATATACAGAGAGAAGCAAACAATTCAAATCAAATTCCAACTGATGCTATCTCTATGGGACTAGACAATCTGTACAATTAAATAAACATGACTTAAACATTCAAATACCATGGAAATTTTCTTCTAAAGGGCCCCTTTTTAGAACTTTCCATTCACTATAGGTTCATCCATTTATTCGTCAAGGAGTGGTGTCTAATAATCAACACATTCTCATTATTCACAAACTCTGCTTTACTAAACCCATAAATGAAATTAAAATAAAAAAGTACAAATATTGTATTATATAAAATTGTTGAAATTATTTACAAATATGAAGTGAGAGGCCATGATCTTGCCACGGAAATGATACACCTATTTCAATATGCATGGACAGGTATATTTTTCATGGTCTGTTGATAATTCGGATGCAACATGGATGACTCAATTGAGCATCTTTGATTGGCTATGGTGGAAATCAAATCTCTCTCAACATCCTCAGACACACTTCTCCTTCGGACCAATGAAATAACTTGGTCCATAAAGACCCCATCACATGGCAAGGTGATAGGCCCATTGCTTGTTATCCCAAATGCATCTTCAGACATTCTAAACAGCTCTATGAAAACAGGTTTCTTCAAATATTCCAAGGGAACCACGAATCGTCTTCCATCTACAGTGTACACAACAAAGTGGCCCTTATCAGCTACTGATTTGCTGCTACATGATTGAGTATCTGTAGAGTTGCCCCTTTTCACTGTTGAGATTCTTCTCCTCCTTATAGAAGCTATCTTCTGCCACTTTCTAGCCATGGCAACAAGCCTCTTGGAGCTGATCATGGTTTATTATAAGGATTGAAATAAAAAGGCCCTGAGAAACAAAGGGTAGGCTTTGATCTTGGAATGCTGGGAATGATGTGTAGAGAATTGGATGTGGAAAGCAAAGAAGGTGGTTTGTTATATATAAGCTTGGAGGGTCTGCAACATTTGAGGTGTAGCTTTCTCATGTTTGGTTGCATGGGCTACAAACCCATGTGTCTGACTGGATTTAAAAGAACGGAAAAGGAGTGGTTCGGTTGGCGTGGTGGGCATGTTGGAGATTTGTTCAACAATCTAATCAAAGCAAGGCGCCAGTGGCTATGTATGGCTATGTACCTCTTTCATTGTGCTGGTCAATTTTAAAGTTACAAAAGGTATGATTAATCATGTGGCAGTATGAGGTCCTTTACAGCTAATTTGCATGCAGGACGGGGGAAAGATGAGAACCATTAGATTCAAATCACAAATAGCTGCAATCAAATGTTGGAAAATACTTAGGTTGATGCAGGGCATGTCTTTTAATAGATGTGAATTTTTTTTTTTTTTTTTTTTAAAGAGCATAGACAAAACTCTGCATTTCTAAGAAAAGTTGGTTTCACCTTTTGAGGTCCACAATGGATCTCAGCTCTGAGCCTCTAGCATAATTCACTGTTGGGCCAATAACCCGTAGTATGGTATTTCTTTACACTGCACTGCAAACTAAATAATCACATATTAAAAAAATTACCTCTTTCCTTAAAGATAGGTTGGATAAAATAGAAATAGAGAAATTGTAGCAAAAAGGGTATGGTTACGTAGGAACAAATGAAACATGAGTGGTTTGATGGAAAAATGAATGGATAATTGCATGAGTAGTTATATAATTGTCGGTCAAAATTGAAGCCAAAACCTGATATTGGAAAAATCTGTCGGGTGTGTCTCCTTATAGAAGTGACTTCTCTAAGCTTGTATGATGAATTTGTGGTTGGAGGTGAAGCTGATAACGTCATCTCTAGATGTCTGGCCCTACCTGAAAAACCCAAAACGTTGGATGCCCCCATTTATTAGGTTCTGGAGAGGCAAAACCCAATCCTTTCCACCTTGCATCCAGGAAAATTGGACATAGCTCAATGGTTGTGATTTGTGAGTCTCCACTAGTACAAGAGAAGAATTGCTAGATAATGTATCTATCAAAAAATTGATCCAACTAGTCAAATTTAAGGCCACTGAATGAATATTATTAAATATAAAAACTTCCGGCAGTAGAATTCAGGTTCGCTAGATTGGGTATTGACCAAGCATAAACTTGCCCCAAATTGCATGTCGGGAAAACTGAGCCCAAGCCCGGGTGAAACTCTAAATTTTAGTCCCAAGCCCAAATAAAAATCTGAGCCTAGGCCCTAACATGAATTTAGTTATCATGTAGTGCGGAACATGTGGGTTAGTATTAGTATTTTAATGTTGGCTAATTCATGGGTTGGACAGAACTCTGGATCCATTGAGTTATATTTTCTATTTTATTTTAGAATGGATTGTGGTTGTGTCTCCGGAAGAGCTGAAGCAAAGAAAAGAAGAAAACAGAAGAAATTCGGAAGACACCATCCACGAGGTCCGATCGATTGGACCTGTAGAACCGATCGATCAGATGTGGGGTACCCGATCGATCGGATCCTCGGGAAAGTCTCAAAATCTGAGAACAGAAGTGATTCCTTTTGAGATTTTGTTTCCTACTTTGAATCCTACTTGTGCTGTATCTCTAAAGCACGAATTTGAGGCTATAAATAGGGAATTGCTCTCAACCCTAAGACACACACATCAATTAATTCTCCCATTGATCTGAGGTGAGAATATTGTATGAGAGATTATTTGATTCTCTAGAGCTATTGAGAGGTTGTGCTGAAGAGAAAGCTCTAGAAGGTTTTTGTTACTTCTATACTCTTGTAGAAGATAGTTCATTTCGGTTGATAAGGTACGATGAGATCAAGTAGGAACGGTGCATGACGGGGAAGTCGTGGCAGCGGAAGTTGTACAAGAACAACTACAGTCCTTAGGTCGAGTTACTGACTGAAGTAAAGGAGCTGTGAGTACATATATCTTGTAACTGTTTATTAGTTCTTGATTTCTGGATCATGATTTTTCTCCCTGGATAAGGTTTTCACGTTAAATATTGTGTTTGCATTCTTGTGATGTGTGATTGGTAGATTGATTAGATTGCTAGTTTTATCTTGTTTATTTGGTTACGTCTGTTGCATTGGTTTGTTAGACTAGTGTCCATTTCAGTGGTAACCTGCGAACGTTCAGTCAAGCTTACCCAACTCAAGCTAGCAGCACCTCTAGACTCTCTGTCCATGGCCTTAGATTGAACGATTAGCAGTTTTCGGTTTGATCTTGTCGCGCCTGTGGCTCCCCGGTACAACCGTGTTAGGTGTGGTGAGAATCCGCCTAGAAAGAGTGGGCGGAAAAACCTCTTAAAGAGTGAGTTTGCAGTGGTGCTTAAGTCTCACATAAAAAATATGCGAGTCCTAATGGGTTTGTAGTGGTACATAAATCTCGTATTTAAAATATGCAAATCCTAACTCTCGGCATATATGTGCGACCTGGCCTTAACCCCACATGAAGCGTTGTAAAGCGACGATACTTCGGTTAAAGCAAGCAATATCACATGGATAATGGGTTGGTTACAAGAATGGTATTAGAGCCAAGGACAGTTTTGTTTCCTGGTTTGATTTGAGAGGCAAGATTACATTGTGGTCAATTCCACACCATTCATGGTTTCCCACCATGTTCCCAATCAGACCCACCTCTGCAACCTACTATCCATCTGATATTCACATGGTACTGTACCCTTCAGGCCTTCACCACCCGACATGATTAAGCAACACAACCAATCCTTATCCTTGGAGATATGTTTAATATCTGAACAAGAGACTTTGAATCTAGGAGGCTACTAAGATGTATTGGTTTGCTCCTTATCCTCATGAGAGGTGTGGTTAAGAAATGAGAATGTAAATGGCCCACAGGGGGGAGAATGCCAGCTTTTCATTTTCACCATGACCAATCAGCCTTAAATCCCAATTGATGGTTGTCGGAGAGGGGTCGGGTTGGGTCTCGGTGTATTGTGTTGAGATTGTGTTATGGAAGCTGACACCTAATCTGTATCCGACCTGTTTATTAACGAGTCAAATATTCCCAACCCACATCTAATGTGGGTGAACCCGATCCAACCTGTGTAACCGATTTGCATTTTTTTAGCATTATTTTCTTTTGTTGCTATTAGATGTGATGCCTGCCTTTAAGAAATAATGTTTATGGGCAGATCCAGAGATGATTCCTAGATATTCATATTATTTCCAAGAAAAAGTAGTAGTAAAAAATAATTTCACATGAGACCTCACTCGCACATGCGAGGGGAGAATATAACCAGGGATCGATCCCCGGCGGGTTTCCAATCAGTGGCAAAGGAACGAATTTCTCTTAAGAGGTGCAGCTATGGTTGACAATAACATATGTAAATCAATCAGCACAAGCAAAGCACAGCAAGGACCAGGGGCTCAATCCCTAGCCATGTTTCCCACGATTGATGTTTTTCAATGAACTACTGGACTCTATGATTTGAACACTGTTTTATTACAGCTTTTTCTTCTTTCATAAATAACATGGAACAGTGCCAACAACTAATGTTGGCAACCATAACGTGCTTATTGACATGCTAAGAAAAATAAATTCATCAAAAGCATTCCACGTATTTGAAATAGATGGTCAACGTAAAATTAACCAATCAAATCTTAGATTTAATGACTAGCAATGTCCTATGAAAGTGATCTTTGGTAAGTGACCAATCCACAACTTTCTCTTTGATTTCGTCTGCGCATGGATCCGTCAAGAAGCCTTCTGTTTCCAACTATCATTAGTCCATTTTAGCCATCTTTGTTGTGTTCCAAGTCACTCTAATTCGAGATTCTCTTTTGTACTTAAAACTTCTTTTCTAATCTTAGATTATCTTGATTGAAGATTGTATGGCCTTGGAGATGGCTGTAAATTGAGAAAAAGGGGGAGATATTTTACCCCTTCCATGCATTGCATTCCACTGAAGTGTACAATAAGATGAGAGAATTCCGGAAGTGTTGGTAAAGGATCTACATAATTGACATAAGTCATGATGATAATGCATTTGAGTCAAACAATATGAAACGGCTAACAAATGAGAAACAGGTTATCTAAGTGTTTCATCAGCTTCAACTGCAAATAATGTAATATGATTTAACATTCAGTCAAAATCTTCTACGACTATATACAGATGTATGATTTAGCAAGGTCCATCCCAACAAAACAATTTATATCTTCTCTAGAAGACATTAATAGGAATTTGTTGGTGGGTCTGTCCTTGCTGTAGTATGGATGGGGTTGAGCATCGACCGCTGGCTATGGAGGTAAGCAGAGCTTTCTCAACATTTTTAGACAGGCGTCTCTTGAAAAAATATACGACGAACTCCATGAAGACAGCATCACATGCCACTCTAATAGGCCCATCACATGCTAATCCAAACTAGTCTTCAGACACTCTAAACAGCTCTATGAAGATGGGGCTATTGAGATATGCTTAGGAAACCATAAAACGACTGCCATCTATGGTGTACACAAAGAAATGACCCTTTTCAGCTACTGATTTGGCACATGTTTCTGACTCTATAGATCGGTTCTTGATATGGTGATTCTTCTCCTTCCTATGACAGCGAGCTTCCGCCACTTCCTTGCCATCTTTAAAACTCTGTGGGAGCTGATCATGGTTTACTATATCAGATGACTAAGAAAAGATGTGGGTCTTTAAAAGAAGAGGATGTTGTTTTGTGGAGTAGAATGCGGTGAAGATGGCTATATATAAGCATGGAAGAGTGGACACTGCATTCATATGAAGCTATCTCATGTTGGCTCAATTGGATGCATAACCACAAGGGGGCCATTTGGAGGGAAGGATTTTGTTGAGCAATCGCCACATGAAGTAGACCCATTGCTAGAAGATGAAATCTGTCTGTGTGGGTAGATTGCATTTGAAGAAGAAGTCTCTTTCTTTTTTGTGTGGCTTACAGTGCATAATCCTTGGTCCCATTAATATAACTACCAGCATGCATGCCACTTGACAGTCCAGTAGATTTCTCCAACTAAAAGAGGTGTTGCCTTCAAATGTTGGGAGGTTAGGTTGCTGTGGGGTCTGTCTTTGTACACCAACTGAATGAAGTTTTCAAAGCTTGTAAAAAAAATATATATCTGGTTTGAGGATGATTTGATGATTGTAATTTTGTATGTAGAAGAGAAAAATAGTTAGTATGCAATGCCTACTTATCGGAATCATAATTATTTTCTCAGTTGAAGATTTTCACAAAAGCTACTGTAGTCACATTCACAACAACACAGAGATCCAAACGCTTTCATGTTACTGGGGTGATATTACCTAAGTACGATAGTCCCCAGCATTATAAGTCTTCAAAGTCTATGAATCTAACGTATAAATACAAACCTGTAGTCTCTAAGGTCTAGATGAAGAGGCCAGATGACTGTTATTGATAGACCCGCTAAAGGAATCATGCTCGCTACCAATTAAATAGAGTAACTATCATCCCCTGGTCGGTTTAGAGTGTGTGTGAGTTTGAGCCATCCTAAGTTTTTTTTTTGAAGAAAAGAAATACTATACTTCATTCTGAATTTTGAAGGGCATGTTCGGTAAATTACTGCTGAAAATTAAAGGATAGAGGCATTTATCCAAGGGTTTTTCCTTAATGGACCAATATGACTTCCTTTCTATTTTGCTGAGGACTGGAACACATGCTCTCTCATCCCCAAAGGGGGCATTTGATGTCCCCAACCAGCTGACCTACAGCCGGGAGAAGACCAATATGATTTTATCTATACATGGTTAACCCCAATGAAGAGCACCTAGGATATTTTATCTATAAATGGTTAACCCCAATGAAGAGCACCTAGGATATGAGCAACTTTGATTGGGCAAACTTGTTTTATGGGATTGCCTACACCATGTCCTAGAGTAGTGAGATGATTCTAAAACAAATGCATGCCTAACAAAGATTATACTCATCTAATTAACATAGGTACAACCCTACAGTGCTTAGATTATACACTTTTAGACCATATTCTAATTCAACATCTGCAAGCTCTTCTATACATATTTATAAACATAACATAAAAAGTAGGGTTTTGTGTTGGATTTATGCCTGAATATGTTTTAAACTACGGAAATCTTGTACAAATATCATTATATAGATTGATATAAGTATCAGTGCACTGATGGCCTGAATGACAGGCACTGAAGCATTATTTAAATCAGTTCTAGAAATTGAGCTAGCACCTGGGACTTTATCTAGTCTGATCAGCTCTCTCTGAAAACCATTAAGCAGCAAACCTTTGAGTTATGCATGAGTTAGAATCTTGTTTTCAGGATAGATTATGTTTAACTTTCAAAATAATAATACAGGGCTCACTATCTTGAGTTCAAATCTTATCCAAAGAGAGGATAAATGATCTTTAAGCTCCAAAAAAAAAAAAAAAAAAAAAAAAAAGAAAGAATTAGCAGTCTAGGAAATAAATTAACAGTCTGGACTGATCAGGGGACTTTTTTTGATAAAACAATTTGGGTTTTCTTTCTTCCTCCATGTATTTTCCTAGGAGCATTGGGCTATAAACTTGCTTATAAGAAAAACCAAGTTCTTATTCTGGTTTGAGAAAAGCAGCATTAGTCCAACCCCAATTAAAAGGGATATGGTTCATTGAAATGATGAACATGGAATGACTAAAAAACACCGAAAGATTTTTTTTCTATTTCTTTAACCTTCCAATTGGAAACAGAGTAATAAGATTTGTATTGTTTAAAAATCTTGATGACTCTATTATACATATGTTGTAAGGCAAAATACACTTTCTTAGAAGCAATGGAGAAGTATTTGCTGGTGACTATGTCCTTGTTGTAGAATTGATGGCATCGAGCATTGACCTGCGGCCATGGAGGTGAGGAGGGATGTCCCAACTTCTTTAGATAATCTTCTTTGTAAGAAAGATATAACATACTCCATAAAGAAAGCTTCACATGGAATTGTAATAGGCCCATCGCATGGTAATCCAAACTGTTCTTCAGACAATCTAAGCAGTTCTACAAAGATGGGGCTGTTGAGATGGTCCAAGGGAACCATGAAACGTTTACCATCAATGGTGTACACAACAAAATGACCCCTATCAGCTACTGATTTGATGCAAGATTCTGCCTCTACAGATCTCCCGCTTATCGGTGCTGATATTCTTCTCCTTGCATTCACTGCAAACTTCTGCCACTTCCTTGCCATCTTCAGAAGTCTTTGAGAATTGATCATGGTTTTTTCTGTAGGAAATTAAGAAGAGATGTGGATCTAAGAAAGTGGAGGATGTTGTTTTGTGGAGAAAAATGTGATGAAGATAGTTATATATATATAACAATGGAAGAGTGGACACTTCATTCATATGTAGCTATCTCATGTTGGCTTAATTGGAAGCATAACCACGAGGGAACCATTTGGAAGGTATCAGTTCTTTTTCATGTTTTTAAGAAGTGGCCACACAGAGTAGAGCTGTTGTTAGAAGAAGAAATGTTTTTCCTTTCTTCTTCTTTTTGTTTTTTGTTTTTTTTTGTTTTTTTTGGGTTGTTAATATTGCCACATCTTGGGTCCCAAATAGCTGAGCATGCACCGGATGATCCAGTAGACTATACCAACTAAACCAACTAAAGCGGTGTTGGGTAGTTAGTTTAATGTGGGGTATCTCTTTTTGCAGAGATTGGATAAATTGTCTCTAGGCATTTTGCTAGTTGATGACTGTGACTATGGTGTGAATTCTGATTAGTGGATATCTACAGGAAATGCATGGTAGGCCTGACTTATCTAGGACAACCACCATTGTTGCGCTAGAGATCTACATAGTGAGCCCCACCGTTGTCAGGTTAGGTCATGCAAAACAAGCCATTTATGTCTTTGAGTAGTCTCACCAAACCAAGTTTTTAAAATATCTATAGATGTTCTATTCATCCATGTGCAATTTATCCTAAATCATGAGCTACTAACACAATAATTTTCATGATATGCACAATCTTGGGTGGGTCAATATCTTTAATTAAATTGCCTCTGAACAGACACCATGAACACAATGGTGAGAGATTTTAAACAGAATCCAAACATGCCAACCCCACAAAGCTTTCTACCTTTGTAAATACCACATGTTTTGGATTCTAAGAAACCCTACTTGTATGGGGAAGGAAGCATTTCAATAGATATTGTAAAAAGATTTTTACCAAAAAAAAAAAAATATATCATAAAAGGATAAAATTAAAGGCTGCTAAATAACTTTCTAACACCCCGACTTGCAAAAGCTCTTCTTTGGAAGGAAAGTAGGAATTTATGCAATAATAATAATAATAATCTCTTTTCATCCAAGCGTCACTTCATTTTGATTCCCAAGTAGGCGTACATAGAGAAAGGTACCACATATGCAATGCTTGTACCACTGCGGCTCTCTTTCAAAGGACTTCAATTACTTTCTACTTACCAGAACATCCTCTACCATAATCCTAGTAGTATATGGTGGCCTCCACCGTAATCTAGTATCTGGTGTATAAAGGTATCGCTTGATCTTATGTGATCATTTATTGTACAGAATACAAATGAGGGTCATGATTATTAGTACCTGGAAATGCAGTAGTGAGAGAAACTCCAAATCTGTAATGTTATAGAAACAGTTGCTAAAGATGTGAGTAGTAGCCTCCAGCTCAACACACAACATAATTATCAGGGAGATTATTCTCATAAACATTTCAAACAAAGGGTAGATATCTCCTTTGTTCCTTTCTCTTACTCTTCTAGTGAATGTTTTTTTTTTTTTTTTTTTTATTAGTACTCTTCTAGTGAATGTAGTGAGTGGAAGATTCCAATTAGAATTGTGAATCAGTCATGTTGGACGAGATACCTACTAGACCAAACCAGAAAATACTAGAATAGCATACAAGTTCAAATGTAATGGGTCGAGTCCAGTTTTACAGCCCAAGACAATGAATCATAATTTACTTAGAATATGTTTTATGATCTGTGTATTGTCTTGGTTATAACCATATACTCGAACCAAATCCAATTATACATTTTGAGCGAAGATTCAAGTAAAGACCTAAATATGGGAGCTGGAACCAAAAAGAACAAATATGCATAAAAGAACCACCCCCTGTACATCCTAAAATCCCTTTGTCAATGAATTTCATTATACTACAAGTATTATAATAGAGAGAAATCTCAAGTGTTATAGCCTCTAGGGTGTGTAGAATTTGCTCCAATTTTTGGAGATGAATCCAGATACAAGTTGCAATTTTGAGATCATTTATGTGGTATCCACTTGTCAACAATCCAACCCCCTCACACTCACATGTCCCCACTGTTTGAAGTAAGCTAGATTCTATGAACTCTAGCATTCCATGAACCTAAGCAAATATTTATTATGGTACATTGTTTTATGTATATGCATTATTTCTTGTAGTGTCTTTTGGGTTTCCCATGTATCCCTTGGGTTTTCTATGTGTCTTTTGAATTATTCATGCATCTTAGTTATTATGTTGTTGCTTAGAAAAGTGTAAGGGATTAAGTGATGTTTAATTCCGAATTAGAAATGGAGTCTATGAAATCAGCCATACATCCTTTTGCAAATCAAGTTGTTTGAGTGAAAACTTGAGATTCCTTGGTTGTATTATCTATTGGTCTTATTTCGTTGTTATTTAAGATCAAGAGAACAAGTTTCTTCTCTTGAATCTCCACTCCATTTTCATTTGTGTTAAGAGTGATCCCCTTCGCCTCCTCTCATGATCAGCCAAATCCCTCTTGGACAGAGCACTATAGATCTGTTCAAATCATAATGATATCACACTTGAACATAACATGGAATGAACAAACAACAAAAAGATTCTTTTGATTTAATTCTGTGACGCCCCGGAGTCCCACATCGACTATAGAAAGGAAAGTGAATGGGTTATATGTAGAGCTTACACCCTTACCTTGCATGAGGCCTTTTGATGGGTTGAGGCCCATCAGAAGCAAAAACCGTGAGGCCCGTGGGCCAAAGCGGACAATATCATGCATGGGTATGGGTGGGGCGTTACAAATTCAACCATAAGCTTTTTGAAAGAAATTCATTTCAACCACAAAATTGGCGTAATATGATTCCATATCAATTGAAAGTTTTTCTGACTGTATATAGATATATGTTTTAGAAGAAACTAAAGTCTGTCACAACAATACAATTTATAGATTCTTTAAAAGCCATGGATAAGTATTTATTGATGGATCTGTCCTTGCTGTAGCATAGATGGTGTTGAGCATCGACCAGTGGCTATGGAGTTAAGAAGAGCTTTCTCAATATCCTTAGACAAGCATCTCTGGATAAAAGATAAAACAAACTCCATGAAAACAGCATCACACGGTAGTGTAATAGGCCCGTCACATGCTAATCCAAACTGGTTTTCAGACAATTTAAACAGTTCTATGAAGATGAGGCTGTTGAGATACGCCAAGGGAACCATAAAATGCTTGCCATCTACTGTGTTCACAAATAAATGGCCCTTATCGGCTACTGATTTGGTACATGTTTCAGACTCTATAGACCCACGGTTTCTTGATCTTGCGATTCCTCTCCTTCCAAATGACTGCTAACTTCTACCAGTTCTATGCTATCCTCAGGAGTCTCTGAGAGCTAATCATAGTTTCGTCTCTGTTGGAAACTACAAGGAGATGTTGGTTATAAAAGTAGATGATGTTGTTCTGTGGGGGAAATGTGATGAAGATGGTTATATATAAAGGATGGAAGAGTAGACACTACATTCATATGTAGCTATCCTATGTTGGCTGAATTGGATGCATGACCATGAGATGACCATTTGGAAGGTTGGGTTATGTCAGGATTTTGTTGAGCAATCTCCTTCAAATTAGAGGCATTTCTAGGATAAAATCTTATGCAGGGTAGATCCAATCTCAAAAGAAGAAATCTCTATCGTTTTGTGTGGCTTACATTGCAATATCTTTGGTAATATAACTACCAGAATGCTAATCAGATCGTTTTGTGTGGCTTACATTGCAGTATCTTTGGTAATATAACTACCAGAATGCTAATCAGAGAGGTGTTCCCTTCAAATGTTGGGTGGTTAGGCTGATGTGGGTTATGTCTTCTTCAAGAAGTTGAATGAATTTTCCAAAGCTTGTGAACAGTTGATGAACATCTGGTTTCATAGATAATTTGATGGTTGCATTTTTACATGTAGAGAAGCATAGTTTGTATGGCAAAGCCTACTTAACAAAAATCATAAGAGTCCATATATTTGTTTAAATGGAATTGAATTCCAATTGAAGCGGCTAAAACTGAATAAACAAAGGTGAAGATCCACCAAGGAAAAAAAACTGAGACTCGAGACCTGACGTGGTCAGGGCCAAGTTGTTAAAATAAAAATAGTTGGCTGAGTCCAACTTGGCTGACTTGGCTGACTCTCATGTCCGAGTCACATGGGACTCGGCCAAGTCCCATAGGACTCTACTCGTTTAGGGCCGAGTCCGAGTCGACTTAGCCCTGATATTCACAAATGGTTATCAAATAATCTCCCTTCTGTAGAAACTGAATTCCCAACAACCACTCTTTCAAAACAAATAATAGGAAAGTCAAGGTCCCATTTAGATATCCACCTTATATCTTTCACCCCCTCCTCCTTAATATTTCTTTGGGCCATCAAAGAATCTCTCTTCCATGGGAAGTGAACTCCCAGCCACCTCTCTAACAAAAACAAAAACAAAAACAAAAACAAAAACAAAAAAAAAAAAAAAAAATCCAAACAAAAACCATAGGAAAGTCAAGGTCCCATCTTGATATTCACCTTATATCTTTCAACCCCCCCCTAATATTCCTTTCTATGGAACCTGCTTTACCATGAATTCCTATGAATTCAATTCCATGAAAACAAATGGCCCTAACTGTTCATTACTTAGTTAAGGTTTCAGGAAAATCCACTATAGAAACACAATCACACTACATATATAGAGATCCAATTGCTCTCATAATACTAGGGTGATATTACATAATTACCATAGCCCAGATCATTAGGTCTTCAAAGTCTATGAATCTAAAGTATCAATACAAATACAATGCATCCAAAGTCTAAACTGATTAAGCACCCTGCCAACTAAAGAGTTCAACAGCTAAAGTAGAAATTAGACTAAAATATACTCCAATAAGAATTTCTAAAATGCATTTTGGTGGCAAATTCCTGCAGAATTCCAAAATTTCTTGGACACGGGAATTTATCCAAGCTTTGCATTATGGGGCAAGTAGCCCAAGCCCCAATGCGCACCTAGGGTATGAGCAATTTTTTTTTAACAGACCAACTTGTCTTGTTGCATTGCCTGTCAAACAGAAACTATGTCTATACTAATAAGATGATTTTAGACATAATCAAACATGACTACCTCAAATACCTTCTACCCATCTATACAACCCTAAAGCTCACCCTCAGTTATAAACCATATTCTAACTCAACATCTGCATTCCCGTGTACACATTATAAACAAAGGACAATTTCAACCGTGCATGGTGTGTATAGCATTCCAGATGTGGGCCTCAGCTCTAAAGAGTCTAAACTACCAATGTTACATGGATCGGCCACTCCTGTTGCACTGTGTCTCTACGCGCCATGCGCAGGAGAATAAAATCCTATAAATAAAATGTAAAAGGTAGCTGGGTTGGTTTGGGATCTATAGTTGGATCATGTTGTACTCTGTTTTGGTAATATGAACATTTTGTAACCATAATACCAGTATATTGTTTGATGTAAGTGTCAGTGACTTGGTGGCCACTGTGACAGACACAAACCATTATTTGAATCTACACAAGCAGTCTAGCCAGCACCTTAATATTAGCTAGCCAGATCAGTTATCTCTCAAATAAACTTAGCAGCAGCACCTTGGGATTACACATGACAGTATCATGCAAATTTCTCCATTGGAAATGATAAACTATTCTTATCATCCCAAAACAAATGGAGGACACTATTATTGAGTCCAGTTTTATGCCTAGAAAAGATAAATTGTCTTTAACATCCAGAAAAAATAAATGGAAAACCTGAAACCAATTAAGAGTCTTGAGTCTGATAGATGGCTAATGCACAAACAGTTTTGTATGTGAAGGGCTCCAAGATGCAGCCTGGGGCCTGACTGTTTTAGTACTCTGGTTTAGTTTTCGCCCGCCCATGTGTGGTAGGGGGCATCAAAGTGCCGTGGCAGGGGAAAGAAGGGTAATGTTAGATTCACAATTGGTTATGAAAATATGTCATATCATTCTAAAATGAGAAAAACAGCACTCTTTCAACACCAAATTGGATATTAGAGCCTTTGAGCGATGAACATGGAAAAACTGAAGAAAAAAAAAGTTTTTCAATTTATTTCAAGCTTTAAATTGGGAAAAAAAGTAATAAGATTTTGAATTGATTCAAAATTTTGGATAACTTTATACAGATTACGTTGGATGAGACTAATATCTTTCCCCACAAGCCAATATGCAGCCTATTTAGAAGCCATGGATGAGTATTTGTTGGTGATTGTGTTGTAATTGCAGCATGGATGGTGTTGAGCATCGTCCCGTGGCTATAGAGGTGAGCAGGGCTTTCTCAATGTCTTTAGACAAGTGCCTCCCAATAAAAGATACAACATACTCCATGAAGAGACCATCACATGGCATTGTAATAGGCCCATCACATGGTAACCCAAACTGGTCCTCAGACATTCTAAACAGCTCTATGAAGATGGGGCTGTTGAGACACGCCAAGGGGACCATAAAACGCTTTCCATCAATGGTGTATGCAACAAAATGACCCTTAGAGGCTACTGACTTGATGCATGATTCTGCCTCTGAAGATTTCCTGGTTCTTGTTGTTGATATTCTTCTCCTTGCATTCTCTGTGAATTTTCGCCACTTCCTTGCCATCTTCAGAAGTCTCTGAGAGCTGATCATGGTTTACTGTGTGAAACTAAAAAGGATGTAGTTCTCAAAAGAGAATGTCAGTTTTCTTGTGGAGTAGAATGCCATAGACATGGATATATATAAGCAGGGAAGAGTAGACACTACATGTATATATTGCTACCACATGTTGGCCAAATTGAACACATAACCACAAGGGGACCATTTGAGTTGTTTGGGTTTTGCTTGGATGTTCTTAAACAGTAGGGCCACACAGAGTATAGCTGCTGTTAGAACTTAGAAGAAGAAATCTCTTTTTATGTGGCTAACATTGAAATATCTTGGGTCCCATTAATATAGTTATCACCTTGCCATGAGATGATGATCCAGTACACTCCACCAACTAAAGAGCCATATGTTCAAATGTTGGGTAGTTAGGTTGATGCAGGATAGGCTCTTTTATAATACTGAAAGAAAGTGGATGGATGTTGGGTTTGATGTGAATTTCGATGATGATATCTACATACTAAGGAAATGTGCCACACTGCTTCATAGACAGTCATGGTTATTTCACCAAAAATCCACATTGTGAGCCCCACTGATGTAGCTAAGGTCATACAAAACTAGCTGTGTATTCATTTATTAGTCATAGAAAAATTAGTGACATAAATATATGTAGATGCTTTATTTCTACATGTGCATTGCTTCCTAAATTATCATGAACTTTCAATTACACAATAATCTGCACAATAAGCATTCTTGGGAGGGCCACTGTCTGCCTCCAAACTGTCACTCTACAATTGATAGAGATTTTGAGCAGAATATAACATGACCACCCCACAATTCTTTCTACTTATCCGAAGACCACATATTTTGCATCCTAGCAACCCCACATCTTACAGCAGGAAAGCTAAAACCCAAATGGATATCAACGCTTATAAAATAAAACAAAAGAATGCTAAATGGAATCTAAACAACCCCACATGCCAAAACCCTACTTTATCTAAACATCACATGATTTTGACTCCTGTGTAAACCAATTGGCCCCCGGCCATAAAAGTGGACACTGCATTCATATGAAGCTATCTCATGTTGGCTCAATTGGATGCATGACCACGACGGGACTATTTGGAAGGAAGGATTCTGTCTGGATTTTGTTGAGAAACGGCCACATGAAGTGGACCCATTGCTAGAAGATGAAATCTCTCTTTGTGTGTGTAGCTTCATTTGAAGAGGGAATCTTTCTTTTTGTGTGGCTTACAGTGCATAATCTTTGGTCCCATCAATATAAATACCAGCAAGGCACGTGACGATCCAATAAATTCCACCAAATAAAGAGGTGCTGCCTTCAAACGTTGAGAAGTTAGGTTGCTGTGGGGTCTGTCTATGTAAACCAACTGAATGAAGTTTCAAAAGCTTCTAAAACTGTTAATAAAGATCTGGCTTGAGGATTACTTTGATGAGTGCATCTCTGTATGTAGAAGAGAAAAATGGCTGGTAGGCCAATGCATACTTACTCAAATCGTAATTTTTTTCTCCCTGGAAGATTTTCACAAAATCTAGTGCAGGCACATTCACACCGACACAGAGATCCAAATGCTGTTATGAACTAGGGTGATATTACCAAAGTACCACAGCCCCAGAATTACAAGTCTTCAAAGTCTATGAATCTAAAGTATAAATACAAACCTGTAGCATCCAAGGTCTAGATGAAGAGGCCAGATGACAGTAATTGATAGACCCTCTAAGGGAATCATGCCCCGCTAACAATTAAATAGTCACCGTTGTCCCCTGGCTGGTTCAGAGAGTGTGCAGGTTCGAATCCTGCTAAGTTTTTTATTTGAAGAAAAAAAAAAAAAAAACCTACCTAAAGTAGTGATTCAATTAAACTTTACTTCAAAAAAAAAAAAAAAAAAAAATTTTGAAGGTCACGTTTGGTAAATTACCACTGAAATTTAAAAGAAGAGGCATTTATCCAAGCATTTTGCTTAATGGACCACAATGACTTCCTTTTTTATTCTGCTGGGGAGGACTGGAACACGCGCACTCTCATCCCTAAAGAAGGCATTTGACGTCCCAAACCCGCTGAGGTACAACCGGGAGAAGACTAATATGACTTTATCCATACATGGTCAACCCCACTGATGTGCACCTAGGATATTAGCAATTTTGATTGGACCAACTTTTTTTTTTTTCTCATTGCCCACACTATTTCCTAGAGTAGTGATGAGCACCTAGAATCTTGTCTTTCGGATAGATTATGTTTAACTTTCAAAATAACAATGCAGGGCTCGCTATCTTAAGTTCAAATCTGATCCTTAGGGAGCATAAATTATCTTTAACCTCCAAGAAAATTGAATTAGTAGTCTAGGATCTAAATTAACAGTCTTGGACAGATGTATGGCTAATCCTGCAGGAACAATTTCTTATGTGAATGGATAGATCAGGGGACTTTTTTTATGAACCAATTTCGGTTTTCTTTCTTCCTCCATGTGTCTTCCTGGGAGCACTGAGCTATAAAATTACATAAAAGGGGAAAAAAAAAAGAACAGATTCTTATTCTGGTTTGAAAAACGTTCTGGTTTGAAAAACGTTGCAATAGTGAAAAACATCAGAAGACTCAACCATCAAACTGGAAACAAAGTAATAAGATTTTGTATTGCTTCAAAAATATCGATGACTTAATACATGTGTTGTGACTTGAGTCAATATACAGTTTTCTTAGAAAACATGGACAAGTATTTGCTGGTGATTCTGTGCTTGTAGCATTGATGGCGTCGAGCATCGACCGGCAGCCATGGAGGTGAGGAGGGATGTCCCAACTTCTTTAGATAATTTTCTTTTTAAGAAAGATATAACATACTCCATAAAGATAGCTTCACATGGAATTGTAATAGGCCCATCGCGTGGTAATCCAAACTGGTCTTCAGACATTCTAAGCAGTTCTACAAAGATGGGGCTGCTGAGATAGTCCAAGGGAACCATAAAACGTCTACCATCTGTGCTGTACACAACAAAATGACCCTCATCAGCTACTGATTTGATGCAAGATTCCGTCTCTACAGATCTCCCGCTTCTCGATGCTGATATTCTTCTCCTTGCATTCACCGCAAACTTCTGCCACTTCCTTGCCATCTTCAGAAGTCTTTGAGAGCTGATCATGGATTTTTCTGTTAGAAACTAAGAAGAGATGTGGATCTAAGAAAGGGGAGGGTGTTGTTTTGTGGAGAAAAATGTGATGAAGATAGTCATATATATAAGAATGGAAGAGTGGACACTACATTTATATGTAGGTGTCTCATGTTGGCTTAATTGGAAGCATAACCACGAGGGGTCTAGGTTCTGTTTTGATGTTGTTAAGAAGTGGCCAGACAGAGTAGAGCAGTTGTTACAACATACAAGAAATGCCTTGCCCCCCCTTTTTTTGTGGCTAACGTTGCCATATCTTGGGTCCCATAACCATAGGTAAGACCATGCACCGGATGATCCAGTACTCCCTACCAACTAGAGAGGGGTTGCAGCTATATTCAGGTGTTGGGTTGTTAGGTTAATGTGGGGTATCCCCTTTTGCTGATATTGAATAAATTGCCTCTAAGCTCTTTGATAGTTGATGAATGTTGAGTATGTGGTGAATTCCAATGAATGGATGTCTACTAGTACAGGAAATACGTGGTAGGCCGAGCTGCTCTAGGACAGTCATGATCATTGTGCCAGATATCTAAATGGTGGGCCCTACTGTTATCAGGCACAACCATGCAGAACCAGTCATTTATGTCTGAGTAGTCTCACAAAACCAATTTCTAAAAATATATATATAGCTGTTCTATTCATCCTTGTGCATTGTATCCTAAATCATGAGTTGCTACTAGCACAATAATTTTCCTGATATATGCCATCTTGGGTGGGTCAATGTCTTTAATTAACTTGCCTCTAAACAGACGCAATAAATACAGTGGTGAGAGGTTTTAAACAGAATCCAAAGATGCTCACCCTACAAAGCTTACCCATGTAAATAGCACATGATTTGTTGCGATCTAAGCAACCCTACTTGTAAGGGGAAGGCAACATTTCAATAGATATTGTAAAAACCTTTTTACCAAAAAAAGAAAGGATATTATAAATTTCAATAATTCCAGGATTTACTAGGAATAGTTTTTTATGACCCGTGTATTGTATTGGTTACAATCATAAACTCGAACCAGAACCAATTATACATTTTCAGGGAAGATTCATAAAAGCACCTAAGTATGGGATCTGGAACCAACTCGATCGCGGATGCTCTAGCCAGGCAAGGGATTGAGAGGTCGTCTCCATGGGTGGGTGTGATTATGTAATTGGGTTGGGGTTGGTATAATACTCTTATACCTTCTCTTTTATCTTTTTGTCTCTTTTTCTTTTTCAGCTTTATACTTGCTTTCTCTTTTAATAAAGTTTTGTTACCGTTTAAAAAAAAAAAGGGATCCGGAACCAAGAAAGACAAATATGTATAATAGAGATGAACAAACCCCTATATATTAAAAAACCTTTTGTCAATGAATTGCATTATACTGTAAGCCTTTACAAAAGAGAGAATTCTCAAGTGTTCTAGCCTGTAGGATTTGTAAAATTTACTCAAATCTTGGAGTTGAATCCATGTACAAATTGCAATTCTGAGATCCGTGGTTCGAGTATCTACCTGTAAACAATCCGATCCCCTCATACCCACATTTCCCTGCTCCTATGGTCCATACTCAAGCAGATCTCTCTTGGACAGAGCACTACTTACAAAGATTATAAGGGCCCTTTTGTTTGCGTGAAATTGAATTACAACGAATTCGAAGAAATGCATTCCTATCGAAGTGGCTAAAAAAGAAGAAACACAGGTGAAGATCTACAAATGGTGATCAAATAATCTCCCCTTTTGTGGAAACTGAATTCCCAGTCACCTCTCTATTAAATCAAATCATAGAAAAGTCAAAGGTCCCATCAACATTTTCATCTTATATCTTTAGCCCCCTCTCCTCATTATTCCTTTCTCTAGAATCCCTTTTACCATGAATTCCTAGGAATTTGGTTCCATGAAAACAAGTGGCCTTAAAATTTTCATTACTTACTTAAGGATTTTCAGGAAAATCTACTGTGCACACAATCACACCCATGTAGAAATCCAATTGCTTTCAAATTACTAGGGTGATATTACCTAATTACCATAGCCCACAGCATTAGGTCTTCAAAATCTATGAATCTGAAATATCAATACAAATCCATTGTCTCAAAAGTCTAAAGTGGTCGAGCTTACTGTCAACTAAAGAGTTCAATACATAAATCAGTGATTAAACTAAAAATATACTTCAATAAAAATTTCCAAACTGCATGTTTGGCAGCAAATTCACGCAGAATTCCAAAATTTACAGACTACAGGAATTTATCTTAGGGTTGGCATAATGTCGTGAGTAGCCCCAATGAGCACCCAGGATATGAGATATTTTTATCGGACCAACTTGTCTTATTGCGTTGCCTACCAAACAGAAACCATGCCTTGTACTGGTTAAAAGATTTTAGACATAATTAAAACATGACTACCACAAAAAGCTGCTACTCAATCAAAATATCACTTATTTCATATCGTATACAACCCTACAGTGCACCCTAAGTTTTAAACCATATTCTAACTCAACATCTACATTACCTTCTATACATTATAAACAAAAGATATATGTAGGATTTGTTTTGGATCATGTTGTACCCTGTTTTTTCCCTATGGAAATTTTGTGACCATAATGCCAGTATATTGTTTAATGTAATTGTCAGTGGATTGGTGGCCACTGTGGCAGGCACAAACCATTTTTTTAAATTTATACTAGCAGTTTGCTACCACCTTAATATTAGCTAGCCTGATCAGCCATCTCTCAAAGAAATTTAGCAGCAACACCTTGGGATTAAACAAGACAGTATCATGAGAATCTTTACCTTGGAAAGGATAAACTATTTAACATCCCAAAAAAAATGCTGGACTCACTATCAGGGAGTTCAATTCTTATCCCTATAAAAGATAAATTATCATTAACATCCAAAAGAAAGTCTAAAACCAAATCAACATCTCGAGGCTGATAGACGGCTAATCCACTAACAGTTTTGTATGTGAAGGGCCCTAAGACGTAGCCTGGGGACTATTTCTGTAATCTGGTGTAGTTTTTGCCCAACCATGTGTCGTGTGGGTCTTCTGTCGTCTCATGACAGGATAAATAAGGGTTGTGTCAGGTTTGCAATTGGTTAAGCAAAACATGTCATATCAGTCTAGTCTAAGAAAATCGGAACTTGTCCAACATCAAATGCTATATAACGCCTTCTAGTCAAGAACATGGAAAAAGAAAAGTTTGTCAATTTTTTGTCGAGCTTTAACTTGGAAAAAGGTAATAAGAGTTCGTATAGATTAAAATTCTTAACAACTTTATACAGATTGTATTGGATAAGACTAATGTCTTTCCCAACAAGTCAACATTCAGCTTATTTAGAAGCCATGGACAAGTATTTGCTGGTGATTTTGTTCTAATTGTAGCATGGATGGTGTTGAGCATCGTTCCATGGCTATAGAGGTGAGCAGGGCTTTCTCAACGTCTTCAGACAAGCGCCTCTGAATAAAAGATGCAACATACTCCATGAAGAGACCATCACATGGCATTGTAATAGGCCCATCATATGGTAACCCAAACTGGTCCTCAGACATTCTAAACAGCTCTATGAAGATGGGGTTGTTCAGATATGCCAAGGGGACCATAAAACGCTTTCCATCAATGGTGTACGCAACAAAATGACCCTTAGCAGGTAATGACTTAATGCACAACTCTGCCTCTGAAGATTTCCTAATTCTTGATGTTGATATTCTTCTCCTTGCATTCTCTGTGAATTTCTGCCACTTCCTTGCCATCTTCAGAAGTCTCTGAGAGCTGATCATGGTTTACTGTGTGAAACTAAGAAGGATGTAGTTCTTAAAAGAGAATGTAAATTATCTTGTGGAGTAGAATGCAATGGAGATGGATATACAAAATCAGGGAAAAGTAGACACTACATGAATATATTGCTACCTCATGTTGGCTAAATTGCACACATAACCAAGGGGGACCATTTGAATGGTTTGGGTCTTGCTTCGATATTCTTAAGCAGTATGGGCACACAGAGTATAGCTGTTATTAGAAGAAGAAGTCTCTCATTCTTTTTATGTGGCTAACATTGAAATATCTTGGGTCCCATTAATATAGCTATCGGCTTGCCATCCCATTAATATAGCGATCAGCTTGCCACCAGATGATGATCCAGTACACTTCACCAACTAAAGAGACATGTTCAAATGTTGGGTAGTTAGGTTGATGCAGGATAGGCCCTTGTAAAAAACTGAATGAAGACAATTGATGAATGTTGGGTTTGAGGTGAATTTTGATGATTGGATATCTAACATACAAAGGAAATGTGTGGTAGACCACGCTGCTTCACTTATGATTATTTCACCAAATAGGTTTGCCTCTGTGAGTAATAAGGTCATACAAGACGAGCTGTGTATTCAATTTCAATAGTCTCAGCAAAATTTGTGATATAAATATATGTAGATTTTTTTATTCATACATGTGCATTTCTTCCAAAATCATAACTTTTTATTACCACAATAATCTTAACGATAAGCAATCTTGGGAGGGCCACAGTCTTTTATTAAGTTGCCTCCAAAGTCCAAACTCTCACTCGACAATAGTTAAGAGATTTTGAACAGAATCCAACATGCCCACCCCACAATTCTTTCTACTCATCCAAAAACCACATATTTTGCATCCTAGCAACCCCACATCTTACAGCAAGAAAGCTACACCCCAATGGATATCAACAGTCATAAAATAAAAGTAAAGAATGCAAAATGAAATCAAAACAAACCCACTTGCCATGACTCTAATTTATCCAAACATCACATGATTTTGATTCCTATGTCGGCCAAGGTTTTAAAGATTGCACCTATTAGGTGTCTCAAATCTCAATCACCCTTTGAGTAAGTTGACTCAACTGAGTAACATGGGACGCAGCCAAGTCGGATCAAATTTCACTTTAAGCTCAATTACCTTTAAAAATTAGCAAAAAATAATAAAAAAGAAAATATTCTAGAATTTTAGAACTTGTGTTTCATTTGTTAATAATGAATTTTAAGTTGTGAGATCTGCCCACATTTATGTTTCATTTAGCAGATGAATAGTACACCAAATCACCAATCTTCAAATGCCCAGAATCAGTTCAAAATGACCCTAAAAGCCTTCCACAGCTTTTTCAAAAAGAACACTTAGAAATAAATGCTTTTAGCACCTGAAAACCATAAGACTTGGCCAACTAAGTGACTCAAGGGGTGACTCGACTTGTCAACTAAAGAGTCTTGAGTAGACTTGGAGTCGGCTGATTTTTAGAACCATGCAATTAGACCTACATAATGAAAGCTACCACAACTGTAATGTCTGCAACATTGTGCAGAATTTTCAAAAGAAAGAAGCTTCTTTTACAATAAGGACTTGTCCTCTCAAGATGCAAGATCCTCATTTAAGGGAATGGGGGAGTGCCTCTGCTTTGTTCAAAAGCAATTGCCATAGGCATCCCATGACAATAGAAAAGTACTAGAGAAATTTAGCAGACCATATTGAGTGTCTATAAAGGTAATTGACCTCCTTTCTTATAGTCTCTGATCTTTCTCAATATAGCAAGTATACAACTGCGAAATCCTTTAATTTTAGGGATTATCCTCATCTAAAAAGATTACATAAGCAAGAGACATACACACAAAAACACACTTGGGATTTTAGAAATTATAGTCTACTTAACCGTCAGACCCCAGATCATGTTAATATCCCATACTAGGAAAGCTGATTTCAAGGCCCTCCTTGATTCAAAATCCTAGTTCTCGAAATTTGAAAGAGGAAGCAAGAGGACCATGATCTCCATTTGTATACTGAAACTTGCTCCAATTTTCATCGAGTCAGATGGAGAATTTTAATTTTTGGATCCTTTATGTGGGTCCCGACGATGATCAATACAATCCCCCACGCTGATGATAGCATAATAACAAGGAAAGATCAACACATAAAAAAAAAATGTCAACTTTGAATTTAGTTCAACATGAAAACTTGAAATGATGCAAAATGAGTTCATATTAAATCAAAGATTTCCTGACTTTATACAGATGTTCATTTTGTAAGGGACTAAGCTGTGTCCCAACAATACAATTTATAGCTTCTTTAGAGGCCATGAAGAAGTATTTGTTGGTAGCTTTGCCTATGTTGTAGCATGGATGGCATGAAGCATCGACCCGTGGCTATGGAGGTAACCAGAGCTTTCCCAACATCTTTGGACACATGTCTATGTGTGAGAGATATGACACAGTCCATGAAAATGGCATCACATGGCATTGTAAAAGCACCATTGCATGGTAATCCAAATTGCTCTTCAGACATTCTAAACAGCTCAAGAAGGATGGGGTTCTTGAGATATGCCAATGGAACCATGAAACGCCTGTCATCAATTGTGTAAACAATGAAATGACCCTTATCAGCAAGTGGTCTAATGCACGATTCCACCTCTTCCGACCTCACTGTTCTCGATATTGATATTCTTCTTCTTGCATCAACTGCGAATTTCTGCCACTTCCTTGCCATCTGCAGAAGTCTCAGGGAGCTAATCATGGTTTACTCTCTGTTGAAAACTAAGGAGAGATGTAGGTCTTAAAAAAGTAGAGGATGTTGTTTTGTGGACTAGAATGCAGTGAATAAGGCTATATATAAGCATGGAAGAGTAGACACTACATTCATATATAGCTCTGTCATGTTGGCTGAATTGGATGCATAACCACGAGGGGGCCATTTCGAAGGCTGGGTTATGTCTGGATTTTATTGATCAATTGTCACACAAAGTATAGCCATGGCCGGAAGGTGAAGTCTCCCTTTGTCTGGGTACTGGGTAGATCCATTCTTAGAATTAAAAATCTCTCTCTTTGCGTGGTTTGAATTGCAATATCTTTGGTCCCATCAATATAACTACCAGCATGTCATTTGATAATCCATTAGACTCCACCAACAAAAAAACGTGTTGCCTTCAAATGTTGGGTGGTTAGGTTGATGTGGGGGTTTAATTTTAATATAGAAATTGAGTGAATTATCCCAAGTCAGTGAACAGTTCATGAATTTCTGGTTTGAGGGTGAATTTGATGATTCCATATTTGGTTATAGGAGAAAAAACGACAAAATGGCTATCCAGCCAAAGTCACTTGATTTTCAGAAACACTAGTGTGGACACATTCACCCCAACAAAGAGATTGCATGGGCACGCTTTGAAATTCTTCCAGAATTCCAAAATTTTTGACAGATGGGCATTTTTTGAAGGGTTTGCTTAATGGACCAATATGATTTTTCCACCAAATAATTCTATATGATTAACCCACTGATTAGCAGCTAGGATTTGAGCGATTCCATTAGGCCAACTTGTTTTATTGCTTTGGTTTCCAATAAGAGACTGAGCTATAGATCAAATGTGCAAAGCTTTCTACTTATCAGAAAATCACATGGTTTTACATCCTATACAGCCTTGTACAAACAGACTTTCTTCTCCGGGGGGGGGGGGGGGGTTGTACCCCCTCACACCACAACTACATAAATAAAAACCGCCCCAAGGGGAAACTCTCTCAACACCTTGCTTGGCTAAAGCATCCATTATGTTTGTTGACCTACTCTTATGCTGAAAAATAACATTAATGGTGGTGGATAATACCCGGATTTCATTGAAAAGGAACTGAAACTTCCATGGATAATACACATATCGCCATGTAAGGAGGTCATCTGGTGTTCCTAACCAGCTGAGCTGCAACACTTCAACTATAAAAATACACTTCTAGACTATAACCTAATTCAACATCTGCAAGTTATAAAACTAAATTTAAATGTTCTTTCTTGTTTTTATAGCTAGATTATGTTTTCCTTCTGTTTTGGGCATATGGAAATTTTGAAGCCATAGCACTAATATTATCAGTTACTATGACTCTCAGGACCTTGGACTTTTGGCTATTCTGCTAGTTGTCTCTCAAAAACAATTTAGAAGAAAAACTTTGGAATTACACATGACTCTGTCGTCAGAATTTTGATAAATTATTTTTTACTTCCAAATAATATTATAAGCTGGACACACTGTCATGAGTTCTATTTTTTTCCTTTAAACAGAAAAAAAAAATCTTTAATATCCAAAAAACTAAAATAAAGGTCTAGGGACTAGAACTAATTAACAGTCTTCAGACTGATAAATGGCTATTTCCATGACCAATTTGGTATGCAAAATGCCCTGAGATGCAGTCTGGGAACTCTTTCACTGATATGGTTTTGTTCTTCCTCATCCATGTTTCATATGGAGATTTATCGTCCCAAGACAAGACCTAAGGAAAGTTAAATGATCATATTGCAATCAGCTCTGAGAAACATGTCATATCAAATTTTAGATCTAGTTTAATAAAAAGCAGCACTTGACCAAATCCAAATAGGATATGGTGCATGTGAACAAAGAAAATGGAAAGACTAACCAAAAAGTAACAAAATGATTATGTCTGTATTGATTCAAAAAAAAGAAAAAATTTGATTATTTTATACAGATGTTGGATTGGGAAAGACAA